>CM020981.1:7724059-7831579 GCA_010134655.1 Fragaria nilgerrensis | reverse complement strand
TCTTTCAAAACATATACCATAATAAGTCAATATGTCATTGCAAACAATTAAAATTTGAATAGAGCTCAAATCTCAGATAAATTCGAAACTCTATTAATATGCCCCCAAAAAAAGACATCAAGGTTTGTAACAAAATCTATCCAAAATAAAAGCTATGGAAAATCGTAAATCGTCATTTATTTATTGAGGCATAGAAGCCTGTACAAAGTATTATTGGAAAAATAAATGCTCCAATCAAAATCTGCAACATCAATGTGTTTCTTACCATATTTGAAGTATGTAAAAATAAGTTTGGTGTCACTGCCATCAACTTCTTCTTCTTCTTCTTCAGCTGCATGATAAGCCTTTTTTCTCTTATATATTTATATACTTTGTATTGTGCAGCTAATTTAGCATTTGCCTTGCAATGCTCAAAATTCATGCTCATTAGATCTGTCTATAGCATATATACCTCATCTTCAAATACCAAGTCATATCATGGCATTGAGGTGGTTCTCGATGTCAGTCACCCATTGGTAATACTCAGTATCATTGCAGTATAATTTTGCAAATTCTGGGCTTTTTTTTTTCTTTGCCCCCTTTTTTTCGACATCTTGAGAAACAAGAAGAAGAAGATTAGTGTCGTAGTCCCAAAGACTTCCTCGACCACTAATATTTCTAAGAAATTTGGATTAGACCAAAACCATGATGTTTAAATGGTCGTTTTGAGGCTCATGAACTTTTCTCATAGCCATAATTCTCTTTTCGATGCTCATAGCATATGAATCCCCACGATTCAATTATTTCTTAAAAGTCCCACGCCATAAGAAGGGTCGGGATGTAGAGGAAGGGAAGTTTGAAAACACCTGATAAAAACACAAGTCTCAGAAAGCAAGAACTTTAATTTAAAGCTTACTTCAAAAATAATATTTAAGCTTGAAACTCGTAATACACGCACATGCCGATGTAGACGTGTAAGTGTCTTAGGATTGCTGCGTGTTAAAACATAACGCTCCATTACTTTGACTTATGAAGTATCTCGATGTGTGCTAATCCGTCATCAACATACTCGTTACAAGAAGCAAAATGCTCGATCTCCTTGAAACAAAATCGAATGATTAGTATATAACCTTTTGGTATCAGACCACAATTTGCACACATACATACGAATAGGTGTATCAATTAAGTAAAGTATATATGTGCAAATAGATACAAAGAGAAAACTAGCAGTATCATGTATAATTAAGACCAAGTAAGATTTGTTTGCTTAGCTTTCTTTGCATTCTCGTTTCCATCATTGCAGGCCAGCTATCACCGATTGAAGCTTGCATCCCCAAAACAATGATCAAGCAACATAATCGTTTTTGTCTACAACCGTTTTCCCTGACGACGAGATCCATGGAGATTTGTTAGAAGGCCAGGGATGGCTTGGTGCCCTTCTTCTCCTTCTTCATTGCTATGGTGATCGATGGAGCTTTGTTGGAGCGACAATGGTGAACTGGAGGAGGGGCCGGTATGTGATTCTAGGGTTTCAAGATATTATTATTTTTTAGGGTTTTGGCTATAACTCAAGGCTAGAGCAAATTGTCTGATAACGTATTGCGGGAGAAATAAACTGAGAGAGAGAGAGAGATTGAGAAGAATATCGTTTTATTTCATTCATAGAATAAGCCTCTATATATAGAGGATACAATACATAAGGAAAATACATATATTTCTATTACAATATTGATATTAAATCCTATTATGATTCTATTTGACTAAGGCACACACAATAAATCATATTTTCTTAAACATCTACATACATCAAATTAGATTTGAGAATCACTTCAATCTTCAACAAGGTGCATGGTTACACAATGTGGTGAGATTGTTCGTTCTTATTTTTATTTTATTTATGACTTCAAATGTAGTCTTTCATAATATATATATATATATATTATATATATATATATATATATATTCATAATCGTAAAGAATGAACTCAAGAAAGAGATCGAGGAGAACATATATAGGATTTGGTTTAAGAAGAATTGAGGTCTGCGTCAAATATATTGATGAAATATTTGACTATTTGTATATATTTTTAGATTTTATCAGATTGAGAACAATAAAAGAAAAAAAAAACCAGATTTTCTCAAAATTTTAAGGGCAGAATTGAAACGTTAAAGGTAAAAAATAAGGCATGAGGTGAATTGAGCATTTAGTGGGGTGAAAATAGCGGCATCCTAAAAAATTTGTTATTGTAATCAGTCCAAAAAGGAAATTAACAATCTATAGGCATGTCAAATTTCAAATTTTGTGCATGGAAAGTCCTTTAAGACTATTGATCAAACTTGCCGGATTTAAAACGTATATGGTTGTATCCGAGTGAAGAGAAGTAAATCTCGTAAAAAGTGTGTTTTATATTGATTTCTATAAATGGACATATCATTCGTTATGTTAAAAACAATTTGATTAAGTGGTATTTTGTCTTTTCTTTATAATGTGGATGCTAAATTAATTAATGCATCTATTCATACCTCTGACATTGGGATATAAAATTGTCGACCACCTTTATTTGCCCACTAAAGTGTCAACCATCTTAATTTATTGACACATGTCCATTTTATTATCAAAATAAAATTAAACAATTTGAAGAGACATGTGATAGTTAACATTGGCATCCACATTTGTATCCTTTGACATTGGCATTTGCATCTTTGTTTTCCAAGTGATAGTTGACAGACATAAAATAGCGGGGTCATAAAAACTCTTCCTCATTTAATGGTTCAATTCGGTTTCACTGCTTGTTAAATGTAACAACTAACAAGTCTCCTTCTTTCTGTTGACATCTAAATGTAATGTGTTTTTTTTTAAGAGAAAAAAAAAACTTTTATAAGCAAAAGCCTCTAGGGCATCCCAAGTTTACAATATCAAAGAGCAAGACCCTATCATCCCAATGTAATGGGACAACACTAGAATGACCAATATTAACAATGACATCCGCTATAAAATTAGTTTCACGAAAGACGTGTTAAAGTTAATGAAATCAAAACTAATCGCCAACTCTCTAATGTCTTGAACTAGCTTGATCAATCTCCAAGGTGGATCAAATTAACTATTCACTGCTTCAATTACTAGCTTGAAGTCTCCTTCCACTTCCACTCTAGTAAAGCGGCAAAGCCTTTCTCCTTTGCTTGATCAATCTAAATGTAATGTGTTGTGAGGATATGTGTTTAGGCTCATTGCTGGGTTAGGGTTAGATTTACAGTTTGGCGTCTCCTTCAATTTGGATGTTATATCGAGTGAGAGATTATCAAGGAGGATTCGGTTTGGTTGATCATGATTTCTGTTTTGATTTTCTTTCAATTGCTCGTACTTTCCCTACCTGGATTTCTTAGCCAACACCAAGTCAGTTTCATGTTTGTCACGCTTAAAACTTGGGAGAGACTTGCATTGTGTTTTAAAATCGCGAATGCGCGATCACAGAAAACCAGGAACAAATCAGACCATCCACTCCAGATCCAAGGAAGAGAAGAACCGAGTATCACAAGGGAAGATATTTAAAGAATGTATTGCAAAGTTTTGGAAAGTAGTGATACAGACTGTCTCTATGAATAGTTGCTATAGTGATCTAACATATTGCGGTCAAGCAAAGATATCTCGGGGCTTTTGCTTAATACACGAGGCACTACAAAATTATTTGATGAAATTCCTCTACAAGGGTGCCCTATAGATGGAAAACACAAGTAACATTTCTTCGATTCTTGGAGAACTAGTTTACTCCCTTAATGGATCGGTATATGTGACGGACAAAAAACAAAGCTGCCCGGAAGCCTACAGATCCAAGCATGAGGAAGAAACCATAGCAGATACATGCCATGTAACCAAAGAAGAAGGATGTTTGCATAAATCCAGACATATCAGAGCGGGCATAGTAGTAATACAAACAGTAGGCATAGATAAATATGCCCGTCGATCCACCACAGAGAAAAGATCTGCAATCAAACCAGGGATATATATATATATCAGTCAAAGACCATCATATCAGATCCAGAGGGTAATAAACCATGCAACTTAATCATTAAGTTTTATGTGATCAACACAAATTGTAGTCCCAGTTCAGGGTTTCAACATTTTTACAATGGCATTTCAATTAGTTTTCATATATCCCAGATCCAGACAACATCTCCATTTTATAACCTATAATCTACCTTTCTCAACCATATAAACCTATAAGAAAATACTATATCCCCCCCCCCCTCTCCCTACAACCTCAAAAGTTTCATTCACCATCTGTCTTTGAAGAAATGAAGAGTTGACACAAAGGTAAATAGTTGGAACCTTGTAACGAACTCGCTTTAGAAATAAAAATATAAAAACTCGAACAAAACTTGCATGGATGCATTGTAACAGTAGCTTACCTCCACCACCACTCATGGTCCTCAGCAGCTAGTTGGAAATATGTCAATGCCACAGTAATGAAAGCGGTGACTATCAGAAGAATGATGAACACGATAAACAAGATGCTATAAATGGTGTAAATCCTGTGTCCCCAGACACTGGCAAAGATGTAGTACAGTTCAATATAAATAGCACTGAAAGGCAGAAAACCAGCCATTGCCATTTGAGGGACTGTTGCCCGGTACCAAGGTAAAGGTGGAATCTCTCTGGGATACTTGGTGGTTCGAACAGGAGCTTGGAACTCAGCTTTACTGTTCTTTCCAGCAATCCCACCCAATACCAATAAAGGTGATGTAACAAGTGTCCATATTAGAACTATAACCACAATTGTGCCAAATGGAAGTGCTGCAGTGGCTGTGTAAGCAATTGCAACAGTATTCAAAAAGCAGAATGTGAGAAACAAAGGTCCACAGAAGAGGCATCCAGTCAACAACAATTCCTAACCTGTCATGCCAGAATTTTAACCTTTTATTAACAGAATATTGGATGAATAAATGTGACAATAGTGGTTCATCGCAAAACAGTGTCATACAGAATTCATCAGCACATACCCAGTTCGTCCCCTCTAGCTGGCAATAAAATGAAGTTGCCGTATAGCCTGCGATTCCCGATGTGAGGGCATAAATTACAACTAGAGCGGTAAATAAAGCCCCCCGGTTGTATGGATAAAAGACACCAACAAGAGCGAGTATGAAAATGAAGATCGTACTGCAGAGAACATATAAGCATAGAATTTAGAAGCTTCAAAACCAGAGACGCAGGGCTGAACTTATAGCTGTATGAATGAGCACTTACAGTGTAAATAGTTGGGTGCCAGAACCAAGAGCTGCTGCAAACAGAGATTTGTGTTTGGGAAACCTAAATACATCTCCATGGATGTACTTCCATCCAGTCTCTTCTTGGTCTTCAGCTGCTTCCTCGTCATGAGCGTATCTTTTAAAGGGAAAAGATAAGTCAAATTTGAGAATGAATGAATAAAGCAGCAGACAAAAAGAGTGAGCAAGGATTATCAAATAGTCTTACTTGACAAAATCGTTCTTAAGCACTCGCATGAGAATGGTGGCAAGAAACCCAGTCAAGAGTAGAACTGTGACACATGAGTTGATAATGGAGAACCAATGGATCTCTAAATGATGAGGCAGCGATGAGGAGTGAGAATACTTATCCATCCTCTTATCGAAAGGAGTGTTTGTCTCCCTCCATTTCACTGTATACAAAAACTCAACATCAACTTCTTTATCCTCAGTAAGGTCAACTAGAGCGTGAGGATCTGTTTGAACGTTGATTTCGATCACACGATCCTTGTTGTACAAGATATCAAAATGAATGTGCTTATAGAGGTAGGTCTTGTACTCGCTTGGGTCTTTGTTCTCCTTGTCAACCTTCCCTATGAAGCCCCAGATGGGCAAATCATCATAATACATTTGAAAGTAATAATCCTTGTTCACAGCAGATCTGAACTTGGCCACTTCTTCCTTCGTGAGACTCTTTTTGCAAACTTGTTTTGAATCTTTATGTTTCAGGAACTCGAGTTTGTAAGGAGCACTCACTAAACGATCCCCATTCAATACTTCACCAAGAGCTTCCTTTTTCTCTTTAACCGCATCTGCGATTAAGATCCAGCGACAATACATTTAAAAGATGAACAGATACTGTGTATCGAGCAAAAAGAACGAAACAAATCGGATCAGATACAAACCTGGTGAGCAGAACGGGAGATCAAAGTACCTGTAGGTTTCACTGCAATCATACAAAAAAGAAACTAATTAGGGGCCAGGTGGAGACACGATATTCCCAACATTTTTAGATTTACATGCCTTATTGTTTCAGTTCGAAAGGTCAAAGGTCTCTTTAAATGAGCCTGTAACGGATTCAATCGCAAACAATTAAGGACCGAAATCAATTGTCAGAGTCAGATCCAGCTCTGTAGTATAATCTAATCTTTCCCGATTCGATTTCGGAAACTAATGCCTAGCTCATCCTGGAACACAATATCACTCCATTCAGCTAAGCTGCAAATTTCTCACACAATTTCTGGACATAAACTCAGATCCGGTTCGAATCACAGCTGAGTTGAGCTAAATGGAAACTGTGGGATCGAGTTACCTGGGGTTGTGGAAGGGCCCGACCTTGTTGGCATAGAGCGGGACTACATCGCCTTCCTTGTAACGGTGATTGGAGGCGTCGGAGGAACCAGATCTGCGGCGCCGCAGAGGATCAGAAAGGCGATGATGAAGATGACCGGAACTCCTCCTCCCACCGCCATAGTCTTGGCCATTCTCTTTGGTCTTGCTCTGCGTTTCTCTCAGAAACAGCCACGTTTTTGGTTCGATTTGAAGGTTGGGTTTTTGGTGTTTGGTGGTTTTTATAATTAAGCTCCGGGTTGGGGGATCGGGGGACTAATAAAATATATTAATGCGCGCGTTTAAGATATTAAATTAATTAAAACGTTAACGGGGGACAACGGTGACGGTGACGGAGTGCCTCGCCACAGAGAGGGAGAGGGGTTCGATGCCTCAACCTCACCCTCCTCACCTTGACCCACGCTTTGGTGCCTACCTTATGCCGTAGGGTGCGTCTCACGCTTCTTCTTCAATTTAAGTTTGGATCCAACTCTATCTATTATTTATTTATTATTTAAGCTTAGTTTGGTGTTTTTTTCTTGGTAAAGATAACTACTTCATATATGCTAATTATTAGTTTGGGTTTGGTTGACTTTGGGGGCATGGGGATGGCTCTCTTTCATCTCCCAACTCGTACGAGAGGGTTACATATAGGTTAGCTCTCTAGCATCATGGATTTCTTTACAAGTTTTGATTTCAATACCTAGTTCTTGGATGAGTTCACGTTAATGTACGTAGGAATAGAGCATGGACACATACGGTGTATCATTTGACTTTGGATTTGTGAGATTTTATGGTTTAGTCACTCATCTGATAACAACATTGGGACGACTCTCACTTTGGTCTCGGTTAGAGACGAACTAGGATGTTTCACGTTGGTGCTAATGGTAAAGAGGACAACACCGTACAAAAGCACCGCACCGACATTAGTATTTTCAGTTAATACGTTGTTATTGTTATTGAAATATGGTTAAAGGAGTGTGACACTTAATGTATGATGTTGTCATAAGTCAAAAATACATGTTAGATGCACTATATTTGTTGCATCTTGTAATATAGCACATTTTGGTTCCCTCGTAAGAATCTAAATGCTTATTTTTTTTTTTAAAAAATATAATTTAAAAGCATCATGAAAAAGAAATGGATTTGTTTTCTTGGCAAAAGTTGTACTACGCGGCCGGTATCATACGCCGCTGAAATGGTGTTAAAACGGGAAGGTTTTATGTAACTTTCACAGAGTTGGTAAAATCAGTTTTCATTGATACCAACCGAAGGGCAGCAATGTAACTTCAATCAAAGTTTAGTTTCCGACACTACATCGCCGTCTTCTAGGTTTGCTTGGCAGCATCTCTAGAGGCTTCTTGAGGTGGTTTAGGTTTTCCAGTTAGCAAGGTGGGTTAGCTTAGGACCTTGGGTTTTTGTTTGCTCTCGACCTTTAAAGGAAGGTGATGATCAGGTCGACACGTAGCGGAGGAACTTGCTTAATACCAATTCCGATCGAGATGCACCGGAGACGACCTCGTCGAGCTTGTGTCTTCAAGCGAAGCTATGAGCTCCTTATCTTCAGTCAGCTTTGATCGACTGGTATATATATATATATATATATATATATAGTTAATTCATTTTAGTGAATTAAACAAACCCCCTAAAGCCTACTTCATCAATTCAAAAGATAGAACAAATGTTAAAAAATTTAAAAACTGAAACCCCGCAGAACCTAGTAGAATTGCAGTAATCCATACCCAACAATACTCTTCATCCATTTCTTCTGATAGCGATTCTACTAATACTAGCCAAATTCCAGAATTAGACAAATGTTTCAAACTTTAAAAATAGACAGAATAATTCATCCAAAGAAAGACCTTTTAAAACTTGGACAGAACGTCCTCTCCCCTTAGATATACAACCTACCAGTCATCTTAATAATCAATTTTCCGTTTCTTCAGACAAAACTTATGAATGGAACATTGATAATCTGTCAGAACAAGAAATCCTAAATAAATTACATCACATGTCCATGGCAGCCAATAGTTATGTCACTAATCATAATTTCAGCCAGCCTGAAATTATTGACATACTCTCCACAGGATTTACGGGAATGCTTCATTCCTGGTGGGAAAAACATCTCACTCCTGACTCTAGATCATCCATTAAACATGCAATCAAACGTGATGAAGATGGAATGCCCATCTTTGACGATAGCACAGGAATGGAATTTCTGACGCTGTTAATACCCTATTCTATACAATCATCCAACATTTCATAGGAACTCCTAGTCATATTACATCCAGAATTCATGACCAACTCAGTAACCTTAGGTGTCCTACCTTAAGTGATTTCAAATGGTACAAAGATGTTTTTATTTCCCGAGTCATGCTTAGAGACGATAGTAACCAACCTTTTTGGAAAGAAAAATTCATAAATGGTCTTCCAAAATTATTTGCTCATAAAATTAGACAAGTTCTTAGTAACGAAACAGGTCATATTAACTACGATTCCTTAACCTATGGAAATATAATCACAGTTATTCAAAAAGAAGGATTAAAAATGTGTATAGATATGAACTAAACGCCCAAATGAAATCAGATAAGAAAACAGCTAAATATGAATTAGGAAATTTTTGTGAACAATATGGCTTACCCCCTTTACCTCCTTCAAGGAGAAAAAAGGCAAGTAATAAGTTTATTCCTTATCATTCAAAAAGAAAATTTACACCGCATAAAAATAACTTTGAATCAAACAAATTTTATTCAAAAATAAATTTAGAAAAATTGGTCTAAAAAACCAAACAACCAACGAAAGAGTAAACCTTTTGATAAAAGTAAAACTAAATGTTTTTAAATGTCATAAAACTGGTCATTTTGCAAATAACTGTCCAGTTAAAAGTACTATCAATCAACTAAAAATCAGTGAGGAAGAAAAGAAAAACTCATACAAACTTTAGAATTACGAAACACTGATTCAGAAGATGAAGTAAGTGAAGATGACATCTCATCGATGGAATCTTCTTCATCTGAATCCAATGAACATTCTTCCCCAGACATTACTTTTGGGTGTAAGGATGCATGCAATTGTAAAACAATAAATGTCCTTTCCAAACAAGAAGAACAAGAAGAACTATTAATTGATTTAATAAGTAAAATAGACAACCCTGAACTTAAGACAGAATATCTCAAAAATTAAAAAAACTAATTACCCAAGAAAATATCATTAATCCTCCCTCACAAAAAATTAGCCTCACTACGACTTTTGACAAATTCTCCACTAGTAAAAAGGAAATAACAATCCAAGATCTACAGCATGAAGTAAAAACAATCAAGAGTCAGGTACATGCTTTACAACAAACACATTCAGAACTTATGAATGACAATAAAGAAATTAAACAAGAATTAAACTTACTAAAATAAATAATCAATTTCTTAAATTACAGGATTCCCCCGAAAATCCTTTTCAAGAAAATATTGAAGCCGAAACATCTGAAAACAATACTATTAGTACCATACGCCAAATTCAACTTAAAAAATGGTACACTACCATCCAACTTAAAATAAAAGATTTCCAAATAACAATAACAGCACTTATTGATTCTGGAGCAGACCTTAACTGCATCCAAGAAGGCTTAATACCTTCAAAATACTTTGAAAAAACAAAAGAATCTTTACGATCAGCCAATGGAACAAAAATGGATATTAAATACGAAATCCCGAAAGCCCATATATGCCAAAACAATGTTTGTTTCAAAACTTCGTTTGTCTTGGTTAAAAATTTAACTGATAAAGTAATTTTAGGACTACCATTCATTACCCTAATTTACCCCTTTAAAACTGAGTATGATGGTATAATTACCTACCCTTTTGATGAACCAGTAAAATTTACTTTTCTTTCAAACCCCGAAATCCATACCCTAAGAGTTTTTCAAGAAAATAATATTTCAAAAACTCTCAATTACATTCAAGCAAAAAATAAACAGATAATCTTTCTCCAAGAAGAAATTAATTTTAAAAGAATAGAAAATCAACTTCAAAACCCTTCCCTTCAACAAAAAATCAAAACTTTTGAAGCAAAAATAATCACAGAAATATGTTCTGATTTTCCTACAGCCTTTTGGCACAGGAAAAACATATTGTTTCACTTCCTTACATCAAAGAATTCAATGAGAAAAATATCCCTACTAAAGCTCGCCCAATCCAAATGAGTCACGAGATTATGGATTTTTGTAAAAACGAAATTAATGATTTACTCCACAAAAATATTATTCGCCCTAGTAAATCCCCTTGGTCTTGCCCAGCTTTCTATGTTCAGAAAAACGCTGAACTCGAAAGAGGAACTCCTCGCCTAGTTATTAATTATAAACCTCTTAACACAGTCTTAGAATGGATTAGGTATCCTATTCCTAACAAAAGAGACCTTATTAACAGATTAAACAAATCTGTTATCTTTAGTAAATTTGATATGAAGTCAGGATTTTGGCAAATTCAAATCAGTGAACCTGACAAATACAAAACTGCATTTGTCACACCATTCGGTCATTATGAATGGAATGTTATGCCATTCGGATTAAAGAATGCCCCTAGCGAATTCCAAAACATAATGAACGACATATTCAATCCATATAGCCATTTCTCCATTGTCTACATTGACGATGTTTTGATCTTTTCACAATCAATTGATCAACACTGGAAACATCTTCACCAATTCTTTTCCATAATAAGAATAATGGTCTAGTTTTTCTGCCTCAAAAATCAAATTATTCCAAACTAATATTCGATTTCTTGGATTTAACATTCACCAACTCCAAATTAAACCTATTGATAGAGCGATACAATTCGCTGACAAATTCCCGGATGTCATTTTAGATAAAAATCAATTACAAAGGTTCCTAGGATCCTTAAACTATGTAGCAGAATTTTACAAAAACCTTAGAAAACACTGTAAACCCTTATTTGACAGATTACAAAAAATCCTCCCCCTTGGACATCAGTACATACGTCATTAGTCAAAGAAATTAAGAGTCATGTCAAAACATTACCATGTCTAGGAATCCCTCTTCCCGATTCCTATAAAATAGTAGAAACTGATGCCTCTGACATAGGTTATGGAGGTATTCTCAAACAACAACTTTCTCCCAATCATCCAGAACAAATTGTTCGTTTCCATTCTGGAATCTGGAACTCCGCTCAGTCAAATTACAGTACTATTAAAAAAGAAATTTTATCAATTGTTTTATGTATCAGTAAATTTCAAGATGATTTATTAAATCAAAAATTTTTAGTCCGTGTTGATTGTAAAAGTGCCAAAGATGTTTTAGAAAAGGATGTTCAAAACATTGCCAGTAAACAAATCTTTGCCCGTTGGCAAGCAATTTTAAGTATTTTTGATTTCGAAATTGCATTCATTAAAGGCAGTGACAATCACATCCCTGATTTCCTAACTCGTGAATTTCTACAGGGCACCAAACCATGAAGCCCAGCTCATCCAAAGGGAGAAATCCCGGAAAATCAATTAGGAAATCATCCTCTCCAGTCAAGCCAGAATCACCAGAGTCAAAATCAAACATAATTCCTTATACAGTTCATTCTCCTATTAATTTAGTCAACCACTATAGTGCTCTTAGTAGCAACCCCCTCGCTCCGAATACTTCTCTCGGAAGCACCCTCAGTCAAATAAAACCTAATTATCAGTCAGTCCTAGTAAACCAATATGACCCTTACAAAACAGACTCATCATTCAAACCTCTAGTCAATTACAAAAAATCATCCCCTATTTTCACAGGGATGAGCATTTCCTATTTCATGTCGAACCTTCCATGAGTCATATAACAAATCCCATTTCTTTAGTCAAATATTACTTTGGTCCAAATTCTCATTACCTTCCAGGTAAAACTTTAGCATTTTATAAAGATATTTTATTCAAATCAGAATCATTATCTATTAAACCAATCTACGACCCAAAAGACCCAACCAAAATATTATACCATTCCCTCTACATAATCCGTATTATTTCATTATCCCAATGGGGTGACTCCCCCTTCACTCCCCACAAATTAGACACCATCACATTCACTTATCATGATTACATTGCAGCATGGAGTAGAATTCTCCTCCACCAGTCAGAAGATTTCAGTCATTCATGGTTCCTAAATTTTGACAGAAGATTCAATCGCCAATTTCCTATGTGGTTTGGTGATTGGTGGGAAAACCATGGTTGCCCTTATGACCTTCTCCCTACTGATCTCCAAAATGCAGTCAACAAATTTGATTCAGTCATGACCTTCTCACAATATGAGACAAGATTTCCAGTTACTCTCCAGTTCATGGCCAAATATAAAATCCCTTGGATTTTCAAATGGCAGTATAAACTTGAAAATCACATGGTTCTAAGACAACTCTTAGTCAAATGGTGGGACAAATTCAATACTGAAAGAGTCCTTACCCAATTCAGTGAAGAATTTTCAGTTACTCCTTTGAGTTCAAAAATTCCGGCTTCCATTCAGCCAGTTCCTCAGTCACCCCAGATTCCTCAGGCAGCTCAAATTCCCCAGTCACCATCTTCTTTTGCGAAGAAAATTGAGACACCATCTTCCTCTAAAAAGAAGAAAGCACCCAGTCCATCATTATCCTCCAAAGCAGATGAACTAAAGGAGTTAGCCAAACAATTACTACAACAGGCAGCCAGACTATCCACAGATGATGAAGAACACTCTTCCTCAGAGTCATCATCAAACCACAGTCATCAAAGTTCCCCCAGTCAACCACCAAAAAGATGGGCCGATTATGAAGATAGTCAAGATCCATATGCAGAATACGAGTAACTTCAGTCAAACTACCCCAATCAGTGTATCTCCACCAAAAGCAACAACAGTTTTTAAGTGGCGGACAAGCTCGTATTCATCAACAGTAAACCCCAGTCAGTACTCCTACCGAAAGCATCAGCAGTTTTTTAGTGGCAGACATCTTACTATTCACCAACAGTAAACCCGTGGCCGACAAGTTACTATTCACTATTCACTTTTACTATTCATCACTTTTGTAATCTCTATTTATAGTCGCCTCTGGCTTCAGAAGCAGGGGTTTTATTAAACATTGATTAATGTTGTAATAAAAGAGTTACAAACTTACAAATTAAAATTGATGCATGAATGAGAGGCAGAGCTCTCTTGATATTTAGGCTAACTGGTGGAGAGGAAGAGAGAAGAGGAGAAGAGAAGAAGAGCAGGAAAAAAAATGAAGCCCCCTGCTTCTGAAGCCGAGGCGACTATAAATAGAGATTACAAAGTGATGAATAGTAAAAAGTGAATAGTGAATAGTAACTTGTCGGCCACGGGTTTACTGTTGGTGAATAGTAAGATGTCTGCCACTAAAAAACTGCTGATGCTTTCGGTGGGAGTACTGACTGGGGTTTACTGTTGATGAATACGAGCTTGTCCGCCACTTAAAAACTGTTGTTGCTTTTGGTGGAGATACACTGATTGGGGTAGTTTGACTGAAGTTACTCGTATTCTGCATATAGTCGTGTTTTGGTATCAGAGCCAAAAGCCTGATATAGTTAATAGTTAAAACCTCCAACCCCAGGAGGCGGACTACCGCCCAGGAGTGGCTCTGGAGTTCACTTCTTAACAAATTCCTCAATCCCAGGTGGCGGACTAAATCACTTCTTATATATATAATTGATTTGTATGTTCACTCTGGTGAGATTTGAAATCTCACAAGGTCAACTAAATCGATCTCATCTCACTATATATAATTGATCATCATCTTCCTCTAACAGCCAACCTCGACCTCGGTCTCGACCCACTGTCATTGTCATGGTCGGCAAACACTTATCTGCTTGACATGATGAGAGAGAGAGAGAGAATTGATCTAAATGCACTTATGATTTAACTATAACCACTGATTTTTACTATTAATAAAGGTTAAGTATGACTTTACAATTGTGCCCTTTGAATTTGAAATTTGTGGTCTATTTTTTGCCACGTGTCTTTGATCACTACGGTGTACGATACACCCGTGTAGTCCAGCGTTTTCCTGTTTTCTTAGTCTAAAATCAGGGGTCGGAACCCGGAAGCTTTTTTTTTTTCATGTTAAGGGCATATGCACCCATTCAACTCCATCAAACCATCAATTAAATTACTTCCATCAATTACTATTCATTGTAAATTGCTTTTATGGGCCTGTTTTTATGCAGCGGTGCAGCTCCGTCAATTTAACAATCACTATTCATCGATTTAATCTTTTATTTTTTAGATTTCATATATGATAATCAATCAATCACCAGACCACACGTGGCATTGTCAGATGTTGTGATCATCCAAATAATATTATAGGATTTCCGATAGGATTTCTGATTAACCAAAAAGTGACACGTGTGTTTGTCGGCCAAATAATGTCATTGGATTTTTGATAGGATTTTCGATGAATGACAACTCGACACGTAACATGATCTTCAAGTTCTTGGCATCTGAAATTGACCATAAATAAGCTTCATCACCCTCTCTACTCACACAATCTTCACAACTCAGTTACAAATCTTCAAAAACACATTCCCTCAATTACTTCGCCACATTTCCTCATCATTACGATGAGTTTTTTTCGTAAATTGTTGAAGCAGAGGCAACAACATAGTCAAGAGGACGCTGAGACGATGGATGCCATGATGACTAACGCGACCATGATGATGGTACATCTTGATACTTCAGATGAACCACAAGGACGCGATTCGCGTCCTGGTCGCTCTCCTAACCACCCCAGACATAGGGTAGCTGGGGGAACAAAGTCTCATAGCAGATTACTTCATCGAGCGTCCGATCTTTAGGGAGGAAGAATTTCATCGGAGGTACCGAATGCACACCCATCTGTTCAACCACATCATGACGGCTCTCTGTAACCACGACCCTTATTGGCATCAAAAAGCAGATGCCACTGGAAAACTAGGGTTGCTGCCCCAACAGAAGATGACAGGTGCCCTCCGAATGTTGGCGTATGGCGCAGCTGCTGATCAGTGTGCTAAGATATGCAGGATGGGGGAATCAACTACACTAGAGTGCATGAAGAAGTTTTGCCAACAGGTGATAGGTATTTTTGGTCCGCGAATATCTCCGAGATCCAACAAAGGCTAACCTCCAAAGGCTTCTTGCTAGGGCTGATCAGCGGGGATTTCCAGGTATGATCGGAAGCATTGACTGCATGCATTGGGAGTGGAAGAACTGCCTAACCGGGTGGCATGGGGCTTACAGTGACCGGAAGGGTCGTCCCACCATTATTCTAGAGGCGGTGGCCTCGCATGACACGTGGGTATGACACGCTTTCTTTGGTGTGCCAGGAGCTCTAAATGATATTAACGTGCTCGACCAATCACCGGTCTTTGAAGGGCTCATTGCTAGAAACAGTAGGAGATATAACAATGTTTATTATTTTGCTGACGAAATTTATCCTAGATACTCCACATTTGTAAAAACTATTCCAAACCCTGAATCGCAAGCACAAAAACTATTTACAAAAAAAACAAAAAGCATACCGTAAAGATGTAGAGAGGTGTTTCGGCATCCTGCAATCCCGTTGGGCAATCCTTCGTCATGGAGCTCGGTTGCACAGGAGTTCGACACTGAGAAACATAATGATAACTTGCATCATATTGCATAACATGATTGTAGAGGATGAATTTGTAGAAGAAGAATTTGTCGAGCCAGAAGAAAAAGATCTATTGAACCCACTGGCGGCAAGAGTTTATGATGGGCCAGTAGATCATGAGGGGGTTCAAATTCCTTTTTTACCAGTGTAAAGAAATGGAAGAAACCAACATGCATTTTGGGACCGTATTGACCACCTCGAATCAACTTATATCCACACAATTCTTCAGAATGATTTAGTGGAGCACAATTGGGCATTGGAAGCCAACCAACAATAATCAAGTTGTGGAGTTTTATTTGGTATTGTAATATTTGGTATTGTATTTTTATTTAGTATTGTATTTTTATTTGATATTGTAATTTTAATTGGTATTTGTTTAAGGAAATTATATTTCCGTCCTTCTGTTATGTGTCTTGCCCTAATACACGTAGGATTGGTTAATCTAGTTTTCTTATTAGAATAGATTACAGTTGATAGATCTTCTAGATCCTTCAAGAGACTCTCTGTAATTCTTTTTATCAATGAATGAGTAGATCATTATTCTCGTTATCTTTTCTCCTTAAACACGTTATCAGCACTTTGCTTAACCCGAGCTTGATAACGAAAACCCTAGAAATCTAAAAAAAAAACTAAAAATTTTCTGCTGCCGGACACCCAGAAAATTGCTCTGGGCACCCAACCCATCTCGCTGGTGCAACCTCCCCTTCGACTACAGCCCTGATCCGGCAGCCTCGCTCCGCCTGCTCACACCGACGGCAAAGCCTCCACCGGCGCTCACCTCAACCCAAGCCTCCGCGCGTGCCCCGCCCTACCCAGTCTTGTACAGCCAAGCCCAGCCCCGGATCCGTTCGTTTACAACAGATCCGAACCCGACCCAGCAGCCCCGCCGTGATCGATTAAACCCAACGTCGACGCCGTGCTTCCGATCCCAATCCGGCGTTGCCATCCTAGCTTTCCGGCCTGTCGACCTGCGCTTGCCACCAACTCGGATCTACTCGACCCGGATTTGAAGATCCGACCCGCTCCGTTTTTCCAAATTGAATATACGAGGGGCAAAACGGTAAATTTGCCTCTCCGGGTAAAAAGTTTTTACCTCATGAGTAAAAACAGTTTATTTACAGTAGTAACTATTTAATTAGTTTTACTGCTTACTGTTTTTATATATATGGTAAATATTACTAACCATATGTTTATGAAATTTGCAAGGACAACTTCTGTTAAACCAATAAACGCTAGCAAGTAAGCTTTTATAAAAGTTGCCGCTTTTGAATTTTAATTTCATAGCCGGGCTTCGTAGCCTTCTTCTACATCCCACCTTTCTTTATAACGAGGGACGATATTGAGGGATTGAGACTCCTCATATCAAAGTTGAAATTTGTGACAGTTTGACAAGTCACGGTATTACGACGAAATATTGTCGTGGTTAATGAAGGGACAAACATCGATTTGCGACGGAAATTGTCGTGGTTAACATCGATTTGTGACGGAAATTGTCACGGTTACATCGATTTGTGACGGAATTTGTCACGGTTTACATCGAATTGAATTACCATAAACCTTGGTCTTGACCAAATTCAATGCTTGGAATTAATTATCGTATATCGATAATAATCAATCTTCCATCTTGTTGTTGAAATATTTGACCGAAACATAAGCCCTAAATTTGACATAAAAAAAAAGTGACGAATTTCGTGTCACGAGTTCTGAAAAAAGAGGGGGAGGCAACGCCTCGAACCCCACATGTCATATAGATATTGGGCTAGTAAAAGAAAATCTTGTTATTGATGTGGTTCTACATCTGTTCACTAATTGCAATGAAAACAATATTATGGTCAATGTTACAAAATATATAGAGTTCTTGCAATAAGAAACTTTATATATATGGAAGAAGATGAGAATATTATTCTCACATTTACGGATTTTAAAAGCAAAATTACATTGCAGAAAATAAGAAGCATATGCCTTCGGTTTAATAGTCTCAGTGACTACAAAATCCGTTTATTTTTCCAAGTTTTGTGAAGGCTTATACCTCACATATTTGACTAAAGTTACTTAGTCGTTATATTTTGAATTAAATTCATGGTCAAGACCTCGATACAATTGTTGACATATATATTCGAATTTTGTCTTGCACATATGGTTCGATCTACATAAACTATATGTAATGCAATATATCGCATTACAACATGACACTACATTGGACTACAAAGATCACCAGTTACTATAAGGTGACGTTTATAAAGACTGAAATCGCACCAAGTATGGCGCAATGCATACTTGGGCATCATAATCAAACCAAATGTGGCATAATGCACACTTGGTATATCATGATGTTGCGTAATGCACATCGGTTTTGGATCAAAAAGGATTTGTAATGTCAAGTGTGACACAATGCACACCTATACAATTGCAAAGACATTACAAACAAGAGTAGTTTTCTACACTCTTGAACGGATTCATAATTGCAAAAAGAAAATTGTGTTATGCTAAATGTCATCCAAAATTGGATGTTGAAAAATCCTCTTCTTTTTCTACAAGATCCAACAGTGGGCCGTGGGTGCTCACGACCAATTTTGCCAAGTTTTGGCATGTTTTAAGCCTTGTTTCGTCCATCTATGTAGCAGTACATGTCATATAATGCACTCTAAAAGATTCCAATACCTTTTTTCAATCTCCATCGAAATTGTTAACATATTTCGGTTTCTATGTCTTGACATAAAACTGTTGTCTCTACATTCGTCTCTACATTCTTGTATACGAGTGTGTTGTAGAGAGATTAAGTGCTTAGCTTATTGCAAGGAATAGACAACTGTTCATGGATTTAGTTCTTTATAAATCCGTTGTGACTACGATGATTAGATCAACATAAATAACCAAAGAGCGGATTAATGCTCAAGTTTCAATGCCTAATGGCGTTATGATTCAAGTCACACATGTTTTTTATGCATAAAGAAGCAATCGAACCGTGCTATGATTTAATGATATTCACGCCAACGTTTATCACCTGGAAACATATTGTGAGAATTAATGAGAATTTCTTATGTATCACTATAATGAATGCGCAACATTCATGAGTCACTAAGATTCGGTTAATTGAATCAGTTATTGTCACCAATGATGAGACTGGAGACATCGACTCATGTAGGCTTTAACATAAATCGTCCGGGACAATTTTGGACTTGTTTTGATGATCCGTATACTAAAGAGTAAAGACTCTCACGAACATCTTTTCTTTTGAGCAAAGTAACCATTGAGATCAAAGATCACCAAAATACAACTTAATGGAGCTATGAGCAATGCTCACGGCCTATGGATGACATTAAAGCCATTCACGTCATCCTCTTATACAATGGAGGCACTACTCATGCTTTCATAAGCAAATATGACGCAAAAGAACCCCCTATGATCTCACATTGGCCATGCTCGTTACTTGTTTTGTAAAGCCTATTCTTTAGCAAAGATTAGGAGCGACACCCTCCTACGCTAAAGACAATGAAAATATATAGAGACTAGCATACACAAGATGCTCAGTCGTTGTTCACTAAGTAAGACATTGCAATGTCTGTGAGTGATTATACAAGAATGATACATAAGATGTTGGCCTAGATGGCTTCTCATTGTTCACTTTGAGGCATAATAATGCTATGATGATGTTCACAATGGTTCAACTCAAGCCATAACAATTAGATGTTATGGGAAACCTTAACAATGATTGAATAGATGAAAAAAAACCTAGAATTTTCGGTTTTCAGCCTGCGGACCAGTCATTGTGAGGACCGGTTCACTAACTTTTATACCGGTTCTTGAGGTTCTGTTTGCGGCCACTGATTCTTAACATCCGAGCCTACCTATTCAAAAAATTTGGTGGCATTTGGAGACCTGGAAGGTGGTGAACCGCTCGATATATGTGTTCACGGATGTCCGGCGACTCCGACGGCCGGTTCGGCACTTTTTCGGCCGGCTCTGTCATCGAGACTGGCGGTTTCCGAATTCTAACTCTCATGTCTACATGCTTACGAAAATTGGTAGCGTTTGGAGCTTTTGAGATAGTGAACCGTTAAAGGAAGCGTAAAACAGAGGTCCGGTCATGCTGGCGGTCGGTTCAACCGGTTTCTTTTTGACCTGTCCTGGCGGTGAGGTAAGCGGTTTTTTTTGGACTTGTAAGACCAACGACTATGGATTGTAGCAGGGTCATAGTTTTACTTATTTATCTTTACCCACCATCATTCAAATCTTTATGTTACGGTTATAACGGTATGTATATTTGTTAATAGATTGAGTTAACGTTCTATAATCTATATCGTCCACATGTTGTATGTGTCAAATTGCGCCTCCACAAGCGCACAAAGATGGGTTATTTGATGAATATTGTCTTTGAATAAGACATGAGCTTCCAACTATCGTCCGCTTATATAAGGACCTTGACAAGCGATCTCTTTTATGTCACTTTGATGAGCCAGTCTTCCTGTCGTTAGGGGGAGATAAGAACAAGAATGTTCAAGTAGAACGACTTGGAATTGTCGTGGTTTGTCCCTACTGTGTCTCATCAAGTTCCCTAAAGTGACGAGATCACATATACATGCTGCAAACATGCCTATAAAGATTGATGTCCGGATAAGGACGTGTTGATGTCCAGATAAGGACATGTTGATGTCCGGATAAGAGGACATGTCGTCACCCATAGATGGTGGCATAGTGACACCACAAAAGTGGTAGATGGTGTCGCTAGGCTCTGGCTCCCACGGTTTAGGGAAAGACCACTTGGTTTGATAAATACTCGCCAAGGAAGAATGCGAGGTTGGCACTACTTGATCCTTTGATCAATGATACTCATTCGTCTGTTATTTCTGGATTATGGTCATCATTGGGGGACGCCTTAATGTCAATACCAATCCATATAGAGATCTCTACACTTAGAAATTACACCGGTGTACATGATGACGTGGTTTAATGATTTTGATATCGAACGATACTTCGTTGAGAAAATACCAACGTTGTAGATTGGCCTAAATGGAAAGATGCGATCCAGTTTAAACAAAGAGATAGTGCTTTGGTGAGGTGACGCCGACACCCTAAGTGTAAACTCTATCAGTTATGTCTTTGTTACAAAGCGTAGTGAGAAAAAGAGTTTAGGCTCACCTTCTGGCGCAAGGTCTCTCACAAACGCCCTGAAATCGACTACGATGAGATATACTCTCGTAATGGATGTCATTGCACTCCACTACCTTGTCAGTTTGGTAGTTTTCGAAAAACTGAACAAGCAGCTTGTGGTCACAACTTATCTCTGTTGGGAACTAAGAGATATATAAAAAGATGTTGAATAGATCGGTTTTCACCCAAATCAAGTGGCTCCTGACCACAGAGCGCTTTTGCATAGTATTTGCTAAGTATCTACTTGATTAGGGAAGGAATATGATGAATTATGCCTATTTGCATGTAAATTCTAGATGGATTGTGATGAACTCTTGTTAAACTAAGAGATGCCACTGATCCAAAATTAAGAATGAAAGGATCTTGGGCATACTTGGTCTTGAAATGAGGACCGTTATTGATGATGCTTATTCATCTGTCGGCTTAAGGCAAGCTAAAGGACGATGAAGTTATGCTTATATGTATCCCTTGATCGGTCGAAGTGTTGAGAAGACATGTTTCGTCCATATGACGAAGAAGTCTTAGGAGAAATCCTCCATCTAAGTACGGTAACACATTCATGTACTTGTTACAATATGCTCAACTCGACATCTCATTCACTATAAACTTGTAAGGTCAAGTTCTCCTTAGTCTTTCAACTCTCTTCCTAGCGGTTGAGCATCTTCGCTCCCTCTTAGATGAGTGTGAAGGAATATCAAGGTAGTGACCGGATGCGCCCACACAACGCCAATGTAATGGCAGTGATTCCTTCTATGAAAGGTTTAGGCTTATTCATCCCTACAAAAAGACACATCAAATGCGAAATCAGAATCTACCCAGTTTCATAGGTCAACTTTCACAGGACCTACATGATAGCTCACTCGTTAGAAAATAGTGAAATTAGTACCATTAGAAAGGTCTATGTGTCTACTTTCCAGGAACACTAACCATTTGATCACACCTATCATATTGAGTGAGTTATGACTATTTTTGTAAAGTATGACGAATTTGTCTGAGAATCTGCTTTTACAGAACAGTCAACTTCGACAAAGCTTTGTGATCAACACAAGATGAACTAGGTTATGGACCTTATATGGTTGGAAAGCTACGTGTGTCTAGTTTCCAGAACTTTATACGGTTTGTCCATACCTATTGTATCCAAGATGTTATGACTGTTTAAGTACACGAAGGTCATGCCACGCGTGAATATGATTTTCAACGCAAACTTATGTTTTGAGTTGTTTGGAAACCTTCTCCGATCAAAATAATGCTAAGTATAGCAGGTCTGATCTAAGGATAATATGGCTAGATTTAATGACTAAATCGTTGCTCAAGTCTACTTTTGAAGTATGTGAAGTGCATTGGCTTGCGCCGTTTATCTGTACTCCGAGATTGAGTTACCAATCAGGAGGAGTCGTTGTGTAGACATCAGGGGGAGTCTACATGCATCGCATGTTATCTTCAATTGTAGTTTGTGCATTGTGCTCTTTTTTCCTTCGTCCAAGTCTTTTGTTTTACCCATGAGGTTTTTGTTTTACTTGACAAGGTTTTTACCGAGGCAACACCATAAGCACCATCTTGTATTAGGGACGCAACACAAGGGGGAGTGTTTAAGAAAATTATATTTCCGTCCTTCTGTTATGTGTCTTGCCCTAATACACCTAGGATTGGTTAATCCAGTTTCCTTATTAGAATAGATTACAGTTGATAGATCTTCTAGATCCTTCAGGAGACTCTATGTAATGCCTATAAATAGGCCTTTTTATCAATGAATAAGTATACCGTTATTTTCGTTATCTTTTCTCCTTCAACAGTATTGTAATTTTTATTTTGTATTGTAATTTTAATTGGTATTGAAATTGAGGAAAATAAAATTACTAGTATTAAACATAAAATTATTTTATATAAAAATAACTTGAAATTGAGGAACATAAAATTGAAATTAAAACAACAACACAATATTAGTCTTCATCAAAGAGGGGAACATAATAATCATCACTAGCACTAGTACTCTCATTCATTTTCGCCATGATATCCGATTTCCTCTTTTTGTGCCACTTCAAACTTTTCGGGGTCATGATGCTTCCATTGTCATAATTTGGGTTTCTTCTTGCAACTCCGCCATAGCATCACGTCGGGCCAACCTTGCTTCCTTTCGTTTCTCAAGTTCTAAGCTCTCCCTAGCCAACCGAAGGGTTTCCTCGTCTCTTCGCATGTTAGCCTCTATAAGTGCTTTTTGATTACATTGCATATTATGAAAAATAGATAAAGACTTCTCGTCCGCCATACCTTTTTTTCCCTTATTCTTTGCTTCCTTGGCTGCCTTTACTCCCATAGGCCTAACCGGGCTTGAGGGACGAGGTCTCTCTTGGTTGGATGGCGGAGTTGTGAATCATTCATCATCATCCAAGTCAACATGCCCATCCGTGTCATGGAGCTCGGGAGAAATTAGAAAATTCCGCTCAAACGGAGAAGGAGTACTCACAACCGTCAAGAAATGAGGATGATTTATCACCGCTTCATAACATTCTTTCTTGTCAAATTTCTTGCCCACATCCTTGAAATATAATGATTGAGCTTGAGTTTCCTAAACAAAATAAATTACAAAATTTAGATTTATACGAAAATTTAATCTATGTTAATGGAAATAACAAAAAAAATTACATGAAGAAAAAATGACAAAACAATAACAAAAAATATATTAATGGAAAAATTTAATCCATGAAGAACAAACGGTTAGGCATACCTCATCTACCAAATTCGTCCCGCTAGCCTCACGGTTTCTTGATTTGTATAGACATGTATGCCACTTCTTAAGCAATTTCTTCAAGCGTGAAAAATGTGATTTTAGCGCAACTTTTGTACGAGGCTCGGCTGGAGGATTTTCGGGATCGTCACACCAATTTTTGACGTAATCGTTATGAACTTTCTTTCACAAATTGTCTTTATTTTGATATCGACCGGTGATGTTGCAAGTGGATTGTCATACCCAAGAAACACACAATTGTAACTCTTCGGAGGGAAGCCAACTAGAACCCATTTTCAAAGAACACTAAAAGAAATTGTGAGGGAAGATGGAAGGAGATGAGAGGAGATAAGAGAAAAGTGATGCAAATTGTAAAGAAAAGAATGGGGTATTTATAGGAAAAAAAATTTAGGGTAAGAAAAAAAAAATTACCGTTGGGCTAAAAGAGCCGTTGCATTCTTTCTTGGCATCAATATAGCAAACATCATGATTTTTGCTGTGATGGAGTTAACCGGTGCATATGCTCAAATAATCGTTTTATTGTGTGTGCACATGGCGATATGTTATTAGTTAGCAGTTTGTAAGAGTAGGAGATCTGGTGGTTTGGTGGTCAACGCCTTGGGACGATCCCCTTGGCCTCCTTCCGCTGCGGATCTAGATTTCATTTCCCTCTTGGCCTACTGTGGCCCAAGTGGGTCTATTTCCTTGCAAATTTGATCGTCTTCTTTTTTTTCTTTTTTTTTTTCTTTTTATTATTAATAAATTCATATAAATAGTATACGAACTTTTGTTTCTTAAAAACTTTGGTATATCAAATTTTAAAAATATCAGATTGGTATCTCATGTTTCTATTCTGACCTAAAATTGGTACATATAGTCATCAAGATGACTAATTTACCCTCAGATCAAAACAAAAAATGACCAACTTACCCTTAATTTTTTTTCTTAGTTTATCTTCTTTGTTTTCATATTCCAATTTTTTTTTTTGGCTTTTTATATTTTTAGAAACGTAGAGAAAAATTTATCGTCACTTTCTCCTTACTAATAATCAATTATTCATCTCAATCGATCATCTTTTAATGTCAATGGCAACAACAAGATCCTTGAGTGTCAGCGGAAACAACAAGAATTGAACTTTTGTATGTTTCCCCTCTTCAATCTTCTTCAAATTTATAAAGGCCAACCCAAATCGTCAAATTCCAAAATCTCTTCTAATATTTATGGAATATGAAAACAAATAAAAAAAAACTAAGAAAAAGAGAGAACTTAAGAGTAAATTGGTTATCTTAATAATTATATATACCAATCTTAGGTCGGGATGAAAACATGAGATATCGTTCTAATATTTTCAAAACTTGATATACCAAAGTTTACAAGGAGCAAAAGTTCATATATTATTCGGATGAATTTCTCTTTTTCTTAACCCAGCCATGAGCCTCGACACACATCCTGACAACACGAGTTGAATTTCCAATGAGTTTGAAATACAATTACAATGAAGAACCTTGAACACAACCTAACTTGGTCAAATCAAAACGCACAAAATGAAAAACAGAATCAGAAAAAAAACAGAATATCAGCTAGCACACTAAAGAGTAGAGTATGTTCCAAGTTTGCCAAAACATCAGCCTTAAAAATTGCCTCCATCTAGATATGACAAAAAACTTAGATGTCATCACTTACAGATAGAGAAAAAAAAAAAAAGATTTAGTTGGAATGTTATAAAATGTAAATTGTTGGCCTTTGTTCTCCACATCTCCTTATTAATGTTTATCACTAGATAGCTGACCCCCGCACTGATGCGGGGAGAGAGATAGAAAAGTAATTTTATAAATAATCGGAGGACAAAACGGTAATTAAGCTGGCCACCTAGATTGTCGGAATTACTATTGTACCCCTGTTTTTCTGCTGATTTACGCCTCTGTCATCCTCATCGACAAATACCATTTTGTCCTCTGTTTTTTGGTAATCTACGAAATTGTCACTGTGTCTCTCTCATATTGAATGACAGCATCGTAAATAAGCGAAGAAGAAGGGACAAAATGGTAATTTCTGGAAGATGAACAGTTTATGCGCAGTGAAGCTCCTCACTCACAAATAGAGTATTGTAAATGTGATTTCAAAGGTCCCTGTCCAATTATTACAAAATACTCATTCAACCTTGTCATAAGATATGAACATCCATATAACCAAGCAAACGCCACAAACAATTTAGAAAGTTAACTAAACACTAGTTTGTTGATGTTTTGCTTCAAATTTAGAACAGAGAAGCTTGCATCGACAATGACCAGTTGGAAGCACTTAAT
This sequence comes from Fragaria nilgerrensis, assembly GCA_010134655.1. NCBI lineage: Eukaryota > Viridiplantae > Streptophyta > Magnoliopsida > Rosales > Rosaceae > Fragaria > Fragaria nilgerrensis. The sequence goes on along the minus strand of CM020981.1, from coordinate 7,805,223 downwards.
GCAAACCCTGAGATCAAACCAAAGGGCATGCCAAACTATTCGTCACGATCACTATGAGGAGCACACCCTTATGATGATCTGGGGCAAAAGCCTTAAAGAAATCTTTCAGTCATTAGAGAAGAAACAATACTAGTACTTGCTCCAAGCGTAGTTTCAGCCACAACATCAAAAATCAAGTACATGGACAGTAAACATACTACACATCATTAACATGAACATGAACATGACCGTTGTGATAATGAGGATGATGATGAAGAGCAAGACGAGGAAGTGGATGTTGGAGCTGATCGAGGAGTTTATAAGGCGTTTTTGTCTCAATTTCAAAGCAGAGGTGTTTGTACTGCTATTCCATCAACGTTTGAAGGTAGAGAAATTGAGAGGGATGATCAATGTGCATAATTGAGTTTATGGTAGTGGGGTCATTTTCATTCCCTTATTTTTTTTTGGTTACAAACGGCATTTTCATTCCTTTTTATGTATGACGATGATTGATTGGACTGCTCTTAATTGATAAATGTAGCAGTGATATCTGTCATACCCTGGACCCTGTGTCGGTGGTTTCTAAGCACCTGACGTCGAACTCGAGACGTGAGCGGAAAAGTAAAATAAAATAAAACAATTTCAAATATTTTTCTCGAAATAAAAGAAAATAAAACGTTTACAATAACAAAAACATTTACAAAGACAAAAAGATGAGCCCTTACGATCTATCTCACTTCTAATTTTCTGTGACTCTTCTACACTCTGGTACACGTCAACTAAACGTACTGTTAGACTTCTCGAAAGACGTGGCGTGCCTTATACAAACCTGAACAAAATTCTATAGGGTGAGCTTACGCTCAATAGGGCCTAACTTTTTTAAGTTATACTTAACTACGTCGTCCAAATAAGTTATCAAATAATTAAACAATACTTTAAATATATACACTACCAGGACAAATACTTTAGCCGACGAAAGATTTTCGTCGGCGTGTTATCCTAACTCGTCGGCTAAGGTCTTAGCCGACGAGGCTTCGTCGGCTATAGTGTCGTTGGGAAAGGGTCGTCGGCGATGACTTTAGCCGACGACCCTAGAGACCGTCGTCGGCTATTGTCCAGACAATAGCCGACGAACTATTTTGTTGTCGGCTTTTGTTCATGAATTTAAGCCGACGAAACAGACTCTATCTTTCGTCGGCTATACTCCCAGACTTTAGCCGACGACGTCCTGTGTCGTCGGCTATACTGCCAGACTTAAGCCGACATAACAGAAATATTCGTCGGCTTTACTCCAAGCGTTTAGCCGACGGAACTGAGATATTCGTCGGCTAAAGTATATAATTAAAAAATTATAAAATAATTATAGCCGACGAAATAGAGCCTCTTTCGTCGGCTATAGTAGAGTTTAGCCGACGAAACATGCCATAATTCGTCGGCTAAACTATATTGAAAAAAAAATAAAAATACTATAGCCGACGAATTGTGGCATATTTCGTCGGCTATAACTCCATTCCAGTAATAAAAAAAATACACAAAATTCTTAAATTACCATTCCAAGCAAGCTGCAAAATACACCAAAACAATTCCATATATATAACCAACAAGAAGCACATAAAACTATATAAGGTATCAACTACACAAATCTAAATGGTCTAAATCAATATCCGAATCTGGGGCCTGCTGGTGAGGAGATTGCGGCGGCTGAGGTATCTCTATAGGCGCAGGCATGGGCGGAGGTGGAAGTCCCTGAAGCTGGGCAGCTGCCAAATCCTGAAAGTACTGGAACATCTGCTGCTGCTGGGCCTGTTGGGCGGCATGTAGGGCTCTAGTATAGGCTCTATATTCGGCGAACTGGGCGGCACGAGCGGCAACCTGAGCAGCATGAACGTCAGCCTGAGCAGCCTGAGCGGCAGCTAAAGCGGCAGCATGAGCGGCTTGCTCTTCCCGTAGTCTCTCAACTTCCGACTCTAGCTGAGTCGTCCTGCTGCTAGTCGAGGCTGCCTTTCGTTGAAATCCTGGAGTGGTCTTCAAGACCCCCTGGCCCTTCTTTCCTAGACCCCGGCAGTAGAAGTTGTTTTCTCACGGTGGGAAGGCTGTGCCCATGATCCTCGCCCCAACCCTCAGATCTGAAGTGTCGATCCGGGAAATGGCTTCGGACATCTCTTCCTCCTGCGTGTCCGGCCATGTCTCCCTCACTATAGCACTCATCACCTCGTCACTAGCCTCCCTCACCCTTGCCTAATTGGATAGAAAAAAAATTATTAATTAATATTTTAACATATATATAAGTAAAATTAAAAATTCCGTAAAAAGGAAAGATTACTTACTATATCCTCCTGGGAGTCAGGATATGCCTTCTCGTACGTATAGACGTACTGGTTGACATCTGGATGTTCCTTGGCCGCCTCGTCCATGAAGACAGCACACGGTTTAGAACCGGCATGATGGTTCCTTGTGTTGCGTTGCCGGTTCTGAGCGTTCGCCCGGGAAACCGCCTTCAAAGAAAAAAGTAAACTATTAGTAAAATATTTTAAAACGCACGTACTGAATGATAAATTAACTAATTAATTTATTTAAATACCTGTTTACGAGGGTTGTTGAATTCTGATGTCAGAAGCCAACGCCACTCGTACTCTCTGTACTGAAACTCAGCAAGGGTAGCAGAACGTGCGTTCCCGTGCGTAGTCCAATGGGTCCGCAACTCGTTCTTCCACTCCTTGTACCTAAGATACAACAAAAATATTAGAAATATTATTAATATGACATACAGTTTTGTTTTTTCATTAATTTCCCAACGTACCTTTCCCCATGCACAAAGTCCGCCCAGCTGCTCTTCAAGGGCTCGGGAACCTCAAACCACACCTGCATTTAACCGTTTATTAGTTTAGTTTTTCCAGAAATCTACAATGTAATACATAATATTATTCAGGCATTTTGTAAACTCACCGACATCGCGTTGTGGACCATGTCTTTAACCTCCTGCGGGACCTCGCCCCAGTCTGACCACAACATAGGGACTCTATCCCTAATGAGCGCTCCCACGCGGCCGGAGTACGTCCTCGACTTCCCGCCCGATACTACGTCGCCATCCCCGTCAGTACCGATGACAATCCTCCCTGAGGTACCGACGATCTTCTCCAGAGCCTTCCCTGTGACGGGGCCTCTCTTCTTCTTTGCCGGCTTCGCTCCGACGGTGCCTATGACATGATAAACCAAATTGATTATTAAAATTGGAATCGGAGAATTATAAGAAAACAAATCATTCATCTTTCATTACCTGAGGGCGAGAACGCGGACGCGACGGATTCCGCCTCCGATGATGATACCCTCGCGGAAATAAGAGGCGTATCAAAAGGCACGAACCGGTACACCGCTGATGGAGCCACTGGCGGGGGCAGTGGATAAATCGGCGTCCCTGAGTCATCGACTACAGGTATGGCCGGTATCATCCGCGGAAGGAATAGGTGAGGCGACGACATCTGTACACCAGATGACCCACTATCCGAAGAAGTAGGAGCTGGAGTGGGCGCCCGGTGTATCTCAGCATACGGGGTGTAGACATCTCCGTCTGAGGCTGAGCAAACAACTGCCTCGCGGAATAAGGGAAGCCCCGCTGCCTCGATGAAGGGGGCACCTCCGGCTGCCTCTGCGCCGTCTGCAGAAGGCTCGCATGTCTAGCTCTCATAGGGCCCTGAAACGACGTCTGAGGGTTGCTAGAGGTTCCCTCAGACGATACGGACCTTTGGCCCTTCGAACCCTTCGTCGATCTAATATTACCGCTCATCCTATTTAAAATATTAATTTGAATCAAGGCCACAAAATCAAAAAATGCAAACTCATTTAAAAAATGTAAAAAATATATACACTTCATAAATACTAATTTTCACTTCCTAAATTTTACACATATACACTTCCTAAATATACACTTCATAAAAAAATATACACTTCCTAACAACACCACAACATTGCAATTGACCGGAAAATCAAAGCAAACACAAAATACAAAACAAATATATACATTTCCTAAATACTAAATACAAATATACACTTATTAAATAACAATATACACTTCCTAAATACAAATATACACTTCCTAACAACACCACAACATTATAATTAACCGGAAAATAAAAGCAAACACAAAATATAACTAAAGCTCAAAAAACGTACTCGAGGAGGAGGAGGGAGGACCGAGCAGCAGCAGGAGGAGGCCGGAGCAGCAGGAGGAGGAGGCTGGCCGGCCGGAGGAGGAGGAGGAGGCCGCAGGAGGAGGAGGAGGAGGAGGAGGAGGCCGGCCGGAGAGGGAGAGGGAGCGGAGGCCGAGACCAGGAGAGGGAGAGGGAGAGGAGGCGGAGACCGGGAGAGGGAGAGGGAGAGGAGGCGGAGACCGGGAGAGTGAGAGGGAGAGGGAGCGGAGGTAGAGGAGGCGAAATTCGGAGACGGAGAGGAAAAGGAGGCTAGGGCATACAACCAGTCGAGCTGGGTTATACCCGAACACTTTAGCCGACGAAATAATAATTTCGTCGGCTAAAGGTAATAATTTCGTCGGCTAACCGAAAACTTTAGCCGACGAAATAATAATTTTGTCGGCTTAAGATAATAATCTCGTCGGCTAAGGTAAAAGTCGTCGGCTAAAACTTTAAAATTCGTCGCCTTAACCTATGAAATTCGTCGGCTAAACACAAATTTCGTCGGCTATAACCTTTTAAATTCGTCGGCTTTATAACTTTTTAAACATTCGTCAAACTGTGACTGCTGCTCGTGATGATCAGACTTGAGAACGAAAATCCGACCGTCAGATCTGACCATCATGATAAAATACATGTATGGGAAAAAATTCAACTTGATCCGACAAGGTTAAGGGCTCGATCCGGACGGTCAATCCGTTAAGTCAAACCCCTAAATACAAATATACACTTCCTAACAACACCACAACATTATAATTAACCGGAAAATAAAAGCAAACACAAAATATAACTAAAGCTCAAAAAACGTACTCGAGGAGGAGGAGGGAGGACCGGAGCAGCAGCAGGAGGAGGCCGGAGCAGCAGGAGGAGGAGGCCGGCCGGAGGAGGAGGAGGAGGCCGCAGGAGGAGGAGGAGGAGGAGGAGGAGGCCGGCCGGAGAGGGAGAGGGAGCGGAGGCCGAGACCAGGAGAGGGAGAGGGAGAGGAGGCGGAGACCGGGAGAGGGAGAGGGAGAGGAGGCGGAGACCGGGAGAGGAGAGGGAGAGGGAGCGGAGGTAGAGGAGGCGAAATTCGGAGACGGAGAGGAAAAGGAGGCTAGGGCATACAACCAGTCGAGCTGGGTTATACCCGAACACTTTAGCCGACGAAATAATAATTTCGTCGGCTAAAGGTAATAATTTCGTCGGCTAACCGAAAACTTTAGCCGACGAAATAATAATTTTGTCGGCTTAAGATAATAATCTCGTCGGCTAAGGTAAAAGTCGTCGGCTAAAACTTTAAAATTCGTCGCCTTAACCTATGAAATTCGTCGGCTAAACACAAATTTCGTCGGCTATAACCTTTTAAATTCGTCGGCTTTATAACTTTTTAAACATTCGTCAAACTGTGACTGCTGCTCGTGATGATCAGACTTGAGAACGAAAATCCGACCGTCAGATCTGACCATCATGATAAAATACATGTATGGGAAAAAATTCAACTTGATCCGACAAGGTTAAGGGCTCGATCCGGACGGTCAATTCGTTAAGTCAAACCCCTAAACGCACGGAAAAAGTCATTGGACTGTCTAAATCACTGATGGTACCAACAACCATGACATGCATCTGGAACATCTCGTGCATGTACTTGTCATAAGTGAGATGACCAACTTCCCACAAAAACTGAAGCTCTTCAATCAAAGGTCTCAAATACACATCGAGACACTTCCCTGGATAACCGGGCCCCAGAATCAACAAACTCAACATATTGTATTCCTTCTTCATGCACATCCATGGAAGAAGGTTGTACGGTACCAAAATCACCGGCCATACACTGTATTGAAGACTCATGTTGTCAAAAGGGTTGAACCCGTTGGATGAGAGCCCAAGCCTCACATTTCGGACCTCTGACGCAAAATGAGGAAACTCCTTGTCTATATGCTTCCAAGCCTCCCCGTCAGCAGGGTGTATAAGGGTATCTTCGTCATGCAATTCCCTATCAACGTGTCATCTCATAGCTTTGGCCGTGTGTGAAGACATGTACAACCGCTCAAGCCTATCCCTCAACGGGAAATACCGAAGTACCTTCACAGGTTTCCTATTGCCTGCAGGAGTCAGCTTATACCTGTTAGTGTGACATACCGGACATGCATCAAGCCCACCAAGGTCATTCCCTTCTGGATCTTTACCCCAGAAGAGAACGCAGTCATATCTGCATACATGGATCTTGATGTAGGAAAGCCCAAGATCTTTCAGGATACATCGGACCTTACGATGAGTACTAGGAAGACGATAACCGTGGGGCAGCATCGAAGCAGTGTACTGTAGATAATCATCAACAGCCTTCACGGTCGATTTTGTCTCAACTTTAATCTTCATTACGTCCATCACACTTTCAAGAACGGTCTTCTGACAACTGGGGTACACAGGAGTCTGTTGGAAAGCAAGCAGTTTGTTGTACTTTTCAATACCAGCAGTGTTGACAGCTCTAGGGACGGGCTGCACCGGGTTAGGCATATACTGTCCTTGAACGCATACACCGCTCTCATAAGGAAACATGTCGTTGATGAATACCGTTGTTGGATCGTTGGATGTACTGCCCATCTCACAAAATTGCCCACGATCATGCGGACCCTCTGATGATGTTTCACCGTGATATAACCAACATGTGTACTTCTCCCAAAACTCGTTACTCCTCAGGTGCTGCCATACTTTGTCAATGGGAAATCGATGCATATCGCTGCGACACTGACATTTCGTGCACGGGCAATAGAAAATTGTATTCCTGTTAGCATTAGCCAGCGCATATTCTATAAAACTCATAACTCCTGCACCGTATCTTTTGTCCCATTTTGGAAGCGAAATCAAACTCTTATCCATATCCTGAAAATATAACAAAATATATATTTATAACGCTGCTAGCTAATTATTAATGAAATTTCATGCCATATATAAAATCTCAATTCATTTACTATATATTCTACGTACTACAACTAATTAATAAAAATTAACACACACACACACACATATATATATATATATATATATATACTTAATAATTACATAACAATATATATATATATATATATATATATCTACATCATCACAAAATCATCATTGTGGTATATACCATCAACACAATATTATCAATTAATTAACATATATATATATATATATATATCTACTACTTATAAACAACTTAATTCATATATATTATATCAAATCATCAACCAAATCGATCAACATATATGTATATATATATATATATATACATCCAATATACTCAAAATCAATCAACTCGATCATAACAATATTATATATCAACATCATCACAAAATCATCATGAACTCATATATATCATCAACAACTTCATACCATATCAACACAATAATATTATAAATTAATTAACATATATATATATATATATATCTACTATTTATTAACAACAAATTAATTCATATATATTATCAATTCAAATCATCAACCAAATCGATCAACATATATATATATACATCCAACGTACTCAAAATTAATCAACTCAATCACAATCAAAATCAATAACTCAATCACACTTAAAATCGATCAACTCAAATATAACTCAATTAATCAACATATATATACATATACGTACCTATATATGGCTCCACAAACTAATTATGGACAGATTTCGACAACACCCAAACGTTTTCTCCCGTTTTTTCTTCTCCTGTTTTTTTCCCAGATGAGCTGCTGCTGTCCAGATCCGCAAATATAAAACACTTTAGCCGACGACATATTAATTTCGTCGGCTAAACTTTTAAATATTTCGTCGGCCATAGTCTGTGAACTTTAGCCGACGAAATTTTTTTTTCGTCGGCTAAAGTTTACCATAGCCGACGAAAATTTCACTTAGCCGACGAAGGAAATTTTCGTCGGCTAAAGTCCACTTTAGCCGACGAAAAAAAGCTTCGTCGGCCTGGTTTTTTTTTTTCGTCGGCTAAAGCCTTTCTTCTGGTAGTGATATATATATATATATATATATATATATATATATATATATATATATATACACAGTTCTTATCCAGAGCAAAGCTTCACTTTGAAATTAAAGTGTGAAGTTTCTTATTTGACTCAGTTTTCGGTCATATTTTCACATCTCCACCATTCAATTTGTAGAACCTAATGCATAGATCATTTATGCCAAGTTTCATTGAATTTGATGATCATTTGAGTTTTCATAATCGTTATTTACACAAACAGTTCTGAATAGACAGATTTATGGTCCGTTTATTGATTTAATCTAATTTGGTATCTTAACGATTACAAATTTGAATGACACTTGGCATAAGTGATCTATGCATTAGGTTCTACAAACTGAACGGTGGAGATGTGGAAATATGACCGAAAAGTGAGTCAAATAAGGAACTTCACACTTTAATTTCAAAGTGAAGGTTCGCTCTGGATATGAACTATATATATACATATATATATATATATATATATATATATATCAATTCGATGCATGTATGCTAATGAATGTCTTCCTCAATTACTGGCTATCGGTCCAATACATCAAAGACATGTGAGCCTACACGTCCCATACCGTGTATTTTACCAACCGGGATGACTCAGATATCTCAAATTTATGATCTAACAATCAGCAATATCTCACCACATGTACCTCTTTTGTTAGTCTTCTTGTTATACTTATGGTCTCCCGATCCGCAACCCGATAAAGATCGTTTTATCGATGTCTGCCATTGTTTTATCATGGTCTCCTCAGAATCCGTCGAACTCTCGCCGGAAAATCCCAGAAGCTTCAACCTTTCGAATCTCCCTCCTCAGAGCTCGTCTTGGATGGACAACCAAAGACATAGAGAGGTTCACCAAGTCGAGGTGAAGCTACCAACACCATCCATACCCGCCGTCGTGGCCGGAATCCAAAGTTGGCCGGTGAACCTAGCTTTTCTTCTTCTTCTTCGATTCTTCTTCACCGGACTTCATCTCTGAAAATAAATACCATGGAGAAGACCAGGACGTCGAGACAAAGCCGTCGCCACCTTTCTTTCTCCTCGCCGTCGTCGGAGGACGGAGCGGCACCCGGGTTGACCCGTCGCTGGCGTTTGAGTCGGCAGAGACCCGGTCTGTATCTAAACTGATCTGATCCCCTTCTCTCTTCCTCTATGTATATACACCATCAAACTGACTTTATTCAACCGACATACAATTTCTATTTATTTTTTAAAATCTCAAACTCGTAACGACGTCTACTTTAATCCTACGGACTCGAAAGACAAAATTCGATAAACCAAAAATTTGAATAATTTTCAAAAGTCCCAAAAAATTGAAAAAATAATATAAATCGAAATAAAAATAACTCAAAAATATATATATTTTTTTTAAAATCGAAATTCAAAATTTCAGGATGTTACAATATCACTGAGATCATTATGATACGGTCTATAAAGTCTACCACTACCAATAGAAAAGGTTGATATTTGCTCGTGATTTAGATGATCCAACTCTTATATATAGTTATATCTTCCTAAAAACTCTGAACCATACAAATTTGCAAGATATCTAATTTTGAGGTATTTTTCTCAAAGAAAGATTCAGAAATTAATTTGGAAGATTTGATAAATTTCAAAGAGAAGCTAGATCAGACTTTCGAAGGCAAATACCATACAAGAGTATAAGACCATTATGATTGAAGACGTCTTATAAATTCCTGAAATATAAGACAATTTCTAAATATAACTTTCCATTGTAATTAAAATCTTTTATGTTTTCTTATGAGAAAAGACGTATGATTGTGTAAACGCCTGAAATATGATTTGAAAATAACAACTACTTGATGATTCGATTACTTCCTTGAGCTTTTATTATGGGAGACGAGTGATAGTTTCTCATGAGTTTTCTGAACTAAATTTCAAAGTAAACACTCTCTAGTCCCTTAACATTTGTCCTGCTCATTACTGCAAAACAGATTTTTGATATTTCGACCAAAAGAAAAGCCAGATATTTATATACTTCACACATCAATACAAGTAATACAACTAAGAAAAGACGATTTCAATTGAGAAGAAAAGATGAAAAGGAAAAAGAAACATAAATAATAAGAACAAGAGAAAAGGAAAATGAGTCGAGATAAGTTAGAAGGCTTGAACATCTCCCACTATCTCTGCAATAGAAGATCAAGAGGCCTCAAATTCTATAGCTCTTATTGTATCAGCAGCGATTTGCAGCAACTGGGTCAGTCTCAGATACCAGACAAACATGTCCGCCGCCTCATCAGCTCTCACACTCCGCCTCCCCTTTGCTTCCTCGATCACCACCGCCACCACTACCACCACCACCACCAAGCTCATTTATCCGGTAAGTTTCATTCTTTCGTCGCCAAATGTTATCTACTGCAACAAAAATCGTTGCTTTTACTAACACAAACGCAGCTGTAATGAACAGATATGCAGCTCGCGTCGGTCTATGAGCAGTTTGAGGCTTGTGGGTTGTGCTCGTGCGGCTATTTCTAGCGAAGCGCAAGGTACCCTTTTGGAGTTTTGGGTTTTAGCTTTTTGGGTAGTTTTGCATTTTGGATTTTGATTCGGAATTTGGTTGTTGTGAGTTTTTAGGTGCATTTGATCCTGAACTCCGTTTAGTACTTGAACTTGCCACTGATTCTGAGTTATACGAGATTGAAAGAATCCTTTTTGGCCCGAGGTACTTCCACCTATGTACATTTTTTCTTTTGATGAAACTCATATACGTTTTGTTTTGGTAAATATGATACTTTGTGACAAAGCTGTAATGGCAATGTGTCATAATGTAGCCAAGATGTAATAACTAAGCTTTGATGGTGACATTTTTTTGCCTTTGGGTTGTGTCAATCCAGCTACTTCAGCCCTTTGCTGAAATCCATAATGAGCAGAACCAATGTCGACTATGCAATGATTGAGGAGGATCTTGAGGAGCGAGATCAGTTTTTATCAGCATTAGAGTCACGATTCTTGTTCCTCGCAGCTGATGCTCAGTCCACAATAAGGTTTTTCCTCAACTTAATAAGGCCGGATCAGTGTGCATTCAGGCATTGTTGAAGTACACCTCATTGTTAACTTGTTTGGAGTCAATGTTACTTGAATTTCTTGGGCTAACTTGCTACTGTGTTGAGTATAGGAGGGGTCATGGTTATAGAAAGTAGAGATAAATATATTTCATCATATTCGGTTTTTATTTTTGTTTTTAATTAACGTAACTGCTAGTGTCACATAGTTGTTGATGGAGTTTTCATGTTGATTATTTAATTGGTTTGTGTGGGATTTTTGGTAGGGGTTGGAGGCCATCATATAGGAATGTCTTGCTTGCAGTTAGAAAAGAGTTGAATATTCCTTGCTCGAGCAAATTATCAACTGAAGACCTTGAAGCAGAGATTTTCCTTCATCTGTTGCGTGATTACTCAAGGCATGTGTTATGCATATTTCTCAATATTGGATCTTGTTTTTTGTTGGTTATTACTTATTTCACATTATTCTAAGGGAATGAGAGATTAATAAAGAACTCCCCTTTAAGTATTGAAGTGAAATTTGGGATGTGCTAGCCAAAAGTTACGCAATGATCATTTATGAGATTAACAGAGAATTCTACCTTGAAGCATTGAAGTGAAATATGGGATGTACTTGCTGAAAGTTATGCAGTGATCATTTATTTATCATAATCCTTGCTTTAGGTGCTAAGCCAAATAATTTAGCATTTATTTATTTTTTATTTTTTGAATGTGTTTTAATGAATTAAAAAGAGTCACTTCCTCCATGTAGTGAAGAATCAGGAAGTTTTGAGGATTTGCTAGAATTCTCTGAGCCATCAGATGGTCAAAACAGTCTTGAACTTGGACTCAGTCAATGGAAGGTGCAGGCCCTCACTGCCCTAAAAGTTGGGGCAGCAGAACTCCGATCAATGTTTTTTAAGGTAATGCAATTTCAGTACAACATCATGCTTGATTCCTTCAGTTCTCTGGAACTTACAGTGATATTTATAATTCAATTGAACTTTTTTTCTTTTTTTGTTAGGGTGGTGGTATCCTTACTCTGGCAAAGATCTATCAATTGGTAAGAAACAATAGTCATATAATGAATTTTAGTTGAATATCTTTTATCTATTTTCCATTTTGTGGTAGTTAGCTAGGAAGTTATCTGGGAAAGTGTTCTTAGAAGCTGCCAACTATCAACTGAAAAGGGATTTTGTTAGAAAGGTACTTTTTTCTCATTGTATGTGTTCTTGTTCTAAATCTTGCTTCTATTTTGTAACTCATTTACAGTTTGTACACATGGGTAACACACCGTCCTGAATTTTCAGTGTCCTTCTTCTCAACTTGGGAGATGCACTAGTCTGAATTGTACCTATAAATATCATCCTGCAGACAACATACATACTTTTGTGCATACATTGCATTTTGTTGTTCCATGCCCTAGTGTTTCATGCTCTAGGTTTTTCACATTTTCCTCTTAATCAGAAACATGCATTCATATACATTGCCGTTCCTTCTTTGTCTCATCTTGAAGCTTAAGCATATGCTACATGTCATTTCATCTCCCATGTCCATGGTTATTTCATCGTCTTCTAGCTTAAGCTTATGCTATTGTTGTCATATGGATTTTCCTCTTTAGGATGTTGGCGAGTAGTGAATTTCTTATCAACTATCTAGCTTCCCATTTCTACCTAACATGGAATTCCATATTTTGATTTCAGGGTGGACAATTAGCAGCTATTAATCTAGAATCCAGAGTGGCCTTGCTAGCTGCAAAACAAGTAATTACATTCTGCTGACGATTCATAATATTGTTATGTATTTCCCCTACGTCTTCTGATTTCAGGGTTTCTCATGGTTCTGAACAGGGTTTTGCGGGGGCTACATCAAGATATCTTGGCTTGAGAAGCATGATGGCTTTACTTGGCCCAGTGTATTGACTCTTCCTGCACTTCTTATGTTTCCTATTCTTATGTCCCCTAAACTTGATCATTTTGTCTGTAACTTCATTTCATACTTCATATATTTAGGACTACAGAAATTTGTTATGGATAAGGATAGGGCTTTTTAGCTATGTATGGGCAGTTACTCAGTAACCAGCAATCCTTTGGGTGAATAAGGAGTCATGTAGCTGTCCCAATTAGTTGAGATTAAGCTCTGTCCCAATTAGTTAAGATTAAGCTCTAGCGCAGTTGTCTTATCTATCCTCACTCCCCTCTTAGTTTTAGTGTAGTTATATGTGTTACATTGCATCTGTTGAGATGACATAGAAGAAATCATTCACTCTGTTTTTGTTTGGACTAGAAATGACTAGGAATAGCTTTATGGATGTAAGTGACCATGCACCTTCTGAAGCTTTTGAAGTTTCAAATTTTGATATTGTCTTGGTTGGATAACCTTAAGTGATTATAAGTTTGATAATTTGTTGCTTCAAACTAAATTTTTGTGGTCAATCCAAGTATCCAGCCTTGATCAAGTATCAACTGTAACAGCTTATGTTAATCTCTTGATTTTGCTTTTTAGTGTTTTGCCAAGTTTTCTCATTTTCAACTTATCTTTGGCTTTTATGCAGGCTTTGGGGAACATTTCTGGCGGATGTTGTCATTCAAATGCTAGGAACTGATTATGCAAGAATATTGCGAGCAATTTATGCCTTTGCACAGGTAATGTGTACAAGTTTTCATGCTTTTGATTTCTCTTCATGCTTTCCCTTGTTTTGGCATTGGCTGAAATATCTTGAGACACTAAACTAATATAGATGAACATTTTAAGGATGATGAACAAATATCTTACTCTTGAGAAGCAAAATGTAATGACCATTAACACGAACTCAGAAAGAACAAAAAAAAGCTTGCCTCTCAAATTTCTTCCGTTTATGTTTCATGAAAACAATCAAGTTCTTCTCAAACTATATTGCTGTTGATACAGATACGTATCACTCGCACTTATGGGTCACCGGTCGATGACTGAAAAGCTTTGCGTTTTAACGACAATCAGTAGTTTCAGAGCTTCAAACAAGCATCATTCAGATTTAAGTTTATTCTGGAAGGTCAGCATTTTAACAAGGTGTGCTGTCAAAAGTAGATACACTGTACATATTATTTCCCAGTTAAACCACATCTCTGCTTCTATCAGTTGATAGTTTTTGCACATGTAACTAGTGACGGTAAGAGCTGAAAAGGCTTATCCGCTTTGTTGGGCGAAATTACTTAAAGTGTCTTAAATATAAATCCAATTTTAAGTTAAAACCTGTAGTTGTGATGGTATATGTGTGATTGTCCAAAAAAAAACATTATGGTTGAATTAGCTTTAATTGCATTATATACTTCTGGAAATAAACACGTATTGCTCTAGGAATAGTCTCAGAGAGGAAGTAACTTTCTTATTTAAAGATCAAAGTCTTGCAACTGCTGCGTCCATATAGATAACATCCTAATCCTTTGAACATTTAATTGGAATGCATATATGGAAGTGAGGTTTAGGGGTTGCCATCCCAAAGATCGTCGAGGGATTTGTATTGACCGTCTTCAGAAACAAAGAAGTCGCCTGCATTCAACCTGCGCTGGGGAATCTCCTTGATCTTATTCATTTCATCCTCAGTTAGCTCCCAATCAAATATTTGAGCGTTATCCTTCATCCTCTCCTTGTTGAAACTCCTTGAGATTGCACTCGCATCTCCTTGTTGGATGATAGATCTGAGTATTACCTGTGCTACACTCTTCCCTTTAGCAGCAGCGATGTCCTTAATGATGGCATAGTCTATCAAGGGTTTTGTAGCCCAGGCCGCAGCTCCATAGAACCCCAATGGAGACCATGCAGTCACACGAATTCCTTTCCCTCTACAGTAGTCTCGCAGCTTCTCTTGCTGCCAAGATGGGTTCATTTCTACCTGATCCATCATCACCACCATCAAATTCACTCTTTTGTTCGTTCATAAATATCGATTATCTAGATTCATGAATAGATCAGAGTACCTGATTGACCGCCGGCGGGATGGTTCCGTTATCAAGGATTTGAGAGAGCTTTTTGGTACCAAAGTTGCTGACGCCAATAGACTTGGCCAGTCCCAGCCTGGAGCACTCTTCCATGGCCTCCCATGTCCCCATTATGTCAAAGGGAAGCAAAACATCTTTCGAAGTTGGTACTCCCGTAGTTCCTGGTTTCATCCTTACCGGCCAATGAATCAGGTGTAGATCCACATACTCCAATCCAAGCCTCCTTCATTAGTTCATGCATGGAATAATAGACCTCAAGTCAATGCGCATATATGATTAGTTAAGCTAGTTGCATATATGGTATTTTGGTACTTACTGTAGGGTCGATTTGAGAGCTGGGAGAACAAGATCTTGATGAGCGTCAGGGCACCAGAGCTTGGAAGTGATGAAGAATTCATCGCGGGACTTGACGAGACCTCCCTCTAGGGCTTGGGCGACGGCAAGACCTACAGCTTCTTCGGTTCCATAGAGAGCAGCAGTGTCGAAGTGACGGTAGCCAAGCTCGATGGCGTCGAGGAGAATAAGGGCCAGGGTTTGAGCTGGTGGAGTTTTCCCGAAGACTCCGGTGCCAAAGCCTAGCACCGGCATCTTCTTCCCGGAACTCAGTACTACTTCTGGTATCACGACTGCTTTCTTGCCTCTCGCATCCATTTCTACTCTGCTCTGATCGATGACCAAGTAATTTTGCAGAATTTATAGGCCCATACATACATGGTACGTACGTAAACTACGTACATCTGCATTTGTTATATATTGTTGACCATATCATCAAATTTAATGCGAATATGATTTGATTATTAGTTGGAAACCATGAGATTAAGCGACAACTAGTCTTGATCAAGAGCTAGTCGCAGTTAGTTATCCGACAAGACAACAACGCAAGCAATGACGTAAAACATTGACTGTTAGCTGTAGCTAGAGCTAAGATTCCAATGTTTACCAAGAAGATGCTTCATCCGGTTGCGATTTATTCGATTTCCAATTTACGGGCCCGGCTACAAAGATGCTGGTCCCTTGTGTTTTAATGGGCCGCGTATTAAATTAGTTAGGCCCACATTAAAAGATTTTTTTTTTTTTATGCGAAAAAACTAGGGAGGTGCTAGTTACACCTTTAAATTTGTTGTGTGTACCTCCATGAAGTTTTTTTTTTATTGACTTTGTCAACTCTTGTAAAAAGACATGTAAAGACAAATATGTTTGTAAGGATGAAACCAGGATCTTCGGGAAGGATAAAACAAGTTGGCCAAGTCTGCATTAAAACCCATTGATATTTATTCTACTGGGTAAAAAGTTTTGGGTAAGGGTTACCCATTTTAAAAGTTTTGGATGGGTATTACCCATTTAGAGAATACTCATGGAAACACGGGTGGGTAAGTGTTGAAATTTTAAATATGAGAATTGTATTGATTGTGAAGAACGTACATGATACAACACATATATATAGACCGGTATGAACATAAGCTAGAGACCAGCATGCCAACAACTTCCCTAAATATTAGTAAGGCTAAAATCCTAGAAGTCAATAATACTGTAGAGTATGGTGATCCCTTAAAGTCAAGGACACCTTTAAAACATGGAGAGGATGGTAGTCTATCATGGAGTGATGGACATGATGGAGTGTAGGTAACGTTAACCCCTACACACTAGTCAGAAGCTTCCAATACTCCCCCTCAAGCTGGATCGAGAGAGTTCCTTGATCCAAGCTTGGAAAGTAGACGTTCAAACTGTGCGGAAGCAAGAACCTTAGTGAAAACATCTGCAAGTTGATCACATGATCTAGTGTAGACTGTTTCAATGAGCTTAGCTTGGACTTGATTTCGAATAAAGTGACAATCAACCTCAATATGTTTGGTACGTTCATGAAAAACTGGATTGGCTGCGATATGCATAGCAGCTTGGTTGTCACAATGCAAAGGAATAGGTGCGGTGCTTTGAAAGCCTAAGTCTGCCAACAAGCTTTTCAGCCAAATGAGCTCACAAGCTGTGGATGTCATGGCACGATACTCAGCCTCAGCACTTGATCTTGCAACCACCGTTTGTTTTTTACTTTTCCAAGTGACAAGGTTACCTCCAATAAATGTACAATATCCAGTTGTGGATTTTCTATCAATTGCATTTCCTGCCCAATCTGAGTCGGAGTATCCTGCCATCTTGAAATGAGAATTGTTTCTCATCACTATTCCTCTACTAACAGTGCCCTTCAGATAACGCAAAATTCTTTTTACAATCGAGAGATGATGAGTTGTGGGAGAATGCATAAATTGACTGACCAAGCTTACTGCATAGGTGAGATCTGGTCTTGTGATTGTCAGATAGATAAGCTTGCCTACTAGACGCTGGTAGCTGCAAACATCAGTGAGATTTTCTCCTGTAATGTCTAGTTTGAGTTTGCTATCGAGAGGAGTACGAGCAGGCTTGCTGTCCTTCATTCCTGCTTCATCTAGGAGATCAACAACATACTTTTGTTGATTTAGAAAGAGACCGTGTGGTGATTGATCTATTTCAATTCCCAGAAAATACTTCAATGGACCAAGATCTTTAATGGCAAAAGTGTTATGTAACACAATTTTGAGAGCTATGATTTCATCCATATTCTCCCCAGTGATAATGAGATCATCTACATACACAAGGACAACTAGCTTTCCAGCTTTGCTGTTGCGCACAAATAAGGAGGAATCTGCATTACTTCTTTGGAACCCTGATGCAAGAAGCACAGAACTCAATTTCGAGTACCATGCACGAGGGGATTGTTTCAATCCATATAGCGCCTTGTGAAGTTTACACACCATGCCAACTTCTTTTTCACGAGAATGACCAGGAGGCAATCTCATATACACATCTTCTTCTAGATCTCCATGCAAGAACGCATTCTTGACATCCATTTGATAAAGAGACCAGCCAGCATTTACAGCAATGGACAATAAGACTCGAACTGTATTCATTTTGGCAACTGGAGCAAAGGTCTCCTTATAATCAACACCAAATGTTTGAGTGAAGCCACGAGCAACTAACCTTGCTTTATGACGCTCAAGGGAACCATCTGAGTTATACTTGAGTTTGTAGATCCATCTTGCTCCAACTAGCTTTTGACCTTTTGGAAGAGGGACAATGCTCCAAGTTTTGTTATCATCAAGAGCTTGGAGTTCGTCATGCATAGCTTGTCTCCATATGGGAGACTGATTGGCTTCATCAAAGCTCCTTGGTTCAGTCTCAATAAGAATTTTGCTTAAAAAAGCACAATGTGTAGAGGTGGCACCATGAAGTCCTAACTCAAGAGGGTAACGTGAAGAGTAAGTTACATACTCTTGGAGCCTTGGTGGTGGTTGTCTAACCCTTGGAGGGTTTCTTCGAGGAGATGGAGGATGTGGTACATCATCATGTGGTTCTTTCTCCACTTCATGAACTATTTCTTCATTTACATTTGGTTGAATTGGAGCTTGTTGTGCAAGAGGGATGTCTGCTGCATCTTCAGCAACAATTGGTGTTGGAAACATCTCTCGAAGATGCTCCCCCTGAATTGTATCAACAGAAGACTGAAAGAAGGAAGTGGACTCATCAAACCGAACATCTCTAGACACAAAGAGCTTCCTGGTTTTAGGATTGTAACATTTGTATCCTTTCTGAGTGGATGAGTACCCCAGGAACACACACATGACTGCTCTTGGATCGAATTTGTCCCTGTGGTTAGCCTGAACATGTACAAAACAGGTGCATCCAAAAACACCGAAGATGAGAAATATCAATTTTCCTGCCTTTCAGAACTTCGAAAGGTGATTTGAAGTTCAACACACTGCTAGGTAATCTATTGATGATATAGGCTGTTGTAACGAGTGAAAGAAAGAACACAGAAACTAAGATACAATGATACAATGTTCATTTAGTTCTATGAATCGCTTTAGGAAATTTACTGCGATGTAGCTTCCCAAAGATACAATGTTCACAGAAACTAAGATCCTTGACCTTGTGGCCACCAAGAAGATCATTCTTTGACAGAATTTGCATCCCTCTTTCACTCATATGACCAAGCCTCATGTGCCATAGCTTGGTCATATCATCCCTGTGAACCTCTGATGATGCAACAGCAGCCGAGCCTGACAGCGTTGAACCTTGCAGAATATACAAAGTACCTCGCTTGACACCTTTCAGAACCACATTGACACCTTTGTAGACATTCAAAATTCCACATGAGCCTGTGTACTTGAAACCTTTGCTATCTAGAAGACCCAAAGAAATCAAGTTTTTCGTCATGTGTGGAGCATGCCTAACATCATTCAATGTACAGAATTTACCATCATGTGTCCGAATTTTTATTGAGCCAATTCCAACCACCTTACTTGCAGAATCGTTTGCCATAGAAATATTTCCTCCATCTATCTGCTCATAGGTTGAAAACCACTCTCTGCGTGGACATATATGATAAGATGCCCCGGTATCCAAAATCCACACATCCCTGTGATGTTTGTGTGCATCTGCAACCAAGGCCAGGTCTTCTTCCGAAGTGGTGTCAACTTCTGCTACAACAGCAGTACCTGATGCTTTCTCAGACTGCTTCTTCTTCTTTGGACATTCGTTTTTCCAATGTCCCTTCTCTTTACAGTAGTTACAGACATCATTGGATTTGGAACCCTTTGAAACTGGATTCTTGAATTTCTTCTTCCCCGAGCCTTTCTGTCCCAAACTTCCACTGGCTACCAACCCTGTAGCCTGACTGTCTGAACTAGTGACGGTCGCCTTATGACGCATATCTCTAGTATGTAAAGATGATCTAACATCCTCCAGAGTCAGAGTATCTCTCCCACCAATAAAAGAATCCACAAAATTCTCATACGACGAAGGTAGAGATACCAACAGAATTAGAGCAGCATCCTCATCATCAACTTTAACATCGATATTACGCAACTCTAATAGAACAGTGTTTAACTGATCTAGGTGATCTCTTAGGGATGTACCTTCTTCCATACGCAGACCGAACAGACGTCGCTTTAGAAGCAACTTGTTGGTTAAAGACTTCGTCATGTATAGACTCTCAAGCTTCAACCACAGACCAGCCGCAGTTTCCTCCTCTGCGACCTCGGTGATTATATCATCTGCAAGGCACAACAGAATTGTCGAGTGTGCCTTCTCCTCCAGACTGGCCATCTCAGCGATTTCTTGATCCCCTGGCTTCTTAACCAGCGGCGCCCACATACCTTGTTGTTTTAACAAGGCTCGCATCTTGATCTGCCATAAACTGAAACTGTTCCTCCCTGTGAATTTATCAATCTTCACATTTAAACCAGACATCTTTCTTGGCGGAAATCACAACCTTGCTTGATACCAATTTGTTGTAACGAGTGAAAGAAAGAACACAGATTTACGTGGTTCACTAACGATGCGTTAGCTACGTCCACGGACAGAAGGAGAACAGCCCTTTTATTATGTTGAGAAGAGTGCTAAAACCGGCTTACACAATAGGTTGTATATATATATACAACTCTAAACCCTGATATACTAGTCCTAATAGGAAACCATAACCTAGTATAACTCGATATACTAATCCTAGTATAACCCGATATACAGATAAGCCGTCAGAACAAATTGACGGTTCAAGGCATATATCAACATAGGCTGCTGTTTGGATTCCTTGAGACCAGAAACGTTTTGGGATATTTGTTTGGATCATCAAAGCTCTAGCCTTTTCAAGCAAGTCTCTATTCTTCCGTTCTGCAATACCATTCTGTTGTGGAGTTCCCACACAACTAGTCTAGTGAATGATTCCTTGCGCACTAAGATAATCAGTCATGATTTTGGAAGTATATTCAGTGCCATTATCCGACCTCAAGGTGCAAATTTTAGATGAGAAATTGTTTATGATGAGATTATGGAAGTCTTGGAAACATTTGAAAACTTCACTTTTGAACTTTAAGAGATAAACAAAGGTAGTTCGAGTGAAATCATCAATAAAGGTAACATAAAATCGATAACCATCGAAGGATTCCAAGGAGGCTGGTCCCCATACATCAGAGTGAACAATTTCAAAAGGCTGAGTTGCTCTCGAGTGTGAGGTTTGAAAAGGTAATCTAGTAAATTTCGACATATGACATGTCTCACACTCATGAGAGACTTTACAAAAATTGGGAAAAAGCAATGACAAAACATGAAATGAGGGATGAGCAAGGCGTTTATGCCACAATTGTTGTTGTGTTGCAGATTTGGAGTCTGTTAAAAAACACTTTGAAAAACTTGATGAAGTGGAGATGTAGTAGAGGCCATTTAGGAAGAATCCTTCACTAATCTTCTTCTTGGAAACTCGATTCTGAAACACAACATTGTAAGAGGAAAAAATGGCTAGGCAATCCAACAATTGTGTCAACTTTCCCACAGAGAGGAGTTGAAATGGGAATGAGGGAACAAATAAAGCACTTGACTCAATACATTTTGAAAACAGTTTTAGTTTTCCTTTTCCTACAATCGGAACACTATTGCCATTTGCCACAGACACATGGGAAGGTTTTGACAGAGTTTCAAAGTCATATAAAATGGAGGCATTGTTTGTTATATGTTCTGAAGCACCTGAGTCAACTATTCAAAAATCATGAGTTTTACTGATATCTAGAGCTGTGGAAAATGCGCAAATGATACCTGGTATGTCTTCTGCAGAAGCCAAATCTGATTTTGCCAAGAAACCAGCAAATTTTTCAAGCATAGCATTTGTATTTCCAGTCTCATTGCTCTCCCTGCCACCTTGTTTCTTCTGAAGATAACTTGCGAACTCATTTATGAGAGTTATTGGGTTTGATGTGAAGTTCATCATGTCTTCAGAAGTACTGCTCATATTTGCATTGGGATTAGAAACAAATGGACCTCGTTGCATATAGCTTCTTTGTCCTCGCTGCTCTTCATTGAACTTTGGCTTAAACTCTGGATGGAGGATCCAACATCTTTCTCTTGTGTAACCAATTCCACTTCGACCAATGCTTTCACAGTGTGAGCACTTCAATTCTGGCCTTCTGCCTTTGTATGGTCGATTGCTTGCAAAACTTTTATTTGCAACAAAAGCTCTAGCATCTGATCCTCCAGTGTTGATGTCGACATTCATCACCTTTCTACGTACTTCTTCTCTTTGGATGGTATTACACACCGTTGTAAAGGAGGGTAGCTCAGGACTCATTAAAAGGTGACTCTTTAGGTCTTCATA
Source organism: Fragaria nilgerrensis (assembly GCA_010134655.1). Lineage (NCBI taxonomy): Eukaryota > Viridiplantae > Streptophyta > Magnoliopsida > Rosales > Rosaceae > Fragaria > Fragaria nilgerrensis. The sequence goes on along the minus strand of CM020981.1, from coordinate 7,782,912 downwards.
TTCTGACCCCAAACTTGCAAGCATTTGGAACACTTTATCTTCATTAGCTCTCTTCCGAAGAATGGATGCATCAGTGGTATGAGGTCTATACATGTCTAGTTCATTCCACTTAGCTTTTAGATTGCCAAGATGTTGAACAAATGAAAGGTTACCTTGTTGGAGCCATGAGATGTCCTTCTTTAGTTGAAAAACTTTGGCTGCATTGTTCAAGTTGCCATACATGTCTTTGACAGCATTCCAAAGATGATAAGAGGACTCGGAGTAGCTGAAGATTTCTGAAATCTTTGGCTCCATGGAATTAAGAAGCCATGACATGACAAGTTGATCTTTGTACAACCAACCCTCATATTCAGATGATGAAACATCTGGGATCTCCTCATCCTTGATGAAGTTGAGCTTTCTTTTTCCACCAAGAGCTAGTGTGACAGCTCTTGACCAAGGTAAGTAATTTAACTCATTAAGAGGCACAGAACACAAGCTTTGATTTAGATTGCCCTCTGATATTTCATTTTGTGCAACAATAGGTTGATTAGTCTCAACTGATGAATCCTTCTTTGTTACAACACTTTTCCCTTCCATCTTGGTGGAAAAGATATCAGCAGAGAAGGATTATGAAGAAATGGATGAAAACACAATACAGATGCAGGTCCTATAAGGATCACTGCTCTGATACCATGTTGAAATTTTGAATATGAGAATTGTATTGATTGTGAAGAACGTACATGATACAACACATATATATAGACCGGTATGAACATAAGCTAGAGACCAGCATGCCAACAACTTCCCTAAATATTAGTAAGGCTAAAATCCTAGAAGTCAATAATACTGTAGAGTATGGTGATCCCTTAAAGTCAAGGACACCCTTAAAACATGGAGAGGATGGTAGTCTATCATGGAGTGATGGACATGATGGAGTGTAGGTAACGTTAACCCCTACACACTAGTCAGAAGCTTCCAATAGTAAGGGTATTACCCACAGGTGACAGAATTTACCCAACACCCGATATCAAACCAGTTGCTATTACCCTAACCAGTTCTCTTATTCTCTTCTCGTCGAAGAAGTCTCTTAGGCTATCTCTAACCATTATCCTAAAATCTATAATAGGTTTAAGTTTTTTAATTTTACATCTCCAACTCAAATACAACTTGAGCCAAAATAGGTTTAAACCTAAAAGATGTCTTATTTTGACTCAACTATTTAGGAGGAATCCTAAATTTCACACTCATCAATTAAGTGATCCCCACATGTTATAGGTTTAGATTTTGACAATAAGAGTTGAAGATGCAAAACTCATATGAAAAAATAGGTTTGGGTGAGTCAAATTTTAAATTTGGGTATAGGTTATAGGACAATAGTTGGAGATGCCCTTACCTTGCCTACCAAAACCTGAATTCTTCATCTAGTTAAAAAGGTTCATTCATATTCGTGTCGACGATGCCATTTTCGAGCTGCTTGAACTACTTGGAATGCTCGGCGTGATTCTCCAGCTCAATTTCGAGAGCCCGAGCCAAATCCATGATGATCTCGCTTTCGACGGCTTTGTTGGTCTTCGTCTGCGTAGCTTCTCCTTCTCTTTAGAGTGCGTGGTGCAGTCTCTCTTCGTTCGCTGTGAACTAAATCTCAAAATTGAGGTCCAATTGAGAAATTAAAATCTTAACAGTGTATGTATTACTTGACTTACTTCAAATTGAGTTTGTTTCATATCTCTACAAAGATCGGCGATTTTCTTTCAGAGATCGAGGTGGTCATCGACGGCGGATTCGAGGAGGGCGAGCCGGCCAGATAAAATGTTATAGTGTTAGAAGATAAACTAATGACACATACAAAAAAAAAAGAAAAAAAAAAGAGATACTCTCATGTCAATGGTTCTTATTGTATTAATGGATTAACATTAAATTGAACTATTAAAGTTCATATTGTTATGGTGACCCTCCATTTACTTTGTTTTGTGGGGTCGCACCACTATCTTCTTTGATTGTTGAAATAAGATTTTGTGCTTTAAGGTGCATCTCAGCATCCAAGGTTGAAGACATAAAATTGTTCTCAGAAATGTCAAGGGCATGAAAATCCAATTTGTCCAAATTTGTCATCTTAACTGTAGCAAGAAAAAATATATATATATGAGAATCCAAATTTTAGAACTTCAGGTTCATAATGTATATCATTATTGAAATTTCAAGTTCGTATCAAGTAAAACAAAGGATGAAAATGACATGTATATGCACAAAACTTCAGGTTTATGCTTAAACAATTAGAATTGCAAGTCTAATGTTATTGAACTTCAGGTTCATAATCTCGAAACTTCAGACTCAAAGATTATTAGTGAAACTTCAGGCTCACTAATATAAGTAATTGTAAATATAGAATTGAATAATATAAACAAACACATATGTAGACAAATGATGAAGATTAGATTTAACAAAACAAGAGGTAAACTCATAGATCATGAGTGTGGATAATGAACAACAAAAGTTGCACTAACATCTCGTAGACCATCATGGAGTTTTATGGAAATAAGAAGCGAACTCGTGTTGATAACGTGTTGTAAACTAGAACTTACTTTTGTTAAAAATAAACTAACGAATAGATAGAGAATGAGAGAATGAAGTGAAATATCTTATTGATTCTCATATGCCTCATTTATATAGAGGTAAAGATTACATAGCAAGTCCTCATACTATTAAGATATTGCATATTAGTCTTAAAAGTATGAATGGATAGACAGTTGATATTTACAACAGATCCTGATATAGCCAGGAAAATATAAATGGATACTTCTTAAATAACACTTGGCAGACACACAAAGAAAGAAAGAGTCTTATTAAAGAACATACAACATCTCCAACTAAAAACTAAACCGGAAAATTGTTCAATCCTATCATATCTTGTATCAAGTATCAACATTGCTTTTGTATGGTATCAACATATAGGATAATCTTTATCGTTTAAGTATATGATGTAGCAGTGGTTGGATTTCATAAACACTAAACTGTGTCAAATATCGATCAAATGTATTTTTCTGTATTATACTAACTATAGAAATATATTTTCCTTGAATCAGCAAATGATGTGTTTGCATACATATATACTACTATAGTAGCTGATGTTACAAGAGAGAATATAAAAGCAATGGGTACAAAATATGCATTGAGTGTGGGAGGAAATCACTCTCTTGATTTGATTTGTGTAATCCCTCTAATACCCCCCTCCCCCCCCCCCGGTTCTCCCCGGGGAAACTAGGCGGCCTTGGATGGATAAATTGAGACATAAGGCATTATGGTGGTGTATATGGAGAGGTTTGATCAAGAGGTCAGCAGGCTGATCCACCGAAGGAATATAACACACACGGTGGCTACTCAAGGCTACTTTTTCACGAACAAAATGGTAGCACCTAGCTCAATGTGTTTGGTGCGGGCATGAAAGACTGGATTTGGCCATGTAAGTGGCACTGAGGTTGTCATAATGAAGCATAATAGGGAGATGAATGTGGACACCAAGTTCAAAGAGTAAATAGCCTAACCATGTAGTTTCAACTGAGACATGGGCAAGAGAGCGATATTCAGCTTCAGCAGTCAGCACTAGAGCGAGCCACCGTAGGCTGCTTCTTGGAGCATCAGGATATTAAGTTGGAGCCAAGGTACACAAGATAACCTGAGGTGGAGCGGCGCGAGTTAGGGCAGCCGACCCAATCGATCAACATCTAAGTATGCAGAGAGTAGAACAAGTTGCTGTTGAGGTCGGAATGAAAGCCCGTGATCCAAGGTTCCTTTGATGTAGCGGAGAATTCGCTTCTGATAAGCGCAAAAGCACCTACAAAGATACCCTATTATCAAATCAATTATATCAATGTAATAAACGGCAAATAGGGGTTATTACCCGCAGATGATTGGTGATACTAAGACTTAAACACACAAGAAACACAAACAAACGCGTAAACCAGAAATCTGGCAGACTCGACCTAGGAGCAGAAACCTAATTAATTAGCTAATCTAGACTCAACCAAAAATTATGAAATTAAATACACAGTAACTAGACACAGTGACGGACTACCACAAAAATTTTGAGGGTATTCGGAGTTGGTTTGATTGGTGAACAAAAATAGATAAAACAGAAGTACTGCTGAAAACAAAATATTAAAAAGTGAATATGGATGTAAATATGAGAGAAACAATAGCTATGAACTTCTCTCCACCACTAGATACGCTTCAATCACCCCAAAACAATGTTAATGACTAAAGATGAATGCACTCACAGTTAAGCCAATGTCGTTAGGTCATTAACCGTATTACGTCTCTTACTTGTCATGTTAAGTGAAATGTCGGTATCGACTTAACTGTATTTCTAATTAATTGATCTATAAAATGTCGGTATCTAGACCAAAATAACTGAAATCAAGAAGATCTAAGAACGTTTGAGTAGCAACAAAGAATCTAAGGTCAATGTCGGTAGCCTTAGATTACCAAGAATCACTTCACACAAGTACCTGGAAATAACTTGTTATCTCTCATAGAATATGCAACGATATGTCAGTCATAAACACATTCAAAATAATAAACCCTAAAACATGCATCAAGGTGTCGACTCAATGAAACATGCAATAGAATTATCAATGAACAATCAGTGAAGAAATTCTCATCTAAAATTATATAAATCAATTGGGGTTCGAAATCGAAGATATATCTAGGGCTTTGATCAGCCCCTAACTACTAAGGAGTTTAGTTGCACATATTCTTGATTAAGAACATCAGAGAATACATGGAAGATGAATTAAGGATGAAGAAGAAGAAAACTTGATTGAAGAAGATCTTTGCCGATCGAGTTCTTTTTCCTCTCCTTTTTCTTCTCTTTCTCTCTCTTTTTCTTCCCTTTCTTTCTTCTCTTTCTCTCTCTTTTTCTTCTCCCTGGTTCTTTCACGTCCCCCCCCCCTTTGTTTGGCTGCTCCCTTGTATAAATAGGTTAGTGAACCTATTTGTCACGTCCATCACCAATCCAACTAGGATTAGGGATCCTAATTAAGTCCAATTATCTCCTTTTTTTTGTTTGACTTCAAAACACCTAAAAACAAATAAAGTTAATTAAAAATAGGAAAATATCACAAAATAACTAAGTAATAAAAATAATTAGCATGATAAAAGTCGCATAAATATGCGACTATCAAAATACCCCACACTTAGCTTTTGCTGGTCCTCGAGCAAAACACTAAACTAAGACTCTGAAAAGACTCAACAATAGCACAGACTACAAAACTCTATTGCCCTTAACACTTTGTCTCAGCAATCTCCCTAACATTGCAACACCAAGATCACATGATAATTCAATTCAATCCACGGAATTTCGAAGGTTAATGTCAATACACGACACACATGTAACATGTAGGACGAAGACATAATCATGGTGAATGTAAAGCTGTAGCATGCAGTAAACAAGTTAAGATTTAACCTCACATGGTATGCTATAAGTGTTTCTCTCAACATATGTCTAAGGTTTTCACTCAACTTAATTACTTGTCAAATAGACCGAACCATATGCTTAGCTCTTGTGACTTATCTCCACAGATCAAAGGCTGCCTATCTTGAGGATCAAAAAGGACTTTATAAGGTTGTAATGGGGTTAAGCTCATAGGTTTATAGAACAAAAGGGATATAGAATTCAAGCAAGTTCGAAAACCTAGTAGAGCATCAATGAAGAGGCTTTTTCGAACTCTACAACCATTGAAGTATCTTCACCATTGAATTCTTCCAAATATATCACCATTGTGGCCGAATTTCATCTTGTTGGGCCTTCACCTCATTCTTTTCATCTACAGTTAACCTGGGGTATTAAGCTAGACATCACAAAAGAACAAATATTTTTTCGTGATTTTCTTTCTTTCCTTTTTTCATTTTTTTTTAATACAACACAACTAGCTTGATTTCCCACCCTTATTCATTTGCTTCATCTTCGCAATCTTCCACCTTGGTCTTCATGTATATGCCTCATGTATAGCTCTACTAAGTTCTAGAACAAAGGTAGAGATATAACTATTCTAAGGTTCAAGGTTAAGGTTGTGCGGGTGATGACAAAAAGACCATAATGTAAGATCAAAGTGGTTAACTAAGGGGTGCACATCTTGTGTACACAACATATGGGTCACAGGCTATATATGACAATGGTGGTAGCTCCTAAGTGCCTTTATCACGTCCTCAATCAAGATATATAATGACTATAAGCTTTGACAAGCACAAGAGCAAGTTCTAGTAATCTCTAGAGTCCATTAACTTAATCTGCGGCAAGCAATTGACACATAACAAAGAAAGCATGTAAAATCACATTTAGGCTCAATCGCTCACAGGTTAATGAATCTCAACCAAGTTTAAGCATGCTGAGAAATCTGTACCATATTAACTCGATTCTACATCCACTACATATTAACACATGCACCATATATCAAGATTAACCAAAGAAACTCAAATAGCATAGTCACATGTTTCACTCTTAGTCACAATTTTAGAAGATATAAGCACATCATAGACTAGTTAAGGGCCCTAAGACTCAAACAAGACTAAAAACATTTTTTTTTTGAAGCTAAACATAGACGCTAAAGATATCATATAAACCCCACCCCACACTTGAAATTTGCATTGTCCTCAATGTAAAACGAAACCAAAGCATGCAATACATCAAACAAGTATGACGCATAATACATATGACATCGCAAAAACACACTAAACATGAAGAAAAATAACACAAGAGAAAGAATGAAGAATGCAAATCTGGAATCCAAGCTTCTCCATCAACATGGGTTGCCTCCCAAGTAGCGCTAAGTTTAACGTCATCAGCCAGACGGCACTCATAATCATTGCTCCACTGGCACTGGATCGCGGAGTTGTACTTCTTCCACATCTCTCACCTCTACAGGCTCATAAAACGGTTTGAGCCTATGTCCGTTCACTTTGAACGTGTTCCCATTCTTCGGATTTTTTACCTCGACTGCACCATGAGCAAACACATTAAGTATAACAAAAGGCCCACTCCACCTAGAACGAAGTTTACCTGGAAATAATCGTAAACGCGAATTGAAAAGCAAGACTTTTTGTCTAACAACAAAAGATTTGTTTTTAATCATTTATCATGAAACATCTTGGTTTTCTCCTTGTAGATTCTATTGGACTCATAGGCATTGTTGCGAATCTCATCTAGCTCATTCAGTTGTAATTTCCTATGAACACCGGCATCATCGATATCAAAGTTAAACTGCTTAATAGCCCAATATGCCTTGTGTTCAAGCTCCACCGGAAGATGACAGCCTTTTCCATAGACCATTCGATAAGGAGACATCCCAATTGGTGTCTTGTATGCCGTTCTGTATGCCCACAACGCCTCATCTAAGCGTTGACTCCAATTTTTCCGAGTTGGTCCAACAGTCTTCTCTAAAATTTGTTTTATCTCCCTGTTTGATACTTCTACCTGCCCGCTCGTCTGAGGATGATAAGGTGTTGCCACCTTATGATGAACATTGAATTTCCGTAACAAAGCTGCAAAAGACTTGTTACAAAAGTGGGAACCTCCATCACTGATGATGTACCTGGGAGTGCCAAATCTAACAAACAGTGATTTCAAAAATTTCAAAACAACAGCAGCATCGTTAGTACGAGTGGCCACTGCCTCCACCCACTTTGAAACATAATCAACTGCAAGTAGAATATAAAGATTTTGCTGAGAGTTAGGAAAAGGACCCATAAAGTCAATACCCCACACATCAAAAATCTCAACAACAAAAATTAGGTGCTGGGGCATCTGATCTCTAAGACCTAAGTTACCTGTGAGCTGACATCTGGCACATGATTTATGGAACTCATGCGTATCTTTGAACAAAGTTGGCCAGAAGAAGCCACTTTCAAGAACCTTCATTGCAGTCTTATTTCCAGCAAAGTGACCTCCCTCTACATGTGAGTGACAAAAAGTGAGTATAGATTGAAATTCAATTTCAGGAACGCACATTCTTATCAACAAATCTGGACAATGTTTCCATAGATAAGGCTCATCCCACACATAATGCTTAGCTGTCTTCACCAACTTGTCCTTTTGAGCTCTACTGTAGTCTCTTGGTACTCTTCCTGACACAAGATAGTTAACAATATCTGCATACCAAGGCTCGGAAACGTTGAGAGCAAAATGTTGCTCATCCGGGAAGCTATCACGCAGAGGCAATGAGTCATCCTCTGTGTTAGATCCATGTGTGATCCTGCTCAGGTGATCTGCCACCACATTCTCAGTCCCTTTTTTGTCTTTGATCTCAATATCAAACTCCTGAAGTAGTAACATTCATCTAATCAACCTGGGTTTTGCATCCTGTTTAGTCATCAAGTATCTTAAAGAAGCATGGTCAAAGAAAACAATAACTTTAGTTCCTAACAAGGAAGACCTAAACTTTTCTAAAGCAAAGACCACAACTAAGAGTTCATTTTCTGTAGTTGAGTAATTTAACTGTGCATCATTTAAATTCCTGGAAGCATAATAGATGACATGGGGAAACTTAGCTGGACGTTGACCCAAAACAGCACCAACTACATAATCAGAAGCATCACACATTAATTCAAAAGGTAAGTTCCAATCAGGTGCTTGTATGATGGGTGCGGTTGTCAGAAGCTCCTTGAGCTTGTTGAATGCCTTCAAGCACTCATCCGTGAAGTTGAAAGCTACATCTTTATGGAGCAGTGCACATAATGGTCGGGCTATCTTGGAAAAGTCCTTGATAAACCTGCGATAAAATCCTGCATGTCCAAGAAAAGATCTCACCTCCTTCACAGTTGAAGGAGGAGGTAAAGTACGCACAATATCAACCTTGGCCTTATCAACCTCAATCCCCCTAGCAGATATCACATGTCTTAAAACTATACCTTGTTCTACCATAAAATGACACTTTTCCCAATTCAAAACAAGGTTAATCTCAACACAAACATTTCAAAACCATGGATAAATGATGCAAACACATGTCAAAAGAATCACCAAAAACAGAAAAATCATCCATAAATACCTCAATGATTTTTTCAACCATGTCTGAAAAAATACTCATCATGCATCTTTGAAATGTTGCAGGCGATTGCATAGGCCAAAGGGCATCCGCCGATAAGCAAAAGTGCCATAGGGCATGTAAAGGTGGTCATCTCCTGATCATCCTTGTGTATGGCTATCTGGTTGTACCCTGAATAACCATCTAAAAAACAATAATATGCATGACCTGTCAACCTTTCTAACATTTGATCAATGAACGGGAGGGGGAAGTGATCTTTGCGTGTGGTGGCATTGAGCTTGCGGTAGTCAATACACACTCTCCATCCCGTTTGCACACGTTGAGGCACCAACACGTTCTCATCATTCTTTACCACTGTAATTCCTGAACGTTTGGGAACTACTTGTGACACGACCCACCCGAATTTCACCCTGAACCCGGAGTAAATCGTGCGGGGACCACCTCCAAGGAAAGATTTACCACAAAAAGTTCGGTACAACCTTCCTTGGAAATGGACAACCCTTCCAAACCAAAACCTGCAAACACTCCTAAAGGTTCCAACTCCAACCTTATAGACTCCTAGAGCCTTCGTGCTCCCCACAAATCACAACATCTCCCAAAAATAGATTTTACTAATCTAACAAAGATTATATAAGACAACCACATAATCAGAGCAACTCTATTTGAGAGGAAATGAACTATAAATAAATAGAAAGAGCGGAAGCTATACTATTGACTATGCCTCTTCTCCATGTACGTCCGATCTCAACTATGCAATCCTGCAGACTGGGCATTTTAAAACGAAGGGCCCAGGGGTAGACATTTAATAACGTTAGAGTGAGTGGACATAAATAATTTAATGACAAAATATTTATGCATTCCCATTTTAATTTCATAGAAAAATATACTGCATGCGGCAGCTTAAAAGCGCTCAATTCATAATCTGACAATTTCACGACTAGCACTGGCTAGTCACAAACTCAAATAAAATGGAGCCTCTCAGGCTAAATATATAAACATATATTCGTATGTATCTACACTCGTCAGACTCCTTGTATGAATCCTAGAAACAATTTAGAAAAAAGAAATTCATACAAGGCTACAACGCTGGCGTCTAACGCTCACGTTGCGCCAGAATGGTATTTTTCCTCATTATGACCGAAAAAGACAGTGTATATATACGTGTGGACTCCCTATATGAAAACCTAAATAAACGAAAAAGAAATAAGTTTTCATATAGGGCTATGACGCTTGTGTCTAACACTCACGACACGCCATAATGGTATTTACCTCATTATGACGGACCAAACACGTATGGTTAGCTAGCATTTATATACATACTATTCTCATAAATCCAAAAATATATATCCACCGAAAATCTCATTTTCGGGATCTCTCCAAAGGAGGAAAAATTGTCAAATAGGCGAGAAATCAAATCTCATCAGAAGAAATAAATGATTAATAAAATCATTCATTGCATGTTTTTTATTTAAAACAAAGGTCCACTCAAAATTAGGCCTAAGCTGATGACGCTCCGAGGCTTCTTCTGCTCGGGCCTCCTCACGTCCTGTTCCAAATATATAATTAATCCCACTAAAATTCAGTATTGATAAAATAGGCAAAAATTAATCGAGAGCCATTAGTACGCTCATCATGGCCTAAGTTCGATATTCTTAAATCGAAACGATCCAAACTTTTATATCATACTCGGCAGGCGATGATGCCTCTCCCAGTCGTTCCGACGTCTCCACCTTCCCGTTCCAGCCGCGTCTCCGCCATCACCAACACTCTCCGCCGCTCCTCTCCGCCTCCCAACTGCGCGCTTCTTGTTACTCTTGGCAAATATGTCATCCGCCGCTGGTCTTCTTCCTCGGCGCCGTTAATACGGCTGCTTTTTCACGACCCCGTCTAGGCTTTCCGCCCTCAGGTTTTTCGATCGTCGCTCGCCGCGGGGACGGAACTAGAGCGTGCAGGCAACACATCTCCCTATCTCAAGTGCGTGTGCCCTATCCCTGGCCTCTCCCTTCGCGATGCGCCGCCGTGCCTTGCCGGCCTGTTCCTTGCATCTGCAACTGTGTCTGCCCTCCGCCACCTCAGGGGTTACCGCGCGGCGCCGGCACCGCACCATCGACCGGCGGTGAGCCTCGAACTTCTCTCCTGGTTTTAGGTTTTGGATTTTACCTATTCTATTTGATTTTACTACTGCATTGTTTCGATTTACTGTTTCGATTGCTATTTTGATTTTACTGTATTTTTTCGATTTACTGTTTCAATTGCTATTTTGATTTTACTGTATTGTTTCGATTTACTGTTTGAATTGCTATTTTGATTTTACTGTATTGTTTCGATTTACTGTTTGAATTGCTATTTTGATTTTACTACACTGTTTCGATTTACTGTTTCTATTGCTGTTTACTGTTTCAATTTCTGCAAAAACAAGTAAGGCGTGGTGGTTTTTAATTTACTGTTTCGATTTACTGTTTCTGTTTCAATTTCAAAAGAAGGCGTGGTAGTTTTTAATCGCAGTAAAAGTAAAAACTGGTTTACTGTCATTCCAGCGAAGAAGAAGGAGAGGCATAGCCCCTGGTATACTTACTGGTACTTGGACGCCCTGGTGATGGTGATTGCGTACATGGTGGTCACGACAGTGATAGGGATTCTCAGGCCGGAATTGCTGACAAAATATGAACTGAAGCTTGCTACTGCTCGGGACGAAACCAAAAAGTGGTTCTCTTTGTTCTGTATTTTGTCTCGCCAGTGACTGATTACTTCAGAGGAAAAGATATGAGAGAGCCAGAGATCGAGGTGGTTCACACCCTGGTGATTACTTTTGGAGATTTTTTTCCTAGATAATGTAGTGGATTGCAATTGTCAGCTAGAAAATTGGAAAAGCAAAACAGAGATAGAAATTTCAGCTTGTAACTGAGAAATGAGAGTGACAGAAAATGTGAAAAGCTAAATAGTGATAGAAATTTCAGCTTGTAAGTGAGAGCAGAGGGATACAGATGTGTGAAGATGATCGAAAATGTGGTATGGTATTTGCTTGTACTGTACTATTACATCTGAAATAGAAATTCTTGAAACCCCAACACTACTGTTTCGATTTCAGTATCTGTCGCTGATAGTATAGACCACATTTTGATAACTTATGCAAAGTCGGAATCTCTAATCTCCGATCCAGAAAGCTGCAACTCTCAAATGTAGCAGCGAAGGGAAGACTAGGAAGCACGCTCCAGTGTAGCTTGTAATGCCCTTCAAATTAGACTGCCACAACCGTGCTACCCCATCGCTCCCAGGGGACGCCCATGACATTCCACTCCAGTTGCCAGCCCTGGTCGCGTACGTAAATTAATTAGGAAGATCATGACCTTGGCTTCGAAATAATTCACATTTTTTCTTGTTAAGGCTCCACAACAAGTTGACAATTCCCTACCTGCCAATGTTTGGTGCCCAAGCAACCGCATAGACCTGATCACCCTTCTCATCTGGAGAAGCCAATGCTGCAACTGGAAAGCTGTCTTTGATGAGCTTGATCAAATTCCCATACCTGTAAAATAATAAAATATAAGACCATAGCCTATCATCATTTAGAAGTTCTAAGGCATAACTTGTATTTCATAAGATAGTAATTTGGTTAATATCGCACACATTTTTTAGTAACAGAAAATTGCCACTAAACACTTCGAAATGCACAGACATCACTTCTGTCATACGGTGTAAGCTACCAAAAAAAAATTGGTTGCCCTTTCCAGCATTGCTTTTTCCATATGCGACTTTGAAAAATAGCCTTTACCAATTTGCCACAGGTGTAACTTTTAAAAGTTATATCATCAAGTGAACCTACAGAGTTCCATATGATGCTACCATTTCTGAAACATGATGTGAATATGAAAAAACTCGTGTGTACAGAAAATTATAATTGGGAGGAGGGAGACAAAAAAGAATAACATTCATGTAATAAACAAGACCAAGAATAACCTGCAATATTTAAGATAGGAAAGTACAAGTTTACCTTTGAGGAATTATCAATGTCAATATCTGTCACAAGACATTGCTAGCTAGGGTCACAACTCTTAACTCTCTCTAAGGATTTGGAAGAGCAGCATGCGCCAGGGATGGAAGCTTTCTTAAGGAATACATATGAAAGGTCCACTTTACAAGGAAGTGAAGGATGTGTTCCGATCTCACATGCTTCTGCAGTTTCAAGCAATTGCCTACACAGTGTAGTGGTGTCTGGGCATCATGAATCTGAGGCATGATAAAATTTGATAAAATTCCTGTTCCTATGAGTTCCATTCACCAGGACCTTAAGATTTCGTAACACGCTTGCAGAGTTGGAGGACCAGCATATGCTTTTATATCAGCTCCATGGACCTGCAACCCAAAATGGTAAATTGTCATATAACAGGACCAGTAATAGTATTTCTGTGTGTTTCCTTTCAAACAGCTAATGTAAGTATAATCAATGTGAAAGCAGCAAACATAGTGAAGAAACAGATAGAACACCCAACATAAATCCAAATAGGCTGAAATTTTTTATTCTAGCATATAAATTGAAATCTCGGATTGAGGGGTCCAGATTATCATGTGTCAACTCCTCGTTTACAAATCATACATCTGTCACAACTTAGAACCGTAGTGGACTGCAGACTGATGTGTGATACCAAAAATAGACTAAACTGATCTATACTGGGAGGGCAACTAGAAGTGCATCCTGAATAGCGTCCTTTTGAGTTGATAGGGTAATCAAATCCAAGGAGGTTTTTCATTTATAATGCAAGGGTACATCCACCAACCTGGAGTTAAAACGAATGAATAACATCTGAGCCAATGCTTTGCATAAAGAGGTTTTTCCAGTCCCTGGAGTCCCATGTAAAAGAACAATGCTGCAAAGGCATAAAATCAATCACATAGGCATGAATGAGAATTTCTTAGCAATTGCAGAATTAAGATCATGTCTGGATACGGTTGAAATCGTTAAAAAATTCCTTACCGATTCCACGACACAAGGAAAGGATTAACACCCTTTCAGCAAAATGCAACACACCAGCTGCATACCGCAGCAACCTTGCTTTCGGCCAGATTCATATATTAAGCTGCAAAAGCAGACAAAATCAGTTGCTTGAACCAGATTCACTATACCACAGAAACCATGTCATGAGATTCCTCAATGTCCCGGCTATTCACAGAACGTGGGAAGCAGATATCACAACATCAGTATATTTCTAACTTCTACTGGGGTGAAAAGTAAAGTAGTTGCAAATTAACCTTTCTCACATGCTATCAAATTCTTTAGCTGTCAAACTCATTCAACATGAACAGCATTCTTGTCTGAACATAAACCTACGGCTAGGTGTAATCACCTATAATTTGTGAAATTTTTTTTTTTTGCATCATGCAGCCTATTTGACTTGGCAGATGCATACTTAAGAGTGACCAGCACAACAGATCGGTAAGAAATCATAATAGATGGGCAGAACCATGTCAAGATAAAGCAAGCACGATAAGAACCCAGCAAGCACAACCAACCAAACATAAACTAGATGAAAATCGTAAACAAGAATTTACATGTACTTTTTCAAGGCTGAATTTTGTATAGCGCAACTTTCAAAATTGAGTTAAACACCATAATAATATCAGTGTCAGACTGAATCAGATAAAATGATCACCTAAAGCTGCCAGTTCTTCAATTCCAAGGGATCAAGTAGCTCATAGTTTTTGACACTGCCATCTGAATACGCGGTTCCCTACGAAACAAACAAATTAAGATTCATGAATTTCACTCGCTCAAGGTACATTTTCATTCTAAATCCCGCACATAGTTTCTAAAAGCACCAATTGTACAGACGAAAAGGGGAATGAACAAACCACCATTTGCCACAGCCAAACTTCCTAAGAACTATAACCACAAAGCTGAAAATGCTAACCATCTTCAAAATCGACGATGAACCTCCGAATTGAACATCTAGCATCTGAGCTGAATCACTTTTGAAGCTTTTGCACAGCTTCCATCGAAGAGGTTGCGCGTCTACAGAACAATAAACCCAATATCTTCCATCAGATACAATTCTCACACACATACTCAAACATGCATCACAAAACACAATGTCTCACACATTAAAAAAACAAGGAATCTGCTACAATATTACCTCAACAATCTCTTCCAACCAAAGACAATGTCCCATCAGCTTAAACACACGCCACGGCGTGACCCAACTGCGGCGGAACCACAAGCAACCTTCACAACGCCGGAAGCGTGATGCACCTGTAAACCCAACAACAACTACAAATTGTTTAACAACCAAAAGAACGTGGGAAGCAGATATCACAACATCAGTAGATTTCTAACTTCTACTGGGGTGAAAGTAAAGAAGTTGCAAATTAACCTTTCCCACATGCCATCAAATTCTTTTGCTGGAAGAATCTATTCATTGAAGGTAGAAGGTTGTCCATCCCTACTTACATCCTCACATGCTCCCTCTTCCCTTAGCTATAATTCCAGTAAAAAGAAAAATTGACTTAGAACTGAAAACAGGTAACAAGTCCCAAGAAGTTCAAGTGGTAATGATACAGGCTGTACCTAATACAGCAAAATGATAAAACATAATAGCAACATGGTTGCAGACAGAGGAAATGCGAACAGCTGTCACTCTCCTAATATACACTAGCCTTCGTGCACGCATGCAAGTGCGGTTTCATTGCTTATGAGACTGCTTCATGTGTATTGTAATTGCAGTGAGAATTCGACAATGGCTGAGAAAACAAGAAATTGTGAAACTGATATCTACTAAACAATAACTAACGTTAAAGCAATAAACAAAAAGAAACATGATATATACAAAAATATGGTGCATAAAATGTAATTACAACCAAACTACAATTAAAAAACACAGTAATAATCCATTGTCACCCGAAAAAATGAAGATTGATCATTGAAGTGTCACCACTTCTGTTATTTTGGCGGCCATTCTAACCGACATTGAAATTCTGAAAACAATGGGTGAATCAAACATGGGGACAGGTTGAAGCCAAAGAAAGCAACACATCTAAAGAACTCATGAAGAAAGCGAAAAATAAAAAAAGAATGGGAGGCATGAGAGGACATGTTAATATCATTTATACACAAATTAGGAAAAACATTTTTTTTTCTGAGGTGCATCAGTTATACACAGATTAGTAACTGATTTTTAAATTATTTATACACACATTAGAAACATAGCTCAGTAATAGATTCATATACAGATGGTGACATGGTGCATCCCATCAGTTATACACTTATGATCAGTTATACACAGATTAGGACACACACAATATCTGATCAAGATCAGTGTTAATAATGTTAATAATACTCTATTTACTGTGCTATTGAAATCAATCTCTGAAATTGGGAAAGCCCTCTCAAAGTTCCCATTGGAAACCCAACATAACCGTGTAAGCAATAGATGCTGAAACTTCAAATATAATAGGTTTGTCCATCAATATCATAACGTTAATAAATCAAACTATAGAAACCTGTGCGCAAAGCTATCTAATGAACTAACTCTTCAATCATATATATATATATATATATATACAGTTCCTATCCAGAGCGAAGCTTCATTTTGAAATTAAAATGTGAAGTTCCTTATTTGACTCACTTTTCGGTCATATTTCCACATCTCCACCGTTCAGTTTGTAGAACCTGATGCATAGATCACTCCTGCCAAGTTTCATTGAATTCGATGATCGTTAAGATACCGAATTATATTAAATCAACGAACGGACCATAAATCTGTCTATTCAAAACTGTTTGTGTAAATAACGGTTATGAAAACCCAAATGAACTGTATAGGAACTGCTTCGCTCTGGATAGGAACTGTGTATATATATATGTGTATATATATACACACACACACAACTAAATATATATACACATAGTAGGCACCAAAAGAGCTAAAGTAAAACAGAGAAAAAGGTACCAAAAGATCAAAGTAAAACAGAGCAAAAGGCACTAAACCATGGAATTCACTCCTTCAATGAAGTTCTGATATTTCAAAAATGCAGACAGATTGATATCCACCTTTGTCACTAAACCTAGCACAAATGACATCCCATAATCAATAACATCATTAATCCACTAATCACTACATCTTAGACATCGTGCAACACAAACAGATGTGACCATTTTCCAGTAGTGAAAGTGATTATATTAGCCGATCACGAAAAACACATTCAGTTGCTGAGAAGGAAACAACAACTGCACGGAATATATTATACTACTTGGCGTAATGACATATATACGATCAAACAAAGGAATTTCGAAAATCAAAGACCCTTTATTTACAAAAGATGAGACATTCTAGCTCAACTGAACTACAACCAGATGGTGCGAACGTGTAAAGCAAGCATGGTATTGTACAGGCAAGAGAATCAAACATGCATAATACTTATATGGATGTGAAATATTAAAGCTCATGTTCTACCTCAGGCATTAACAATAAACAAATAAATAAAAAAGAAACATTGCCCTACAATTAACCGGCATCGCCACAAACTCATATACAGTCACATAATCAAGCAATGCAGGTCACATACCACTCGTAAATAGTGATCGGGAGGTCCTTCTGAGCAGGATTGATGACAGGATTGAGGAGAACATAAACAGGGCTCTCATTGATATCCATCAACTGTAGCAAAACAAACACACACTCTTACTCATCAAAAATTAACACATTCTTACAAATAAAAACCTGAATGAAAAACTTTGGCAATAGGTTTTCGAATTCGACATGGTATAAACTAAAATTGAAGATGAGCATAAGCTTACAGCTTTGTGAATAGTCATATCAGATTCCTGAGCGTCAGACCCGGTCGAGTACCATCCCAGTATGTAAAAAGAGAAAGAGGAATTTAGATAACTTGTTGTGTTCAATTACGTCATTCCATATATACGTTTTTTCTCAAACAATATAATGATTTGGATGACACACCTAAATAAGAATGCAAGCTTTAACAAATATTTCTACTAATCCCATAATTCCCACCAAATAATAGAAGCATGGCAAAATGTGGCAACATTACAAAAATTTTGGCCTGAAGCTACTGTAAAAAATAATTTCTGGTATCAAATAATCCAAATAATACACAGACAAACTTTATTAGTGATCTGAAAATCTTAAATGATTTTACACTACTTGTTATTTCCCTTTATCCCAACAGCTTTTTCTCCAATTTCACTTGCTGCATCAGAAGGTAAGAAGTAGTGACTATAACAGTTGCAGATTTTTATTTATCTGGGTTCTAGATTTGAGGGAGGGATATGATCTAAACTGCATCTCTCCTAAAGCGAATGAGTACCATGTCCTTTTAAAAATTAAATTCAATTGCCTTTACAGAAAGTACTCAGAGCAAACTAACAACTTGAGGAGAACATGTAAGAGTTGGAAATGTTGTTCGTTCTGTATGAAAGTATCGACTGTATTATACTTCATTACACATATGCTTTATGTCAGACTTCAGGAACTATGTATAGCTAAAACAATGAATGTACTAAAAGCTGATAATTTTCAACCTTCATTGAAAATGCATCTTGACCAGAATTTGTTTTTGTCTACATCCCAATCAAAAAACAAAGCAACCTAAGTTTAAAAGCTTCATGCTTATATTTAGACAAACCAACAACCAACCAACAAAGAAGGGTAATAGCATAAGGAATTAAGGAATGGATATGATATATATCTCTCTCTGTTAAATAAAAATCTCTCTAATTATAGTCAAACAGGTACCTTCTGATGCAGAAAGCCAAACTACACTCTACTAAGAACATTGGGAAAAAAACTACCTTGTGCATAAGCATATATAAGTAGTTTGCTTTAGCCTAAGTTGGACCAATTTGATGATTAACAAAGAATAGTACTTTTAAATCAAGGACCAAGTTCAGCAAACCCTGGACCAAGGCCGTTTGAAGCCAACTCACGAGGAACCATGGAGAGTAGTTCACAGAGAGGCCCAGGGTTTAAGGTATCTGGCAAAGGATTTCCTACAGGGGTGGAACTTGCATTTGAATAGGCACAAGATTTCTCTGCTTTGTCAGTATTCCTATGCACATCGATCCTCAAGAATTTCATATGTTGCTTCATAGCATCACGCAAATCCTCATCATCGAGGATAGTTACAGTATCACCATCTTCGTCAATATAGTGATGTCTTCATCAAGCTGGAAATTGAAAAGACTAAATATTTTGAACCGCAATCCACCCGTATCCAGATCCAGCTGATCATTCTCATCAACACGAGCATTGAAATGCCTCAGTGTATCCCCCTATTTGACCTTCAACATAGAATACAAGTACACACTGCGTCATCCTTCTTAATGTACTGGATATGAGCAAGAAACTTATTGTTCATACAAGGTGACTATCACCAATCCAAGTATCCAACACTCAGCTATTAGGCTACAAAAGTATATCACTTCCGAAAACTGTTTGATAACAATGGTTAAATATGACGAATATCAACAAATATAAATATCACCAAATATCACATAGATGACTGGGACTCCAAATCGTCTACAGTTCTTCATAATTGCAAACAATTTAAGCAAATTCAACTCAGAGTCAGCTAGATTAATCATTCTAATCATCCAGGGCCAGTTAAACGATTCGATTAAAACAAACAAGCAAACCTTTCAATCAAGAACAGCTAACACTTTTCCATGTTCATAATCAAACTCATGATCATATTAAATCAAAAGCCTCAATCTTACCCCAATTTCACAAATTCCCGAACCTAACCGCAAAATTGGGTCACCATCAAAACACATGACCAAAACCAGCACAGAATTGAAAGGGGTAAGAGTCCGAAAAATCGAACCTTTGAGCACCATAGTAGAGGAAGCAATGCAGAATTGTGTTAGCGCTGGCGGTAAGTGCTAAAAAGATTGTAATAGAAAATGTAATAACTAACGAAATTGTAATTTGTTTTTTGGTTTTTACAAATTGATTTGATTTGAAGAAAACTGAAAAAGGAAGAAAAACCCAGAGAATTGTTGTGTATATAGTATATACAAAAAAAGAGAGAAAAACCAACGAAATTCTAAAGTAAAATAATAAGAAAACGTGGGAACGGGAAATTGTAATATGTTGTGGTTAAAGAAAAATAATAAGAAAATATGGGGACGGAAAATAGAAAAAGAATAAATGAAAAATTCTATAGAGACGTTAAGGCTTCGTTTGTTTCGCGAAAAAGAAAATTGTTCTTTTCTTGCATTTGAAGGAAAATGGTTCATTCGAATCCTTTTAAAATATAAAAGGAATCATTTTCTTTTATTCTTTTCTAGCATTTTATTACTCACAATCTAATATTTTATTATTATAATTATTAATCTTTTACTTTTTTTATGTTACCAAACATCGAAATAAAAAGTTCTTATAAAATATTCATTCTCGTTCACTTTCCTTTCCCATGGAAAAGATGAAGGAACAACTTATACTTCCGCTAACCAAATGAGGCCTAATAAAAAATGGTTGAAGATGTTGTTATTAAAAAAATAAAAATGGAGAGAGAGAAAAGAAAATAGAAGACTGAAAAAGAAAACAAAAATAAAGAAGAAAAAAGGCTGACTCGAACTAGTAACCAGCCTTACAGTAAGAGCAAGTCCACCCCAAGGTGAAAAACATGACCCAGACCTTCATATCAAAGGAAGACCCAGCAAGAAAAAAGTCATCTCCACCTATGATTTTTTTTTTTTTTTACCCAACCACCATTGGGTCTTTTTCTGGGTCAGACCCAAGACCTAGGTTCATTTTGAAGACCTAGGTCTTCCATTCCATGTCAGCTCGTGTCGTGGGGCCATGGAGTCGTTAGCCACGTGAAGCACGTAAGGGTGACGAGACGACGCAAGATGCCAAGCGTGTACAAGGGACGAACGAATTGGGGAAGGGCAAGCACATGCATGCTACGTTTTTGTCGTCCAGCGGAAGTGGAGACAATGCCGAAACCATGGCTTTCCGGAAAACTCAACCTCAAAGCAGCCCAAAACGCAGACGTACGTGTGTGTGTGTGTGAGAGTGAGAGAGAGAGAGAGAGGAAAGGCTCGGGTCAACACAACTCTCTTCTTTTAAACAAAATGGGTGGCCCAGATTTGATCTAGCATTTGATCCAAGGGTCAATATTAAATTTTATTCATCCACAATTAATTACTTATTACGACAAAAAAATTACTTATTATAAAATTTATTAAACAATTACCGCCACATGACGACCCAGAAACTAAAACCGTAGGTGAAAATTGCAGTCCATTTTCACTGTCATATGGTGACCCAGGTCACACCATAATCCAGACCTTCCCCACCAAAGACCTAGTAGGTGGAGTTGCTCTAAAAAGATTAGAGTAAACTACCGGCCAACAGATTCAAGTGAGGATACCTTTCACATTGCACTCGTAATTTATTATGTCGTTGGTCTCTTCTCTTTTCTATGTTCTCTCTATCTATCTAATACGGCACCGTATTTGCGTATTTGCGTAGGCTATCGCCTTAGCCAATAAGATAGTTATTTAACTTTTTGGGCTCTTTGCGTTTTTTTTCTTCCCAAAGATAGTTGATGATAGACATGGTGCATCCAAGCCTCATTTTGTTCATTCTCTTGTTCACTTGTGGATTCTTATGTGCAGCTAGGGCATTCGTTTGTTTGGATTGTGTTCGTATGATATTGTTGATTTGTTTAATGTTGATTTTTAGAATACAGGCTTTAGAGTTATGTTTTAATGTTGATACTAATCCAAAATTCCCCATTTATTTTTTGAGTTCCTGATCTAGTTCTTCCGTTTATTTTCAATTAATGTAGTCTTATTGTTCTTTATGTATAATATGTGGCCTCCATTTTGAAGATACAGTGCATTTATTTTGTCAGTACCCTATTGCTAAGGAAGTGCTCTCAAAGCTCCCAGGTAATATTACTAATACCATTTTGCCAAATCCAGTCTTTAAAGAACGAATGCTAGAACTGGTGTTAGATAAACCAAAAGTTTTTGAATCTATTATGATGATTATCTGGGCATTATGGAAGAATAGAAACTCCATGCGACTTCAAAAACAGCTAATGATATTTTTCTGGGCACTATGACTTGGCTTGAAGAGTTCCATAAAGCTCGGCACACTACCAAAACTAGCAAGAAGAAATCAGGTGAGAAGTGGACTGCCAGCTCTTATGCTTCAAAGCTTAATGTAGATGGAGCTTTCTTACCTTCTTTGACACAGGGAGGAGTTGGAGGTATTCTAAGAGACTGCAATGGTAGTTTCATTGCAGCCTACAGTAAACCGGTTCATTATGTTGCTTCAGCTCAACTTGTAGAACTTATGGCAATTAGAGCAACCTTGGAATTTATTATTGAAACACATAAGGAAAGCATCCTTATCGAATAGGACTGTGATCCTCATTACTTTGTAACCGTATAGGCAGTGAATGTTTCCTTATCAAATCCTACAAGTTAGGAGCTGTGCTGTATATATATTGTATCATAGTTGACATAACAATTATAGGAAAATCATTCAACCAAAATATCTTTTATTATGGTATCAGAGCCTTCGTGCTCTTGAGACCTCCCTTTTCCTTTCCACAAACCCTAGATCAACAAAAACCCTGCAAACACAATGTTAGGAGAGCTTGTAAGCACCGATGCAAAACCCCAACCGGATGCAACATCGTCTCAGAAAGCACCGGCATGGGAGAATCCAAACCATCTTTTATACCTTCATCATTCTGATCAACCAGGCGCAATTCTTGTCGCTCAACCATTGATGGAAGATAATGTCACATAATGGATTGAAAGCATGAACATGGCGCTGCAAATCAAGAACAAAATAGGGTTCGTAAACGGAACTCTAATCAAGCCGGCCATAAACCCGGATGAACAAGTGCAATGGGATCGATGTAACATATTAGTGAAGACATGGTTACTTGCTTCAATGTCGAGGGAGATTGCTAAGAGTTTCTCACACTGCAAAGATGCAAGAACCGTTTGGCTGGAACTGTATGAGAGGTTTGGCCAGACTAATATTGTTCAATTGTTTCACATAGAAAACACAATTCATGATTGTGAGCAGGGATCTTCTTCGGTCACTTCATTTTTCACAAAACTCAAAGGACTTTGGGATGAGAAGGAGTCTCTTTGTGCATTCCCTCCTTGCACATGTGCGGCTGTGGCAGAAGTAAAAACATATCTTGAAACTCAGAAAACTATGAAGTTTCTGATGGGATTAACAGCAGATTTCGCAATGGTGCGAAGCAATGTCATCGGTATGGATCTATTACCCTCTCTGAACAAGACTTACTCTCTTGCTCTTCGACATGAAAAGCAGGCTGTAGTTGCTACTGGCAAGGTCACCTCCTCTTCCGAATTAGCAGCAGCGTCTCATGTTGCATCATAAGTTGTTGAAGGCACGGCTGTTTACGTCCGCAAAGCAAAACAGCGTACCAGCACTGAAGAAAAGATATGATGTGAGAAGTGTGATCGTACTAACCACACAACCAAGAATTACAGAGCACACTTACGTTGCACCTATTGCAACTGGAAGGGCCATACATATGACAATTGTCGGAGAAGGAAGGTTGCTATGAATGGAGAAGGCACAAACTAGGCCACAAGCAATCATGTAGCAGCGGTTTGTGATGCACAAGCAGGAGCAGGAACCAACGCTAGTTTTCTGTTCTCAAAGGAAGATTGTGCGTATCTCATCGAGCTGTGGCACCAAACCAAAACAAGATCATCAAACCAAGCTGGTAACATATCAAACTATAAGGAACTTTCGGGTAAGGCTGCACTCCTAGCTAATAATTGTTGTAAAACACCAACATGGCTCATAGACAGTGGTGCAAGCTATCACAATTTTTGTAACACTCAGTTTTTCACTAATATGCGGCCTGCCATCAACTATACAGTGAAGCTCCCATCTGGTTCATCTGCTGCCGTGACACATATAGGGACAATAATGTTCTCAACATGCTTTAAACTTGAGAATGTATTATGTGTTCCATTATTTTATCTTAATTTGATATCTGTAAGCAAGTTGGCACGAGATTCATTCTTTGTAACAATATTTCTAAGACAAATTTCTGTCATACAGGACCTTCGATCGGGGAGGATGATTGGGATGGGATCTGAGAGGGAGGGAGTTTATTGCCTCGATACACACCAGAAATGAACGTGCAATGTGAGTCAAGTTCGAACACCAAGTCTCTGGCATCAGCGCCTAGGTCACCCATCTCATCGAGTTTTATCATTATTTCCCTTTTTCAAGGACACATCTTGTGCACCAAATAATTGTTTAATTTGCCCTTTGGCTAAGCAAACTAGACAACCTTTCTCTTTGAGTACTAGTTTTAGTAAAGTTTGTTTCGAGTTAATTCATGTTGACATATGGGGTGGTTACTATGTTCCTTAACTTACCAGGGCACAATATTTCTTGACCATAGTTGATGATTATTCTCGGGGCACATGGGTTTACTTAATGAAACACAAATCCGAAGCACGTCCCCTTCTTGTCAATTTCATTCAAATGGTCGAAACTCAGTTTGATAAACAAGTCCAAATAGTTAGGAGTGATAATGGTCCCGAATTTGTCATGCCTGTTTTTTACATATGATAGACTCTCTACTTCTCACCGAGCATTTACTGTTGCTCTAACATTGCATCGAGAGCCTACATCTTATTCTCAGGCCATCCTGGATCCCAAATGGCGAGAGGCCATGCACAATGAAA
Organism: Fragaria nilgerrensis; assembly: GCA_010134655.1. Lineage (NCBI taxonomy): Eukaryota > Viridiplantae > Streptophyta > Magnoliopsida > Rosales > Rosaceae > Fragaria > Fragaria nilgerrensis. The sequence continues at coordinate 7,758,177 of CM020981.1, read as the reverse complement.
TTCGTGCCTTGGAAGCCAATCATACTTGGAGCCTTGTGCCACCACCTGCTAATAAGCGCCCCATTGGATGCAAATGGGTATACAAAATCAAGTACAACCCCGATGGCAGTATAGAGAGGTACAAAGCTCGCCTTATTGCTAAAGGGTATAGTTAGGTGGAAGGGATTGATTATCGAGAAACATTTGCTCTCGTTGCCAAGCTCATAACGGTACGTGTCCTCCTCAGTTTAGCATCCATGCGTGGTTGGCATCTTCATCAACTTGACATTAGCAATGCCTTCTTGAATGGTGATTTGTACGAAGAAGTTTACATGCAACTTCCTCCTGGATTTGGAAGAAAGGGGAGACTCGGATATACAAATTACACAAATCACTCTACGATCTCAAACAAGCTTCAAGGCAATGGTTCATCAAGTTGTCTAATGAATTAGAGGCAGCTGGTTTCAAGAGAAGTTGGTCGGATTACTCTCTCTTTGTCCGCAATTACAAAGGCAGATTCATTGTTCTTTTGGTCTATGTTGATGACATAATTCTAGCAGGCAACAATCTAGAAGATATCACGGCATTGAAGCAATTTTTAGCCAGCAAATTCAAGCTAAGAGACATGGGAGTGTTGAAATATTTTCTTAGAATAGAAGTGGCCAGGTCTAAGCAAGGCATTGTTTTGAGTCAAAGAAAGTATGCTTTGGAGATATTGGAGGACTCAGGCTTTCTTGGAGCAAAACCCTCAAAGTTTCCCGTTGAATGTAACACTGCCTTGACACAAGATGGCGGCAAGTTGCTTAGTGAACCAGCTTAATATCAAAGACTGATTGGTAGACTCATCTATCTTACCATAACAAGACTAAACCTCGTCTATGCGGTGCACATCCTCAGCCAATTCATGGCAAAATCAAGAGAACCACATCTTGAGGCTGCACATAGAGTATTGCAGGACTTGAAGCAAACACCAGGGTAAGGTTTGCTGCTGCCCTCTATTAGTGCACTACAATTAAGAGCTTATTGTGATGCCGATTGGGCTCGTTGCAAGGATACAAGAAGGTTCGTTACTGGTTATTGTATTTTTATTGGTAATGCACCTATTTCTTGGAAGACAAAGAAGCAAGGTACTGTTTCTAAGTCAAGCGCAGAAGCAGAATATCGATCCATGGCTTCTACTTGTTGTGAAGTCACATGGTTGCAAAACATATTGAAGGACCTAAATGTCACATGTACACAACCAACATTACTTTTTTGTGACAACCAAGCAACTTTACATATAACATCCAATCCAGTTTTTCATGAAAGAACAAAACATATAGAGATTGATTGTCATGTTGTTCGTGAAAAGATACAAAGAGGTTTGGTTAAGACTGCCTACATTCGGACACAAGATCAACCGGCGGATTTGTTCACAAAGCCAATTAGTTCACAGCAGTTCACAGAGTTGTTAAGCAAGTTAAGTGTTATTAACATACACTCTAACTTGAGGGGGAGTATTGAAACACATAAGGAAATCATCCTTATCGAATAGGACTGTGATCCTCATTACTTTGTAACCCTATAGGCAGTGAATGTTTCCTTATCAAATCCTACAAGTTAAGAGCTGCTGTATATATATGTATATATATTGTATCATAGTTGACATATCAATTATAGGAAAATCATTCAACCAAAATATCTTTTATTATTTATCAAGCAACAACGACTTACAAACATCATTATTGAATCGGATTGCTTGGTAGCTGTTCAAGATATCCAGCAACCCGGCAGGAATCTCAATATTATGCATGTTGCGGTTCTAGACATTAAGAGTGAGCTCCTAAATTTACAAAATGTAAAGATTAAGTTTGCTTCCAGATTACGTAATCAAGTTGCTCACAAATTAGCAAATTTGGCTTATGAGTCTGAGGCTTATCAGGAATGGCATCAACAGCCTCCAAGCTGTATTGTACACCATGGTGATTCTAGTGATCTTTTTTTCTTTTTTCTTTTTCCTTAAAGAAAGTGATTTTAGTGATCTTAAGATCCAATTAATTGAGTGTTTGGATCTTAATTGAGTGTTTGCTCGATCGCATGTTACAACACAATCACAGTAAGATTTGAAAATCAATCCCGACTTGAAAGAAAGAAAAAGAAAGAAAAATCAATCACTGGTCGACGTCCTTACGAATACACATTAAATATTACAATTGATTATATTCTGCGTGTAATTTCTCATATGTGGAGTCGGCACTTCTTCTACTATACGAAGATGATAATTTGAAGTTCCAGATCACCGCTGGCGCCACCAGAAAAACAAATAAAACCAGAGGGATTTTGTAGGATATTGCGCGGCCCAAGCACAAGACGAACGCTATCACAAAGAAAAAACATATACTGAAAGCGATTTCAACGGATCCAGGTACATGACGATCAAGTTGTTCCTGCAGTTGTTCTCGAGTTACAGGCTCAGGCCGATCCATGATGGAGGCGACGAAGCCGTCATATAAATCTGGTAGTCCGTTCAGGACGAAAGAAACAAACTCAGAATCATGAACAGGTGAGCCTGCCTCTTCGAGGGCATCGGCGATTTGTGTAGCTGTTTCTATGCATTTCGTTTGCGTCCGAAACTTGTTCATGTCCAGGTTTCTTAGACGATCCCTGAGCTCACTTACATAAGTCATTGCATCCTCAGCGAGTAGGTTTTCCAAGTGTAACCACAGAGCTCGTCCGCTTGTGAATTCTTTTGTGCGTCCGAGTAGGCTCACAGATAAAGCTGAGTTGATCCAGGTTAGTAACGTTTGGTCCCTCTTGATCCAATTGGTATGAGCTAGGGTTTGGCTTTGTGGTGGACACTGCTCTCGACCTTCTGCGAGGTCTAGCATGTCAGAGGCCCTCAGAACTGAGATGAACAAGGATTTCCACAGGAGGTAATTCTCCTTAGTCAGTTGGATTGGGATACGGCTAGGAAATTGGTGAGCATGTCCGGGAGGTTGGAGAGAGGTTGACGACGATGATGATGATGAGTCGGCAGCAGGAGGCATTCTTGGTTGTTGATCCTCAACTGGATACCCAATCACGGTCAAGTCTCGAGTTGTAGACATCGGTGGAATGTGGAATTGACGATTTATATAAGGAGCTTAGGATGTGTGAGTCCTTTTACGGTTTTACCAGTAGAATTTGACAAGGAATCCACATGTGACATAACTCGGTACCATCAAAAGACTTATAATTGTATGTTGGCGTGACGTTGTTGGACTCGTAATCCTAAATTCCTAATACATTTACATTTTTCAGACTAGAACTACAAGACAGTTTTCTTTAGCTCGATCTTTAATATTAATTCCCCATTTATTTTTGAGTTCCTCCGGTCCATTTCTTTTAATGTAGTCTTTATGTTCTTTTAAATCTTGAAGCCTAAAGGTGATCGACGAGGAAGAAGCCTAAAGGTGCATCTTAATGATTCCATCTGTACACATATTTTATTGTGGCACACCTCTCTCTCATTATTAAGGGAAAATGCCATAATGCACAAATTTATTTAAAGTAAAGACCAACTCAATGAAAAAAAAATTTCATAGCCCATTCCAATGAAACCTAAAAAAAAGACGATTATGTCTATTAAACTCATAAACACTCTCTATGTCTCTCTCGTCATCTCTCATTCTCTCTCTCTCTCTCTCTCTCTGGTTTGCTTCGTCGCTGATCTCAACTACCTACCCCCGTCCGCATCTGAATCGTCTCCGTTGCCGGCGAGATCTAGTCGTCTCCGTCGTCAGGGAGATCTAGTTCGTCTCCGTCGTCAGGGAGATCTAGTTCGTCTCCGTCGCCGGTGAGATCAAGTTTGTTTCCGTCCCGTGAGATCTAGATCGTCTCCCTCAAGTCTCAACTCACTCTCTCAGCTCTCTCTCTCTCTCTCCTCTCTCCTCCTCTCTCTCGTCTCTCCCTCATCTCTCTCTCCTCTCTCTCCTCTCTCTCTCTCTCTCTCTCGTTCCTCAGCTCTCTCGCTCCTCCTCTCTCTCTTCTCTCTCTCTCATCCTCTCTCCTCTCTCTCTCCTCTCTCTCATCTCTCTCTCTCTCTCTCTCCGTTCTCTCATCTCTCTCTCCTCTATTTCTGGCTGCCAATGTGTATTCCGACTGCCATGGTGAGAGAATTAAACCTCAGTTCCGGTATGCTTTCAATTTGAAAACCATGGACACCATCGTTGATTTTTTTTTTTCTGAACAAGACCATCTTTGATTGATTATTGCAGATGTTTATTTTATTTTTTCTGAAAGAAAATAGTTATTAGGTGGTAATAAAAGTGATTATTGGGGTAGTAAAGTTCTAATGGGGTTAATAAACATTTTATTAAGGTCAGTAAAATATTTTTCAATATTTATTGCCCTTATGATTTTGGTTCATGTTATACTACAAAAAGTAGGAACGTGGTAGACTTCAGATCCTGTATAGATGTATATTTACTAAATCTGCTTCCTAATATCCCTTTCTCTAGGAAGTGGGGATTTTCAGATAACCACTTGGAGCCAAATGTTCCTAGATATAGCTGTTGTAGATCTTTGACTTGATTAAGTTGTCCAAAAGAACACAAATCCACTTAGACCCACAACATGGAATAGAAGCGGTATTTATTGCCCTTTATTTGGATGAAATTGTTTACATTTAGAGCCTAATCTATATGAAAATGATTCACTATGGGTGATTATTGTGGTCAGTAACTATTATTAGGGGATCAGTAACTGATTATTGGGGGTCAGTAACAAGTTATTGGGGTCAGTAACTGATTATTGTGGGTCAGTAACCAAGTTATTAGGGGTCAGTAACGAAGTTATTGGGGGTCAGTAACGAAGTTATTGAGAGTCAGTAACTGATTATTAAGAGTCAGTAACTGATTATTGGGGGTCAGTAACTAAGTTATTTGATGTCAGTAACTGATTATTAGGAGTCAGTAACCGAGTCACCGGTGACCAGAATCCGGCGGCCGGGAAAATCTGAGTTACTGGGGGTCAGTAATCGGTGACCTAAAAAATTATTGGGGTCAGTAACTCGATTATTAAGGTCAGTAACTGGTTACTGGGTGTCAGTAACTGGTTACTGGGGTCAGTAACTGGTTACTAGGTGTCAGTAACTGGTTACTGGGGGTTAATAACTGGTTATTAGGGGTCGTTAACTGGTTATTGGGTGTCAGTAACTAGTTACAGGGGAAATTCCGGTGACCGGAGTCCGGCAGTCGGGAAAATTCCGGTGACCGGAGTCCAGCGGTAGGGAAAATTCCGGTGACCGGAGTCCGGCTACCGGTGACCGGAGTCGGAGTCCGGCTACCGGTGACCGGAGTCGGAGTCCGGTGAGGTTCCGGCCAAGTATTCTCTCTATTCCATTTTCTCTCTCTATGCATATTTAAGGGGTGAGGGCAAAATAGTCTTAAAATAATATGGTTTGTTAAGACTTTAGTAAAGTTTTATGCATTTGGGCATAAAAAATGTTACCTTATATTAAAATGGGCTAATGAAAAAGATTGTCATTGGAATGAGAAATAAGAGATTTAAATTAATATTAAATTGGTATTTTCCCTATTAATTATCTAAATATCGAGTATGAATCATATTAGAACTAATGAATCAATGTATTGTACAAGAATGCGAATCACATTAGAACTAGTATTCCGAACCCCTACTCATATATAACTCCTGATCGAGATGCTGAACAGACTCTTTGAATTTTGATGTTTGGGTACGCACCACACAGGATCGATGATATTAGAACCATATATTATACACTCGACCCTAAACCCTAATCCAAACCCTATGTTTGGATACTCCCTTTCTATTATAGTGTACTCTTCCTCAACTACCCTCACTTGTTTACCAGTCTTCGTATCACAATTCACACCAACCCAAAACAACTTGTTCTCTTTCTCTGTACGTCATGATACCCAGATTTGTAAAATGGAAAGAATATGATGATCCAAATAGAACCATTTTGGCTACAATCGTGTAATTAGATAGGAACAATTTCTGGAATTTAGAAGTTTTGATATATTGGTCACAAACACTACAAATCCAAATTAAATTACCTAAATAAGATTGATGAAGTTATATAGGGTAGAAGAGATTAGTTCAACTGAATATCATAGACTTATCAAAAAACTGAATATCATAGATGGTACAGAAGAAATGTGAATTAGTGATGAGATTGGATTCGACCGAGTATGACGACTACATCTGCACCTTGATTCTATCTATTTCAGATTACCTAACATCATGAAAAAGAAGAGTGGTAACTCCCGTCTCCACCCAGACTATATCAGCCATATTTGAAATTTCGTTAATTAGCTCACCTTTATCTGGTTTCTTTATAGAGAACAAGAAAAGCACAGCAGATCATAAGAGATGCAGAAGAGCAAAGAGAGAGTGACGCTGCAATCTTTGTAAGCTTCAGGATAAATTTCCATGTAATCCTCAATTCAATTCGGTGGAGTTGTTAATTACTTCACATCACATTTCTGAGTTAACATATTCAATCCACTAGTATTGCCACCGCCAATACATATTTAACGTCTTCACCAATTCTTGCAACCCAAGGGTACGGTATGCGGAGATTAATTTGATCTTGTCTTAACTTTTTTGCAGAAGGCGAAGCTTCGGGCGGTTGGAGCGAAGGTTGAAGACGATGATATTTGTTCTTTTCTTTCTTAAAAGCGACACTGTTTTGTTTAATGGTGCGGTTATTGCCACCCCACCAAATGTTTTGTTGACCCCACATTTTAATTTTAAACTAAATATTTTAATATTAACCTCACAATTAAGAATTTTTGTGAAAATATAATATTAAACTAAATGAAGTCATTCTGACTCTTAAGTTAAGGATTAGTTGAAGACTTTTCAGCTTATCCCACTTTTCGATCTTATATCTACATTTTGACCGTTCAGTTTATATGTATTTATGAGTAGATCATTTATGCAAATTTTCAGCCATATTGAAAATTGTTAAGACATTCATTGTGATTTACCAATTATGAACTTTGAACTTGAACGGTTCATGTTTGACAGATTTGGTTCGTCCATTTTTTTTATCTAGTTTGTTACCTAAACGATCACTGATTTGGCTGAAAATTTGTAAGGTTGATCTACACATATAGACCTAAAAATTTAACGGATGAGATGCCAAGATGTGATCGAAAAATAGGTTTTTCAAACCATAAACCGAAAAGTCCTCAACTTAAGGGGCCCTTCCACTAAGGGATCTTTTTTTTTGGCATATATGAGGGATGGAGGATTACACCAACTTTTTGATCACAAAATCACATCTTCACCGTTCAATATGTAGTTCTATATGAGTATATCACTTATGCAAATTTTCAGAAATTTTAGTGATCATTAAGGTATTTAAAACTACGATTTATAAAAAGAAAAGTCTTCGTATGATGAACTAATACATACAATCTGATCACAAATCAACATGGCTACGTACATCGAGGGTCAAAGACAACGAAAACGGATTCAAGATATTCAATCTCTAATAATATTAGGATTCATCGAACAAATGGGATTGATTAGTTCTTGTGATCCTTCCATATCTGAGCTACCTCCGCAAGTGATTTTGTAGAAGACCCATCTTGGCTCAAAGCCAGTTGAGATGCCTTTTTCAGCTCCATCATCTTCTTTCTGAGCACTTTCCCTTCGTCCCCTTCAATCAGTCCCTTCGCATACTTGCAAATCTCTTCACGCTTCACTATGCCCTTATCATTCACCTTAACCCTCCATGTGCTACCTTTATATCTTCAGCAAGCAAAACTGCGTTCGTCTTTTGCTCGGCATAGAGTGGCCAAGCAATTAAAGGCACACCATGCACAATGCTCTCTAGCGTCGAGTTCCACCCGCAATGCGTCACAAACCCGCCCGTCGACTCGTGACTCAAAATTTGGATCTGAGGTGCCCAAGAGCTTACAACCTTACCTACATCTTTGGTTCTCTCTAAAAACCCTTGGGGTAGAAAACTTAAGGGATCGTTGGGAGCACCAAAATATGTAGCATTTTTCAGTTTCTCATTTGGACTCCTAGTAGCCCAAAGGAATCTCACCCTACTCATTTCAATCCCTGAAGCCAACTCATTCATTTGGTATAATGCTATTTTGGTTCTTACTCCTTGGGGTGATGACGTCCTGTATATCAAGTTCATGAAGTTAAACTGTTCTTAGTTTAGTTTTGGGTTTTGTTGGATGCAGTAGCATTACAGTGACCCAAGGCTTGGCGAACAACAGTGAAAGTTCGGAGATTCACCAAGTGTGAATTTTTCTCAGGTATTATTTCTTAAACCTACCATCTGTGTCTGTTTTCACACTTATTTAGTTTGGGTTTTCAATTTCAGCCTGTAGAACTTGAAAGAATAGCTTGCTGTGATTTTATGATGCTCATGATGTGTAGTGGTATTGGTCCTCTATATGAGTATATGACCCATTTTGTCATAACCCATTTATTGAAATGATTATACGTTGAATCTCGATCATTTAATCATAACCCATTTTATAACCTCATTTTGCAAGATCCAGTGCATACATTAATAAAGCTATTTCCTGAAAACATAAGCTGTATATCAACTGATATTAGTCATATTACCAGAGTTTCCTCAATAGTCATCGATACCTGTTCTTGTGAATCCCTATAACTCTATAAGGGCACGTTTACTGAAGTTAGTGAACCACGCCTTTCTCAGAAAACAAAACACAAAACTGGACCACGGCTAGATGCAAACATTATATTGAGACAATGAAGGAAAGAGATAGGATATCAAATAAAATGAAACCAAAGACACACATATCTCACTTAATTTGCAAGGAAAACAATATAAATTGACAAATCAGATTAGTCCTGATTAATTCATGTGGCCGTTCCATGTATCGGCTACCTCCGCAAGTGATCTTGTAGACGACCCATCTTGGCCAAGAGCAATATTGGCTGCCTCTTTTAGCTCCATCATCTTCTTCTTTAGCAATTTCCCTTCATCTCCTTCAATTAGGTTCCTCGCATATTTCTCAATATCACGACTCTCCACTATGCCCCTATCATTCATCTTGACCCTCCATGCTACTTTCATATCTTCAGAAACTAAAACTGCATTCATCTTCTGCTCTGCATAGAGCGGCCAAGCAATCAAAGGCACGCCATGCATAAGGCTCTCCAGGATTGAGTTCCACCCGCAATGCGTCAAAAAGCCGCCGGTGGACCGGTGACTCAAAATCTGCACCTGAGGAGCCCAAGAAGGTAACACTAACCCTACCTCTTTGGTCCTCTCCAGAAACCCTAACGGAAGAAAACTCGAAGGGTCGTTGGAAACTTGATCACCAAAGTAAGTGGCACTTGTAGAATTCTCATTCGGGCTCCTAACCACCCATAGAAATCTCACCCCACTCATTTCAAGCCCTAAAGCCAACTCATTCATCTGCTCACTTGATAAGGTCCCACCGCTCCCAAATGACACAAGCAACACAGAACCTTCTGGTTGACTGTTTAGCCAGCTTAAGCACTCGTGCTCACATAACACATCTGCCTCCTCTCCGGTCTTCACCTTCGATCCGGCTTCTCTGTTTGGATTCATGTTGTTGTTCACCACCGGTCCAACCGCGTGAACCGGTGGAATACCTAGAAATTGACGTTGCTCACTGAAAGCCATCAAGGCACCGGGTTCCAAATCCGCAAAGCTATTCACAATGATCCCATTTGCAGACCTATACCACTTGCTCATGTTCACCGTCGCTCTATAGGCCTCGTTAGACCTTTCTTGAACCAGCATTACAAAATCAGGACCGTGGAGCGGCACGCAACCCGGAAGGTGGATCGGTTCCGGCAGATCCCTATACTCGCATGAGGTGGTTTCATCGAGCTTTGGCAACTCGAACACAAACCACAACCCCATAGCGTTCGAACTGAAGAAACAGTAAAAGAGGAGGTTAAACTCTTTGGCTACATCAAAGGCTTCCCAGCCAAAAAGATCCGCCACTAGAGCTACAACCCGAGTTGAATCGGCGAGGAGCTTAACCGCGTCACGCAGAGCAGACAGTGAACGAGTCAAGGTGAGTATGATCTTCATCTCGAATAGGACGTCTTGAGGGTGGTCATCGAAGTTCACTTGAGGGAGGAAGTTATAGGATATGGCTGGAGGCAAGGCTTCGAGGAGTTTCTTCTGAGGTTGCAGCTGCGACCCGTCGTTGGGGATGAAGAAGGTGACGGTGAAGTTGTGGTGGACGACGAGGCGTTGCGCTAGCTCAACGAGGGGGATCAGATGGCCCAATCCCGGAGTTGGGACAATGACGACGTGGGGTGGTTTCAGTTTCTGGTGGGTCGAGGACTTAGCTTCCAATCCTTCCATGGTATGGTGAAAGTTCAACTTTTGTTTTGGGTGTAGCAATAGAGAATAGAAAGTGAAGTATCTTACAAAGAATATAAGGAGATTGAGTCTCTGGAACGGCTAGCTCAATGTCAGCGATAGAGAGGTGTTGAGAGAAAAGCTAGATAAACTCGAGAAGAAAATGAGGCTAGCGTGATCTCACAACGGTGCGCATTCGTTTGCTATTTCTTAGAAAAGATAAGTGAAGACAGCTGAAAAAAAAATCTAAAATAGCGCTCCTATTTTAGAGAAAAGTACGAAGGGTATGCACTAAACCAGGTTTAATTAGAACATAGTCTAGAGTTAGCTAGTGACATACATATACATATTCATCAACGTAGATCAAGTGTCTAATGCGTTGATGCATCTAAGCAAGCAAGCACCCCCCAATAACGCCAATAATGCAAGAAGAAAGTGACAAGTGGGCACATGCATGGTTATGTAAAAAGAAGAAGAGTGGGATCGATCTTTTCTGACAGAGGACAATGCCTCCATCTTCTTCCCCCAAAAGTGTTCAACTTGCAGGTCTTGGTCACGCCACTAGCCCCACGTGAAAAGAAAATCGGATTCGCGGGACATGCCACTACGAAAAAATCGAAAACGTGGGCCCCAAAACCCAAACAGCCCAACCCAAGCCACTTACCCCAATATCTAGGCCCTAGTCATCCTCCGACTCGTTCCCTTCGGCTCACTGAGTTCGCACCGAGTCGGCAGCATGAGCAAATGAGCTGGGTCGACCTATAAGACATGAGGAGGCAGATGCAAAGCACAAGAGTATGGTGTATATATTCTCTTCCAAATCTTCAAGAATTGGCATTTCCGATAACCCCCTAAAACTATAAGGAAAGCAAGAGGTCGAACGTCTTTAGTTTTGAAAATCTGAAATTTGAAGTTTCAAATGAGGTACTTGGCTCATTCTCTAGTCTATTATATTATCCAAAAAAAATTATATTGCAGCTCATTTTCTGATTTTTAAGTCCTTATATGCTTGCAAACTTTCAATATAGTGAACTAACAAACAAGGTAACTATGAAGCATGCAAGATGAAACTAGTACCCCATATCTCATCCAATTTGTAACCAAAACATACATTATAAGTTGACACAATGTGTAGATCAGTTCTTGTGTTCCTTCCACATATTGGCTACCTCCGAGAGTGATTTTGTAGACGACCCATCAGGGCTCAAAGCCAGTTGAGATGCCTCTTTCAGCTCCATCATCTTCTTTCTGAGCACTTTCCCTTCGTCCCCTTCAATCAGTCCCTTCGCATACTTGCAAATCTCTTCACGCTCCACTATGTCCTTATCATTCACCTTAACCCTCCATGCTACCTTTATATCTTCAGCAAGCAAAACTGCGTTCGTCTTTTGCTCGGCATAGAGTGGCCAAGCAATCAAAGGCACACCATTCACAATGCTCTCTAGCGTCGAGTTCCACCCGCAATGCGTCACAAACCCGCCCGTCGACTCGTGACTCAAAATTTGGACCTGAGGTGCCCAAGAGCTTACAACCTTACCTACATCTTTGGTTCTCTCTAAAAACCCTTGGGGTAGAAAACTTAAGGGATCGTTGGGACCTTGAGCACCAAAATATGTACCATTTTTCAGTTTCTCATTTGGACTCCTAGCAACCCAAAGGAATCTCACCCTACTCATTTCAATCCCTGAAGCCAACTCATTCATTTGTTCACTAGTGAGGGTTCCACCACTTCCAAACGAAACATACAACACTGACCTCTTTGGCTGAGCATCCAACCAGCTCAAGCACTCATTCTCACCTAACTCAGGCGCCGAACTGGTCTGAATCACCGGTCCGACCGGGTAAACCGGTGGAAGGCCGAGACCTGGTCCTTGCTCCTTGAAAGCCTTGAAAGCACCCGGTTCCAAAGCCGCAAAGCTATTCACCATGATCCCAGCAGCCGATTTAAACCTCTTACATATTCCGACCAACGCCTTGTAAGCATCGTCACTCCGATCTTGAACCGGTTCTGAGAAATCTCTACCATGCAGCGGAACACAACCCGGAAGCCGGACCGGTTCAGGCAAGTCCCTATACTCACAAGTAGTAGTCTCGTCAAGCTTTGGCAACTCGAACGCAAACCACAAAAGCATCGCCGTAGTGGGGAAGAAAAGGTAGGGCAGCACATTAAACTCATTGGCCACTTCAAAGGCCTCAAGGCCAAAGAGATCAACAACAAGCGCCTTAACCTTAGTCGACTCGGCTAGGGCTTTAACTGAGTCGCGGATAGCGGGGAGTGACCGAGACAAGGTGAGAGCGATCTTGGTTTCCATCACGGCGTCTGGTGGGAGGTCGTCGAAGTTGACGGGAGGGAGGAAGGTGGAGGATACGGCCTCCGGCAAAGCTTGCAGGACTTTCTTTTGCGGTCCCAGGTTCGTGCCGTCGTTGGGGATGAAGAAGGTGACGGCGAAGTTGTGGTGGACGACGAGTCGTTTGGCCAGCTCGGTGAGCGGGATCAGGTGGCCTAAACCTGGAGTTGGGACAATGGCGACATGGCCGGCTGGTTCCATAGTATCTAGTGTGGTGTGGTGAAGGCCGTGAAGCTAGAGTTTAGAGAAGAACTACCAATAATTCGCGGCACACCTTGTCTAGAGAAGATCCCGGCCGAGTTTAGAGAAGATTATAGTATACCATATGATATGATACGGTGTGGTGAAGGTCGTGAAGCTAAAGTTTAGTGAAGCTAGTATTTAACGAACTTGAGTCGGAGCTGGAAACGTCTAGCTAGTGCTTCCGTGTTGTCTGCTTTTCTTTCGTGATTTTCAAGTATTTGACAGGTGTGCTTCTAGTTTTCTTCCGGCTGCTGACACGACGCAGACTGACCTCATCATATACATCTAAGCAAAGCACCACCACCCAATTTTAAAACTTTGATATTTCTCTTCTACTATGAAAACTTTGTCTTCTCATACGCAGAGAGGTACATTAATAATCTGTATATGATCGTCAAGAATTAAAATAGTTTTTCTGTGAAGTGTGCGGACCATTTTAACTTGGTGACAAAGGAAGAAAGAAACAAGAGGGCACATGGTTATGAAAAAAGAAGCAGAGCGGAATCGATCTTTCATGAAATGTATGTATCGTCGACACATCACTGGACTAGGCCTCCATCTTCTTCCCCCTAAGTTGAACAAGTTGTAGCTAATGGAGACAACGTAAAACATCCGTCACTCTCATGGATTTGATACCTAGCCAAGTAACACAAGGTACGTGTTAGATTGTTAGCATAAACAACAGAAAATAATGGAAAGGAAAAATCTCAAAAATTCTAATGGATTCTATAATGGAGGTAGCATCTTGCAAGTCCATATCTCATCATTATTACGTTTGTAATGAAAGGAACGATCGACACACGTACACTGTAAGGTTAATAGAAATTAATCTTTGCTTCGATCAGCAACAACAGCAAGCTTCAGTGACTGCAAACCAAGATTGAACCCCTGCCCCTCTGTTCGGTTCTTACATATCCAATTGTGCCTTCAATAAGAACCCAGATCAAAATCCTTTTTAGATATTACAATAAAAAAATTATAGTATACCATATGATATAACATGTCTCTTAAAAATATGTGGCTATTATTGAAGAAGCAACTAAATAATTATATAATAATTATTTACTTTTTTAAAAATCTTACGAGTCATACAATTAAACACATTTACAATGATACCACAGATAAACCCGAACCATAAACCCTCCTTGCTGTCCTACATGGTCAAATTTGGCACGTCAGTGCCCCCACGTGATAGAGAAATTTGGAAACGCGGATACGCTACCGTGAAAAATCGGAAACGTGGGCCTCAAAATCCAAACAGCCCAGCCCAAGCCAGTTCCTAATCAAACGAGATCGCCTAGATATTGGGTTTAGGGTTTCCGTGAAGTGGGTATCCATCAGAATGCTATCGTCCAACTCGTTCCGTATGGCTCACTGAGTTCGCATGGAGTTGAACCAGGAGCTGGGCTCAGGACAATTGAGCTCGTCCAGCCCTAATCTTTAGTTTTGAGAATCTGAGAATCTGAAATTTGAAATTTGAAATGTGGTGCTTGGGCTCAGTCTCTAGTCTATTGCGCAGCTCATTTACTCACTCTCATGAATTTGATACCTATAAGGAGGAGGAAGCTGATATATACGTCCAGTCGTTGATTCATATTTATGGAACCTCATCATGTCGACCCTCCCTCAGAGATGTCACAGATGGCCTGGTACAGAATCTGGGGCCTAATTTCCATGGCAGCGACATCTTACCAAACATGTAAACCAACGTCGTACAGGTGTAAGTTATGAGGTCTACTCTTGTTCCTATCAGTAGTCAGTTACATTATCTTTGATTAAGTTTCGGGGGTCCATATATCATCTGGGAGTTCGATCGAGCAATTACCATATATAGCAGTACTACATTTTCTGAATTTTAAGTCCTTATATGTTTGCAAACTTTCAAATTTGAAGCCACTAATCCCACAATATCTGTCATGCATGAAAGGGATAGTAAATATCAGGCCGGGCCGACGGGTCTTGAGGGTCCCACATACTCGAGTCCAGAAATGTCGATATTGTCTCCAGTTTAGCCACCCGGATGCGAAACGGGTATGAGGTTTTAACATAAAAAGCCTCGACATTAATGTGCATGATACCATTTCTTATAACTCAAGGATAACTCTTCACGTTTTTGATGTGAGATTCTAAATGGCTCTAATCTAAGCCACAACTTTTCCAACAATCTCCACCTGGCGTGATTCGAGTCATTTCCAAATCTCACGATCCAAGTCTCAATAGCTCAACTATGATCACAAGCATCAAATTTCAAATCTTGTGATCCAAATCCAAACGGGAGCTCCACCAAATTGCAACTCGATCGTATAAGACACCAAGTCTCAAGCGTCGCCTGGCCTCTGATACCACTTGTTATGCGGAAGCAGCCGACAGGCCCCCAAGGGTCCCACACACACGGGTCTAGAAATGCCGATATTGTCCCCAGTTTAGCCACCCGAATGTGAAACAAGTATGAGTTTTAACACAAATGACCTCGACATTAGTGTGTATGGTACCACTCCTTATAACCTAAAATAACTTTTCACGTTTCTGATGTGGGATTCCAAAAGGCTCTAATCTAATTCACACTTTTCCAACAGATTCCATAATCTAGTACTACCTACATGCGGCTGCAATCTAGATTAGCAGTACGTAGTAGAGTACGTAATCCCAATATATATGATCAGCTTTAAGATAACTCTTAGTCTTGGGTTGTTAGGCATCCACTCACTGCTTGTGGATTACACTTGTTAATTTGTAACTTGTTTGCTAGGTGCACCGGACTTGTTGGGATTATCTTGTTTGTAGGTGGCTTTTTAATCCACTCGCTGCTTGTGGATTACACTTGTATTCTCTTTTACTGCATATATGTTGGGATTAAAAAGCCACCTCTAGTTAAAGGCCGGAAGATTGAAAATGAAAATTAATCTTGTTATTAAAGAAAACAATAGTATCCAACTATCCATTGTTAGTGTACAGATAACAAACACACATAAAATGATGGAAGACCAGAAAACGAACCCTATGATATTATACATCCCTTAATCCCCGGACCAAGAAATTGACCAGGGCACATATATTGATCACTGTATGATACAAAGCACAGTACACGATTGAAATTGTCAAAGTTGTGGAAACCCTAATATTAATTACAGTGCTAAATATTAACTAATGGCATCGATATCCTAGTTACACCTTCAAATATGAACATCTAAGCCAAATAACACTCTATAAACATATATAGTGATTGTGTTTCTAAGTACATAAATGCAAAAGTTTGATATTAATTATAATTACACCTAATTAGGCACATGAAATACCAATAGAAGCAGTAGTTGTGAACCTTTCCGACCCCGTCCTCCTCACTAAGGACCCAATCTCCGGCGACAAACCACTAAATTCATGAGGAACTACTTCAGGAATGGTCGTGAGTGCACCGGACTTGTCGTAAACCACGTAAAACCCGTCCTTAGTTTTGTTGGACTTCTCTTGCACTCTAAAAACGGGACCTGAACTCGTCTTTGGCTTGAAAACGGAGCGGAGGAACTTGTTAAGTGATCTAGAGAGTTTTGAAGGTTTCTTGGCGACTATGGTGGGTTGCTGCGGCAGCGGAGCTCGGCGGTCAGAGAGGTGAGGCATTGACATGGTTCTGCATGATATGGCCGAGTCGAGTTCACGTTTGAACGAGTTGAGCTCGAATGAGTCGTACAGTGAGCTGCCACAGTCCCATACACGCCTCGATGACTTAGCCTCACTTGATTCGAGCCCTCGCGACGGTTGTGAGAGTAAATTCTCTTTACGGTGATCCAAAGATCTTAAATCCATTGATTTTGGGCGAAGACGAGAATCAAACTCTTGTTTACCACCACCGGAGGAGGCTCTTACCTCTATCACCTTCTTGTGATCCATAAGAGAACGAGAGTCAACCTCTTGCCGTGAGCGTGAAGTTAACGGCAGCTCTTTACCACCGGAAACTACTAACTCCATCGATTTCCTTTGATTCAAGAGAGGACGGGGAGGACGAGAATCAAACTCTTGCCGTGAGTGCGAGGTTGAATGCTTTTTATCGCCAGAAACCGCTGCTACCTCCATTGGTTTCTCAACTCGAAAGAGAGAGATCAGAAGCTAGAGAGGATTGATGAAGAAGCTGTGGTGGATATGCGGGTTATATATGTACGTAGAGAGTTGTAGATGGCAGCAATTGCTTGGCTTTGAAAACGTTTGGTGAAGGATCAAACGCGTTGGATGAGAAGGAGTTATGGCATGAAACTGAAAGAAGGTACAGGTAGCTAAGTAAGCTTCTTGGGTATCTGCAATCTTCACGGCCTGCATATATGGACCATTACTCGATTTCCTTTTTGATTTTCATTGTGTCGTGTCCATGCTTTCCATTTATGAAGGGGAACATTGAAATCTTGAAAGAGAAAGAGGGTGATGAGTTGGGGAACTTAGACTTTTCTTCCCGTGTTTCAGTCTTTAATATATAATTATAACCTTCTATGCATTACCAATTGTTAATATATAATTAAAATGATTTTCATCATATATATAATTGTTAGGAATTGCATAATGCAGGTGTAGTGCAAGCGATTGGTGATTAATTTATCCATCATCTTTGTGTGTTCATACCAACCCGCAAAGCGGCAGGTAAAAGAAGCAGGTGGATACGATAACGTGTTAGCTGTGGCATATATATATATATAATTGAAAATAAACTGGCTGCTAGAATAAAATATTAGGCTTTTTAGCCAAATTGCTACATTTTTATTTTGGTGTCAATTTGTTATCTTAATTTTTCATAATTAGCCAATTTGTTATCCTAATTATTATTTATGCCAATTTGCTACCTTATGTTTTCAAAATTAGTCAATTTACTACTTTTTTGTCATTTTAATTTGTTCATTTCTTCATTCAAACATGAATTAATTCTGAAAATCGAAGGTTAAAGTTGGTCGATATTGAAATTTTGATAAGTAAATTGGTTAATCTTGATAACCTAAAGTAGCAAATTTGATTGAAGGTAGCAAATTGGCTGAAATAAAAACTAAGGTAGCAAATTGACTAATTTAGAAAAGCTAGGGTAGCAAATTGACTAAAATGAAAGTTAGGGTAACAAATTAACACCAAAGTGAAAGTTAAGGTAGTAAATTAGCAATTATGCCAAAATATTATGTAACGTTTTAATTGTTGATTCTAAATCGAATTTTGCTGAAGTTTCTAATGAAAATTCATCTGCATATGTATCCATGCCATCTCCTATATACACATTTAATTGTCATTATGCCTAGAATCCTTGATCATGAATATTTGCATCAATTATATCTCCATCAACGATTGATTCTCTCTGTCATGCCTTGATCAGCTCCATTACCTTGATCTTCTCTTCTATCATCACTGTAACCATCAATGATTGATTCTCTCTGTCATGCCTTGATCAGCTCCATTACCTTGATCTTCTCTTCTATCATCACTGTAATCATCGATCATTGTCTTCCCTTTTTCTAGCAGAATGAGTTTGTATAAAGATCTAGGGTTTTCCACCATGTGGAAGAGGGTAGACCGAAGGATCTATCGAGCCAACTTGTACTTAAACCACGTTACGCAAATATAGAGATGGAGAGTGACTCAGTGGCTATATATTGTCACTGCGTTGAATAATAGAGAATTTCTTCCCTCTGAGGTGAGTTGAATTTTAGAAGATTGCATTGTGATGATTCAAAGGTTTGAGTTCTTTAGAATTCGACATATCCACCGCGAAGTAAATAGTGTGATAAATCGGTTAGCGCACTTTGCTAGTAGAGGTCATGTTGTTGACCTTATGGTAGATGAGGCCCTGACTTTATACAGGATGTCCTCTTCATAGATTCATGTAATGGGTGTTCTACTCAGGATGTAGGTATTATGTCCCTCTTGATAGAGTAATATTAATAATAATGTGGGCGTGGGAATGAGCCTCCCAATATAACTGGGTTCCAAACCCTGTTCTTCAAAAAAATATTATGATGCATCATTAAGAACACATACACGGTAACACAGGTTTGAGGCATCATTACAATTTTGAGGTCTGCAATTAACAGAAAATGAGTGAAACTCGAAAGCCACGTAGCTTCTTCCGGCGGCTATCGAAGAGCATCTAGATGAGCATATCCACAATCTAGATCCAGCTAGTTGGTAACCCAGACAAAGCCATAAGTTCTGTAGGGTTTCAATTCCTAAAATTAAAAAATGATACATGCATATATCAGTTTCTAAATTAAGAAAGCTTACAAAAGATATTCATATCCATATATGTACGCAATCGTATTCCATTTTCTTAATATATCAGAGTATAGATATTTCCATCTAGTTGATCATTGAGGTAGTCTTAATTTAATCTGTGGAATGTGCCTTTGGTCTACCTAACAGTCGACTCTTCCAAAAGAAACACTTTTTTTTTTTGGTTTAAACCTCGATGAAACGAAGGTAATTTATTGAGAAGAAAAAAGAAGAAAACACCATAGTAGGAGGGACCTAACTCCGCTCCTAACAAAAACAAAAAACAAACCTATAACTCACAAAAAACAATAAAAGTTAACAGAAACGAAAGGTGGGAAGCCCCAACCCATCGTTATTACAAAGAGAAATAACAAAATTTGGGGGCAAGTCCCACCACGTCAAGCCTGAAGACTTTGTCCCTTCATTTGCCAATGCATCTGCAACTCTGTTACCTTCTCGAAATATGTGAGAAAAGTGAAAGTTCATCTGAGAAACTCGGTACAAGCAATTGTTCCACTCTACACTTAGTTGCCAAAACACTAAAATGGGAGAGCGAAAGAAACTAAAAACTAGTTCTGAGTCTACTTCCAACGAGATATGCTTCCACTCTCGTACCCAAACTAATTCAATAGCTTTGATAACAGCCATAACTTTAGCAGCAACAGAGCTTGGAATGTCCAAGTTAGAGCAAAAAACACCATAACTTTGCCACTGTAATCACGAAATACCCCGTCATAACCAGGTTTGTTCGAACTACTTTTCCATGCCCCATCAGTGTTCAGCTTAATACACCCATACAGAGGAGGGTGCCAGTTAACTTCGATTACTCTTGGTGCACGCCGGGGCCGAACACTTATAATGTGAAAGGGTTGGTTCTTGGCCAACCAGGATTTTCGATTTTTAATTAAAACATCACATTCTCGTACCCAAACTAATTCAATAGCTTTGATAACAACCATAACTTTAGCAGCAACAGAGCTTGGAATGTCCAAGTTAGAGCAAAAAACACCCATAACTTTGCCACTGTAATCATGAAATACCCCGCCATAACCAGGTTTGTTCGAATTACTTTTCATGCCCCATCATGTTCAGCTTAATACACCCATACAGAGGAGGGTGCCAGTTAACTTCGATTACTCTTGGTGCACGCCGGGGCCGAACACTTATAATGTGAAAGGGTTGGTTCTTGGCCAACCAGGATTTTCGATTTTTAATTAAAACATCACATTCTCTAGATGATTAGAATAGTGGAACTTGTATAAGTACGTTTCGAATTGTCGAAAAAAACTTGATCAGTACGTTGCATAAATATATCCCACAAACACAACACGTTCATTCCGCAACCACATGCAATAGAATTTGTGAAGAAAGATTTGGCAGAGTTTCCCAGATTTGGAGTTTGATGGTTATAATCATATAATGTCTACGATAAATTAAGATCGGTTTTAGCTGAGACTTTTGGTAAATGAAATTACTGTGTAACACATTACAAGACCTTTTACCATCTTTCCCGGTAGCTGGTGGCGCCAATGTTGCCTGCACTGATCCCACCGGTGTGTTATAAAATCAAATGAAAAAGCTTATGCTAAGCAAGTGAATCATTCCACATTATTCTCTGACGATTGTGATTTTCCGAAAAAAAATATAAGGGAATAGCTGTACATCAATCTCGACTTCAAAGAAAGAAAAAGAAAAAAAAATTCAATCACTGATCGACGTCCTTACGAATACACATTAAAAATTACAACTGATTATATTCTGTGTGTAATTTCTCATATGTGGAGTCGGCACTTCTTCTACTATACGAAGATGATAATTTGAAGTTCCAGATCACCGCTGGCGCCACCAGAAAAACAAATAAAACCAGAGGGATTTTGTAGGATATTGCGCGGCCCAAGCACAAGACGAACGCTATCACAAAGAAAAAACATATACTGAAAGCGATTTCAACGGATCCAGGTACATGACGATCAAGTTGTTCCTGCAGTTGTTCTCGAGTTACAGGCTCAGGCCGATCCATGATGGAGGCGACGAAGCCGTCATATAAATCTGGTAGTCCGTTCAGGACGAAAGAAACAAACTCAGAATCATGAACAGGTGAGCCTGCCTCTTCGAGGGCATCGGTGATTTGTTTAGCTGTTTCTAGGTATTTCTTTTCCGTCGGAAACTTGTTCACGTCCAGGTTTCTTAGACGATCCCTGAGCTCACCTACATAAGAGCTCGTCCGCTTGTGAATTCTTTTGTGCGTCCGAGTAGGCTCACAGATAAAGCTGAGTTGATCCAAGTTAGTAACGTTTGGTCCCTCTTGATCCAATTGGCATGAGCTAGGGTTTGGCTTTGTGGTGGACACTGCTCACGACCTTCTGCAAGGTCTAACATGTCAGAGGCCCTCAGAACTGAGATGAACAAGGATTTCCACAGGAGGTAATTCTCCTTTGTCAGTTGGATTGGGATACGGCTAGGAAATTGGTGAGCATGTCCGGGAGGTTGGAGAGAGGTTGATGATGATGATGAGTCGGTAGCAGGAGGCATTTTTGGTTGTTGATCCTCAACTGGATACCCAATCACGGTCAAGTCTCGAGTTGTAGACATCGGTGGAATGTGGAATTAACGATTTATATAAGGAGCTTAGGATGTACGAGTGTCCTTTTACCAGTAGAATTTGATAACGAATCCACGTGACATAACTTGGTACTAACTAAGAACCTAACACATAGCAGTTGTGAAGTTTGTAATTTGGTATTACAAGCTACAAGGGCCACAAATGGCACAGTGTTGTTACAAGAATTGTTGGTTATCCATGATCAAAACACAAAGATACATGCTACATGTTGTAGCTTGGTAATAAGAACTGCTCAAGTGAAGAATGAAGAACCTGACAGATCTCATGTGCATCAGGTAGTTTATGCATGTGCATCACATTCATTCACTAAGGATGGCAGCCGTGCTTGCCATCCCGATTAGACGGATACCTCTGTTGTATCTGGTTTAGGGCTGCCACTTGGTTTGGTAAATACCAAACCGATCGAAAACCGACCGAAAATTTATGATTTGGTAAACCGAATTTTGGTAATCGAAATCAAAAAAACTGAAACCGAGAAATACCGAAAAAGTTGGTTTGGTTTTTGGTAAATACCGAATTTACCAAAATTCTAATTATTTAAGGACTTATATTTTTAAAAACACACAGACTAATAATCTTATCTCACGTTTTCAATTGTATATACCATTTAGTAAAAAACAAGACAATGAATAGAAAAATTCAACTATATTTGGTAGCATTCGAGTCTCAATTAAAGCGATTAACTTTAATTCAACGTTACTTGTTATATAAAAACGCTCTTACCTACCCGTCTTAGTCGATTCATCACACACACATATAGACAAACCCATTTAGATGACATGTAACCGCCCATGTAAAAATTTAGGAATGTTTTTACCTCTCTTGATGATAGGGCTCCCTATAGGAAGCACAAGCGTAAATAGGGTTAGCCGCCTTGATAAGATATTTGTTGTGAAGTTTGGTAATACCGAAAAACTGACATCCGAAGTTGGTAAGATTTATCTCATACCGAAGTTTTTGGTTTGGTAATTGAAAGTCATATTTCATTACCGAAAGCTTTGGTTTTGAAGTTGGTAACGCCCATTACCAATTCGAACCGACCGAGTGGCAGCCTTAATCTGGTCTATCTACTGGGTCTGACCATGTGCATATTCAAATGTATTTGCTTCAGTTTTTAAGTGTTTGAATTTCAAATACCTTTAGCAAACATTAGTCTATTCGTTCTTGAGCTCCAAGTTAGTCTAGGGAGGTGTGGCAAACCAACCTGTGACCACATAACTTGAGCTTTTGGTAACCAGCTGGGTTTTGTGTTGCACAAACCAAGTCAACAGCTACCCATGTGATGCACCGCCCAAGCTATCAGCTGTCCTAAGTGTCCTCTTAGGTAAAGTGGTTTTATAGAGTCTTCATGCTTGACTAAATCTAATCTAGTTTTCCCAAAACCATTTGTCTTATTCTTTTGGCTTTATTCTTTCCTAGAAAAGTCTATTCTCAGCTTTTGTCTTGTGAGTGGAGGGATCCCTAGGGTCTATCTGTCATAGTATTTCAGACAAGCAGCTAGAGTCCAAAAGAACCTTGTTGATGTGGCAAACGTGCTTGCTTCCTCATAGCTGTGCACTTTGCCTATAAATAGAGAGCAAAACCTCTCTTGCTCTTTGATTGTTGAAAATTGTCATTTGCATTTTCTCCAGTCTTAGCATTATTGCTTCTTTGCTCATTTGCTCTAAGTCTTCCTTGTTGATTGTAAATCTTAGAGCTGAGCACCAAAACATTTTTAAAACCCATTTCATTGTTCATTGTCCATGCATACCTTGAGAGCGGTCTAGGTGATGCAACCTGGTGAAGTCTTCATAGAGAATTAGCTAAGGAGTTAGTTAAGTTCGTGTGAAGCAAGTTATAAGCTGTCTTAGAGAATTAGCTAAAGACGTTAGTTAAATTCTGCAGAGAAACTTAGATTCGTGCTATGTGTAAAACACTTGAGTGACAAGAGAGCAAGTTCAATTGAGTGCTAGTAGTTAGGCATGATGGCTAAGCGTTGTGCCATCCTCTGAGTTGTGAGTCTTGTAAGAAATGTCCTTACAATAGTGGAATAGTTTGTCTCTCAAGAGTTAGAGACACGCAGTTTTTCTCCCTGGTTGTAAGGTTTCTGCGTATAAAAAACGTACTAGTGTTATATCTTTTACTTTCAGTACTTGCCTTTTTATTTACACAACTTAGTCTCACAGCAAACAGGATAGCACAATCTTTGCTATCCTTGTGTGCGGGATAGAACAAAAAGTTGTCAAAACCTATTCACCCTCTTCTAGGACCTTCACACAGCTTCTCCATGACAAAAGGGGAAGGCTGCTTTACATATATGTACAAGCTTAGTCAATCACATCATCACTAAACAGCTTAAACTTGTTGGCATCAAGAACCAATTTCCTTACGGAAGAAAATGTGCCCATCAATCCTACTGCGGTGAACACAACCATTATAGACATGTTGAGCCAGTAAGTGACGGTCGATTTTGTTGGCTTATGAGTCTTGTTGTAGAGAAGCATTGGAAGGACGAAATCTAAAGGGATAAACCCAACAGCTCCAACCACAGCACTTATGTCTCCGAAAAATGGAAGCATTGCAGCAAAGAATCCGCAGAGTATCATGTACACGGACCGAAGAATTATCCGAGGAATCAGATTCCTTTTTGAAAACATTCCTTGATTGACATCAGCTGATTTCTTTTCCATTATCTCATAAGCAACTTGAGAATAAACCTGCATCATATTGGAGAAGCATTATTTCAATGCAACATTAGAACAGCACTGCTTATTGTAGAGCTACATGAACAACAACTTACCAGGCCAATGGCAAGAAGCTGAAGGAGAACAAATACTACAGCAAGACCTAGGACCCATGTTGGAGCCAAAGAAGGCCCTTCATCTGGCATAAGGCTCTCTAGAATGTTTGAACTAGCCTTGTTCCCAAAAACCCAGTAACCAGACACTGCAGTGGCGTAGAACGTAAAGAAAATTACTGTGTAACACATTACAAGACCTTTTACCATCTTTCCTGTAGCTGGGGGCGCCAATGTTGCCTGCACTGATCCCAAGGGTGTGTTATAAAATCAAATGAAGAAGCTTATGCTAAGCAAGTGATCATTCAACATTATTCTCTGACAATTGTGATTTTCCCAAAACTATAAGGGAACTGTACTTTTAGTTTTCTACATGTGTCTTTAAACTGATTTAACGGCAACAGTTCAAATGATAAGGGTAAATTACTTGTATTTCAGGTAGTATGCCATTCCCAAAGATAGCAGCTATTATGGATATGGAAGTGAAGGCATTGAAGACCCTTATTGATGCCGAAGAATCTAGGGAGTAGTCCCTTGGAGGGGCATTCTTAGAGGTACCTGGAGGAAAAATTAGAAGTTGCTAATGTAACCTGAAGAAATTAAGGTTTTAAACTACTCTTGTTCAGAAATAGAACTATATCCCCCAGCCACAAGGAAATTAAATTGAACGTGTTTGTGATTTTGAAATGTAGTAACAGTAAAAATCTTTAAATCACTCAGGTTAGAAGTTCTTATAACTTGATGGGTCATGTTGCCTTTCTTGATAATAAACTGCTATGCCGTTGATCAATTGAAAGCTTGAAGTCTCAATGCTTTACATAGAAACTGTTGGTCTGCCATACTTTAGTTATTAACGCAAATAACATACCATTTAACATGCAAGATGAAATTTGATACTAATCAGCAATTGTTCTAGGAAGAGTGAGAGCTGTCAATGATTTGATGCTAGTGTTGGTACAAAGCAGAAATTGTAGCTCTAAACTCTGTAAAAAGAATGAAGTTATTTTGCACTAGCTAGGGGTCCAGAAAGATATAGGTAATAAGAAGTAATCTACAAGTGAAAATATAGACATTAAATAGGGATTCGATACCTGCATAAATACACGCAACAACTGCCAGGAATGAGTAGCCCAAGCTGAGAAGCAGGGAACCAAGGTTAATATGTCTGAGGGAGTGGAAAGATGGTAGTTGAGAGATGACCATCATTACCACGGTAACCATGGCTATGAAGTGGTACAATTTCAGGGATCCATTTGGAGAAAGTTCTGTATACATAATCTAACCAAAATAAAACCAAATGCCAGTCAAGATAATGAAAGATGAATAAAATCTGACTACGGTACTCTAATGCCATAAACAGATAGAAAAAGAAGAAAGATCAACCAATGATCGCATACTACTACGTTGTCATTCAAGGCTGTCCTGCATAGGAAGGATTTCTAGCATATCCTTGGTTAAAAGTTCTACTAGCAAATAATGCAACTATAATAGATTGCTAAGATTGTTTTAATGAGAATTTACTACAAAATGTCCTTTAACTGGTTTGTTTATATTGACCAACTCAACATTCAATCAGTTGACAATGAATGCAAATAGACCCATCAGGCTTTCATTTTTGGATTAAGGTGTCAACAATCAAGTGATAACTATGCAATGTTCAGTACCCCTCTTAACATGCAACCGTTTGACATGGATAAGTCTTCTGTGGCTATCCATCAAAGTAATCACTTGCTTGAGATTATAGACAACTAGATTGAGACATCAACAAACAAGTGCCAAATCTGCACTAATTAATCAGAGGCTTCTGTAATTGAAATACCATCCCAGCTCTTTACAGGTTTATGATCTGACAATTGACTGCTCATTTCTGTATTTGATTTAAGAAGCTTTGTTGCTTATAAGTATAATCTCGTGGTTTTCAAGCAACTACCATAATCCTTTGTACA
The DNA here is from genome assembly GCA_010134655.1 of Fragaria nilgerrensis. Classification (NCBI taxonomy): domain Eukaryota; kingdom Viridiplantae; phylum Streptophyta; class Magnoliopsida; order Rosales; family Rosaceae; genus Fragaria; species Fragaria nilgerrensis. Next base: position 7,731,686 of record CM020981.1, on the reverse strand, counting down.
CCACAAGAAGCAATGGGAATCGAATTTCTAATCATCAATTAGACCCAGTAGCACATGGAATCAAATAACTAAGTTGAGTAATTTATGTATGCTTAATTCTTAAATACTATAATGAAAGTGCCTACTGCTTGCCATTATTCCCCACTAACCCAAAAAGCCACCATAGCTCTTTATACAAAACTCATTCTTCTTTTTTAGTTTAGATAAATAGACAATACTATTAGAAGCTGAAGCTTTCAGCATACCTTAACACATTCCCCAGCAAGCAAAATTGCTCCTATTCCAACCCCAGTGTTTATGGCTGTCTGTATGAATATCACAAAGTAGAACATCCCTCCTGACCCTGTAAAAACACCAAAGAAAAAAGCAACACATTGTTTATGATCAAGATTCCACAACTCTTAGTGAGCAGAGAACAGAATGTCAGAAACAGAGGACCCTGTAATAAACAAAGTTTCCTTTTTCTTTTTTTTGTGTGTGCCAAATTGCATAAATCCAGCTTCCACATTTGAGACTACAGCTATCTGTTGAAAAGTTGGAGCAACACATGCTACTTCAAGCCCGACCCGACCCGTATACCCACACGCGTGGCAGAGACTTGGACCCTAAAATAAAACCCGACCCGACCCGTATACCGACACGTGGCAGAGACAGCGTGCTCCACCACTCCATGGTCCGAAAGTCAAACCAATAATCAGGAGAAAACCGATCCGACGACTCCGGCGGACACTCCTAAAAAGCCGCAGAACACCGCGCGCCACTAAAACCGCGTGCAACCCAAAAATCGTTTCTTTTTCTTCAAACGAATGAAACGCAGCGTTTCGAGTTTCTAAAATAGCAACAGAGAGAGCTCACCTAACACGTCGGCGGCGAGCTCCCGGAACCTGATGTGGCGGCGGCCGGCCTTCTCGCAGTGGTCGAGAACCTTGGACATGAGGTAGTAGGAGTAGAACGTCACGATTCCCATGGCGGTCAAGCAGAGGAACCCTACCGGCCATCCCAGCCCTCGGAAAGCGTACGGCAGCGTCAGGATCGTCGGCCCCACTATCGCCGTCGTCAGATGGAACCCGGCGTGCCACCACTGCCCTAATCAAACCAAAACACACGAGTCAGATTCATAATGAGCTTGAAATCAAAGAACGGAAATTTAGGCGGTGGTGATGGTGGTGGTGGTGGTGACGTGGAACCTTTTGATTCGAGGACGAAGACGGCGCCGGCGTCGGCGTCGCGGGGAGAGTCGGGGCCGTCGTCGAGGAAGGGGTGGGGGTTGGGAGGCTCAGGCATCATGAGAGAGAGGGTGTGCAGCTCTGAATGAGCTGCAGAGAGTGGGGTGGACAGGTTAAGGGGGTTTTTGGAGGCGTAGGTTAAGCTTAGCTGGGTGGGAGGAGACTACTATGCTAAAGTGCGCCGGGAATTTTTGCCGCCCGAGAAAGTTGACGTGATTTGGGTTTGTTGGGATTCCCACAATGAGTTGGTTATAGTGAGAGAAAAAGGGAGACTTTGAATTGGTTGATGGAAGACTATACATACAGGAGAAACTGAGAAAGCGAGGGCTATATTACGAGATCAACCTTTTCTGGTGAGGTGGGGTTTGGGGAGGGTGGTTTGGGGATTTCGACTAGTGGATAGAGTGGACGAGATATTGAGTAAACGAAATGAATGTTTTGTTTGCCATAAAATTAGGCAAAAAAATCTCATTGATGCAAAGGATCTATAATCTTGGCCAAGCAAACAGATTGTCTTTAGTCAAGGAAGTTTTACTGATTGTCTCAATCTCCAAAATACCGTAAATGGTTAACAAAAAAAAAAATTGCATGACAAGAAAAATTGAGTACAATAGGAATTGTAGTTGATTGATCAACGTCTATGTCAGAGAAATAAATTAGGCATGGAGAACTTTACTCATCTCTCCCTCTCCATTTTCAAAAATAGTAAATTGTTAGCATGAACGAAAATACACCCAAAAAGTGAAAGTAGTTCAAATTTCTTAATAAGGTGAAACTTAAGAGTGTCGGTCATAAACCACTTTGCTCACCTCACATTCTCTTCACACCCTACTCATATAATTTTAATTATAAGTCTACTTTGTTCACACATTAACATACAAAAAATCATTCTCAATTCTAATTTGTTCACCCTACATTCTCTTCATATATTTTGTCAAATTCAGATTTGCTTAAAGTACGTAAAATCACCAAGTAAACAAAAATTCACATGAAAGTATAAATCCAAGTTAAAAAAACAAGAAAAAACTCTCAAATTTAACAACTCAATGATATCAGTTGATATCAAGATGCAAAATGTCTGTAAATATATCTCTAGTAGTAATGTCTTCCATACTTCTAAGTTTCTCGAACTGATCTATCTATTGTTCATAAATACGGTACAGTAGTTGTCCATGAGAATTTACATACAAAGTCGACATGAAAAATAATGAGTAAAGGGATAGATGAATCATCAACAAAGAAAAAAAAAATACAAACAGTTTACTTCATCTTCACGTTAAATACTAATGTCTTCAGACTCACGACCGAATATGAGTTAGAGTTATGAAATTTGTGTTCATCCAAACAAAAAGATAAAAAAAAAAAGAAATTTTTTTTGTAATTTGTAACAACTTATTGTCCACTACTGTAATTTTACATCAGGGTATTTTGATATTTCAATAAATTAATAATGTGTGGGTAAGCAAAATGGTTTGTGAGGTGATAATAGACGCACCCTTACATAATATCCATCTAATGCAATTTTATGTGGTTTGTATTGTTTTAAGAGGGTATTTTAGGGCTTTCCACTAATAGATAGAGTGGACAAAAATGAACAAACTGAACATTTCTGCCTCCATCATTACTTTTTCTGGCCAAGCAGAAGTTGTCCTAAGTTGGGGAAGATGTAGGGTTCATTAGGGTAGAAAGTAGATCATATTCATCAATGCGGTAGGTAGAAACCAGAGCAAACTTAATTTTTTGGGAGAAACAAGATCATATTCATTAAGGGGGGTAGAAAGTTGGCATCAAACTGAAAATGAAAATTACACTACAGATAGAATTCAGGTTATGCCATCAAAATGATGGGCTTTTCACTACACTAAATGTTCATAAGCACTTGAACACTTTCTTCAGTCTTGGATGGATGCAGCAAACATACTTGTTGTATTCCTTTAATTCATTCTTGTAAGCCTCCATGGCTTCAGCAGCCTGGTCATTCCACACCTTTCTATCTTCCTCACTCAATTCCTGTACAACAATAAAAATGATTAGTCTCTAGTTTAGTCCATGAACGAGAACATTGACTCGAGAAATTCAACTGAAACAAAGGGAGTACCTTCCATTTAACTGAAATGAGAGCAGTAATGGTGGAGTTATTGATTCCTGGTCTCTCCTCCATCAGATTCTTTCTTGCTTCCTTGCTGCATTGTTAAAAAGAAAACGGTGAGTCAGACTCTTCACACAGTCATATTGGATGGTTATAATTGGACTGTAACATTCACTGAGTTTTACCTGAACAGAATGTATGAGGATGCAGGCCTCTTAGGCTTGTGGGATCAACAACCTTCTTCTCTTCTTTCTTCTTCTTCTCAATCTCTTTTGTTTTCTATCAATTGCATACACTATGATCAGCAACAAAAAGTATGCAATTGGAACATTTATTAACAGTAATGAACAGTTGACAGCAAACCTTGATTATGTTCTCTGTCTTCTCCTTCTTCTTGAGCAGTTGAAAGGCTTCATGCTTTTGAAGCTCATCATCATTCCTCTTCCTTTCTGAGAATGGCAACTTCCTCTTCCTTCTGTTGCTTATAGATCTCCATTTCTTGCATATACTTCTCCTTGTTCTTTGCCATCTGCGATTTTCAAATACAAATGAGCTATGGTAATTGGGCCACAAAATTCAAAACAGCAAAGCTTCTATATGCCTAAACATCAAACCTCTTCATAGGACCCTTTTGGTCATCTGTCATGTCTTCCATTCTTCACCGGTGATCCTTGCAACCTATCAAATTGTCCCAAATTTCACGAATTAACATCGAAAAAAGAAGAAGTTTACATGCATAATATAGAGATGTATTTCATTTACCTCTAGAACAGATTTGATGTTCTGTGCATTCAGGGCTGCTCGCCTCTCATTGTGAATAGGAAAAATGCTGACACTGGCTGCTTGGGCTTCAATGGATCCTTCTCTTTCCTGCAAATACATTTATATGAGTACAATTTTCATATTACCAATTCCTTACTCAACTAGAGACAGTTTGAAATGAAGCATTACTTGTTCTTCTTGCCATCCTTTTCTGCTTCTTGTTTGAATTGCATGTACTGTTCAAGCAATCCATAGCTGTCTTCTGCTTGTGCTCCTCCTCAAACAAGTGCATCGCCTCACTCTCACGCTTCTCTTTCGCCATCACTTGCAAATAGGCTTCCTTCTCAGCCTGATACTTCTCTTCATAAGGTTTTTTCTTCCGCTGTGACAGTCTTCCATTTGGCCCCCAAAATGGATGATATGTCCTTAAACTCCGCCTCAGGGTTCTCTGCTGACCTACATCAAAACCCCCAAAAATCATTAACAATCTTTGTTTCGGATAATTCAAATCTCAGAGTCATCAACAATATTAACATCATCTACCTGATTCCACTGATCTTTGCACCATAGCACATAGGGAGGCGATGGCCTTTTCATCTCAGGGCCACCCTTCTTCTTTGTCTTTTGTGATGGAATAATTGGGAGTGCCTGAACATATATAACCATTTGAATTCATTATCGATTTCATCAAACCAAATTTCAAAATTCAAATCGCAAATCATACTCAGCAACCAACACACAGCTAATAAACGAAACACAAGCAAACAAATCGCAACAAAAATTGAAGATCTGAAAGAAATGTTAGCGGTTTCAAGAAAACGAACCATGGTGGGCTTGAACTCCTTAAATTTCTGCAACTTCTTGAGCTCCATCTGAAGCTTATCTTGCTCCCTTCCCTTCGATTCGAGCTCCTCCTCCTTAAGCTTCAAGATCTCATCCTTCTCCTTCAAAAAGCTCCTCGTCTTCTCCTTCTCCAGCCTCAGAGCTGAAGCTTCTCCTCCATCTCCTGCAAGTCCTTCTCGAAACTCGACTGCGCGGTCTCCTTCTCCTTCGCCGCCTTCGACTGTTTCTTCGAGGCCTTGGTGGCTTTCTTCGGCGACGTGCGAGGCTGCGAGAGGCTCTCGTGGTTCTCCTTCGCCGGATCGGTCGGGATCGGGCTCGGAGCAGCGCCTCCGACACCGTTCCGTTCCGGCCAGGATGTTGGCTTCGTTTGTGGATGAGTCTTGGCCTTCAGCGCCTTCGGGAGGTCCTTGCCTTCCTGGTGTTCGGCATCTCGCGCGGTTGCGGTGTCAGCCATGGCGGAGAGGTAGAGAGAGAAAGTTAGGGTTTTCAAAGATTTGGGGATTTGAATTTGAGTGAGTGCTGTAGTGGAGAAGAGAGGTGTTTATATTGAGATCCAGACAACGGTTAAATTTTTTGAAATTCAAATAAATTTGGAGATTGGATAGTTGCTTCAAGTCCGGAGCTTCAGGTTCTACTTTTACTGACCGTTGGTAACAAGAAAGGAAATGAATTTCTTTCCTTTCCATATAAGGGTTTTAGATTTATTTTATTTTTGATGATTTATTTCCATTTATCTCATCAACAGGAAAAAGAAGCTGATTTATTTCCATTAAAACTGGATTTTTAATTTTGTAAATCCAATTTTGTCAATTTTTTCATGACCTCAAGTCTGCATAAATGCATAATGTTCATCACACATTTTGTAATTTCACTAGGTAGAATGCATGAAGATAAAATCGGTTTTACGCTTCATACTTCCACAGCATCGTAGGGAAATGTAAAGAAACCGATTAATGAATGAGAGCTACAACAATTCAAGTCTATATCATTAAAAGAATGACAGAGATTACAAGTTTCTGTTTTCCAATAGGCCTAATAAAACCTGAAGGGGGGAATACAAGAATTGGAAAATTTTGTGCGGCTGTCCAGGTAAGTGCTTGGCACTAGAACTGTGAGCTCTCACGACAAAGATTACAGTCGATACAACATGAATCTTCTTTTGCAGTATGCTATTCTTTGTACCTAGAGGTGAAAACTCAATGAAAGGCTAGTTGACACTGGTAAGATGCAGCTCTGGGAAAGATTACCTGTTTGTCTGGAGGAGAGTGACTGACTGTAGTATACACAGGGGAGTAGGGAAATTATGACTCGTCACAAACTTCTGCATAAAACATTACCAGGATCCCACCATAGGCTTCCATGATGTAAAAGTGAAATAAAGAATTCAGGGACAGAACTTGGCTGATTAATTAGCCTTTTACCACCATTTCCATTAGTATATCGTTCAGGAGTCTATAGGTCCTGGTAAGCACCAATGCAAACAATCAGTCTGAACCTTGGCGTATTTGCTATGTTTCAATGGATGATACTGTCTGTATGGACCAGGATGACCGTCAGGCCTCATCAAAGAAAGTGAGACCATGTCAAGGAGTTTGAGATTCACCCCATTTCTAGAAGCTTTTGCAGCTGCCTCTCAAACTCCTCTAGTTCAATCACGCAGAATCTTTTGTACCTCCTTCAATTCCAACAATTCCTTGACTGAGGGGCTGTTTTCGTGCAAGTTCCCCCAGTATTCCACTCCCCATTTCAAAGTGATAGGTGTGGATGTTCTGAAAAAGATCGTCCCTTGTGATTAGATGAAACTTAGTGTCATCACATATCTCAGGGTCTGCGGTAAGCAAAATCAAATCCCAGCTCTGACAGATTACCATTAGAACATGCATGGCATCCCAACGCTTCATTGTTCTGATAGTAGATTGCAGCTTTCAAAAACCATTTCCCAGTTGGAATAATCATGTAATCGAAGTGGAATTGATCTATCCATTCATCATCAATCTTGTCAAGATGAAGCTCAACCTCATGGGTTGAAACACCATTCTGGTTTTCATAGATAGCTGCTTTACAGGAACGGGGACCAGACAACTGAGATGTGAATTGTAAGAGGGGAAGTGCCATCTTTGGATCTATACCCCTTATCGTGGTGTATATTGAATGGCTTGTTCAACTGAAGAAATAGTTCCAATCAAATTCAGCAGAACCTCGTTAAGAAATTTTAAAGTTGCCTAAAAAAGCAATAAAACTTTATCTATAGAAATTAAAAATCACAAATCAGATGTCATCATCAGCAATCAATCACCTAGAATCCCCAAAATCAAAATGATGACAGTCATGTTGTAAATGAAGAAGCATATAATGAATTATATTGTAGGACACAAGCCCAGCCTAGATTATTCATGTCACAGTTATTATGCTATCTGCCATCACAAATCCACATATTTCTGTGCATGGACATATGCAAACAGAGATTGCCAATAATATAGGCAGCCACGACTTGGACCCTGCATACAAACTTGCATTTTGTTACTTATATGATCAAAGCAATGAAATGAAATGCACAATGATTGTGCAGCTCTGTAGTGGTAGCAGGTCAGGAAAATTCATAGGCAGTGCCAAAACAAATGCTATGGAAGCTCTACTGAACTTAGAAAAACAAACATTACGCAAAACTAGTTAGAATGCTGCAAGAAGGGTTCACATTTTAGTGGAA
>CM020980.1:38303622-38307961 GCA_010134655.1 Fragaria nilgerrensis | reverse complement strand
TCTATTCTATCACTAATACAAATTCTATAATAATAACTCAATTTATTATTAACAACTCAATCAAATAATACAATTATCCCCCCTCCTACCCCCCCAAGAACAAAGAAATGTTTGTTTGCTTAATATTTTATATTTGATCTGTAATATACCTTAATCCTGCTCTTTATTCAGTAGTTTTTTCTCGCCAATTGCCCGAAGCTTACGCTTTTTTGAATCCAATTGTAGATTTTGCAGTATACCCCTGTTCTTTTTTCTCTAGCCTTTGTTTGGCAAGCTGCTGTACGTTTCGATGATATTTTTAATAAGTCCCAACAAATCCACGATTTATTCGAAAAAAAAATTCGTAGAATTGATAAATCAATAAGTCGTACCCTTTCAATTCAAATATTGACATTATTGTACAACCGCGACAAGTTCGGATCACCCCACTTTAATCTCTTGTAAAAAAAAAATAGAGTATGTGGTATAAAATGGAGACTCTATTCTCTTTTTGTCTGAAAAAAATCTTGGAGATTGGTGTAATGCTTACCTCAAGCTATTTTGTTTACACGGTAGTGAATTCTTTGGTTTCTCTCTTATCTCGATTTCCTGTCTATGATCCGGACGTAATGCCCTGGACGTGAAGCTAAAAATAAGGGTTTCTTTGCTTTAAAACTGTAAACTGTTATTAGTAAGATTTTATCTATTCCACCTATTAATTATTAATTTGAACAGTAAAAAAAAAAAAAAAAAGAGTTCGCGTAAATTCGAAAGAAAAATACAAGCTATCAACGAAAACGGAAAAAAGGAGGGTCGAACCCTCTGGTACGAAAACTCGTACACACGGATTCAGCAAGCCCGCTTTGTCCACTTCCCCAGCCTCTCTCCTCCCAATTTAAAGGGATAATACTATGTTAGCATTATAAAATAATCTTGAAAAATGCCCGCATAGTAGTACTACTTATTTTTTAATATTCGTGATTTTGTCCGAAGGGCTTTTAGTGTCCACGGGCCCGGCCTGTCAGTAACTTAGCCGGCCCCGGCCCTTGGTTTCCAACAATCATCAATACAAAGATTTTTTTATAATTGAAAAAATAGAATAAAAAAAAAAATGAATAAAACTAAAAAAATAAGATAGACCAAAAACACTTTCTTTATTTGAACTCACCCAATCAAAATCAATCTTCTATATCTCAAATCAAAAGAGAATAGAATAAATCATACTTTCGTACAATATCTTAATTGAATTATATGTAATGATATAAATCAGTTTAATTCTATGTCTACATGTATAGTTTACATGTATAAAATCTAGTAATCATTTTATTTTATAAATAATAGATATTTTACAGGAGTTGACGAATAACCCGTACCACTATTAGTGTAGGTTTTAAATTAGTGTTTATTAGTATCGAATAGAAAATAAATGGGGCGTGGCCAAGTGGTAAGGCAACGGGTTTGGTCCCGCTATTCGGAGGTTCGAATCCTTCCGTCCCAGAGCATACCCTGTCTATATAATAGTCTACCTGTCTATATAATAGTCTATATAATATAATAATATAGATAATATTATTATTTAGATAATATTATTATTTTTTTTTTTATCATAAAAAAAAAAAAATAAATAATATAAATATAAAATATATATATAAATAAAAGATTGCCTTTTCCAACAGCCTTCTGTATTAAGTGTATTAAGATTAAGAGTAGAATATTGGGATAGAATGTGATTCTTTTTTTTTGGAGGTTTTCACAAATTTAATTGAGTTCAAATAACACGCATATGAAATAGTAAATTGAATTCATTTGCGATTCGTTAAATAGTAATGATTTTACAGTATAAATATTAAAAAAAAAGAACAACATAAAATTTCAATCTTCTCTTACATCAGGTTTTTTTATCTATTTTTTTTTAATCACAGATTGTTTAATCTAATATTTTTTTCCTCTCTTACTGATGATAAAATGATAATAAAAAACGAAAGGTCCTTGCTGGAAAACTTTCTGTTTTTCAAAATGCAAATAATTATATCGGATAGGAAATTTTCAATCAATTAAATCTTTGTAACGAACCCCTATGAGTTCTTGGTACTTGAAGAAGTGTGAAATTGTTGAATTTATTATCACTATTATCTTACTTGAAGATACAGATTCAAAATAACTTGTTTCTTCGTATTATATTTATTTTTCGTGTATATTAGTTATAATTTAGTTAACTAATTTGATTTTTACAAAAATAGAAAAATAGTTTAAAATTTACAATGATTAAGAAAATAGAATTTCCAATATTAAATTCTATTAATCTCTATTAATCTAAAAAAATGGGGTTAAATTAATTTATTCTTGCTGATACTCTCCGTTTTTCATATAGAAGAAAAGGTATAGATTACTATGTATCAACCGAACCAATGATTATTCACGATTCCATAATTGAATCAATTACATATGGGTTCCAAACTGAAGGATGTTTATGGTAAACTTCGTTTAAAACGATTGTGGTTTAGAAAGCAACGTGCGACTTGAGGACAGGATCCGCTGTGTGGAGTCTTACATCCAACATTTTTATATATATTATATAGGAATGAAAGTGCTCTTGGCTCGACATCATTTGTTCTATTCCGCTGTAACCCCCTTTTTTTTTGGGGGGGGGGGTGGTATAATATAGTATAGGATGGAGCTCGAGTAGAAAGTATTTTTTTCTTTTTCAGGGGCAAGAATCTAGGGTTAGTATCAATCAACAAATTGGAACAACTTCGTAAGTATATTTTCGATACATAAACTTAAAGGGGCCCATTCGAGAAAATTTCCAATTCCAAGGGAAGGTTTGAAATTGGTAAAACTTTTTCGATCAAATCAAAAGGAAAGTGTATTACGCAGGAATCCAACATTTGTATGATTCTTTGACAGAAGGAAATCGCAAAAAACGGTATGTTGCTGCCGTTTTGAAAGGATTTAAAGATCACCGAAGTAATGTCTAAACCCAATGATTCAAGGCAAAGATCCTGGAACAAGGAAATACCTTTTTCAATTGTCTTAACAACTAGATCAGAATGAAGAATCAAAATGGATTCTAAAGAAGACAATTAAAGGGTTAGAGACCGCTCAATAGATGAAATATCTAAAAGGTTGTTCTTTTGAGTTATTTCAGAGTTATCCAACTTGAGTTATGAGGGTGCAAATACGACTAATTTTCTTTTTGTTGGATAAGAATAAGAAAATAAAGTAAAATCAATAGTCTAATTAATTTTATGATTTTATGGATATATTTGATATTGTAATTTATACATAGACATAATTTCGAATTTTCTCGAGCCGTACGAGGGAAAAACCTCTTATACGTTTCTAGGGGGGGGTATTGTTCATCTATCCCAATGAGCCATTTATCGAATAGTTGCAATTGATGTTCGAGCTCGACGAGAGGGAAGAGATCTTCGGAAAGTGGGTTTTTATGATCCGATAAAGAATCAAATTTATTTAAATGTTCCTGCTATTCTATACTTCCTTGAAAAAGGCGCTCAACCTACAGGAACTGTTCATGATATTTTAAAAAAGGCGGGGGTTTTTACGGAACTTCACCTTAATCAACAAACAAAATTCAATTAATGAAATAAAATAGAAAAAAAAAACAAAGGACTAACCCTGTTTATTTTAGTTATTGAATAAACCTCGTTTTTTCTACTTCTCCGCCGTCTTCCTTAATTAAGTCTTCCATTTCTATTATATATATAGTGCCAATCTAAATATAGTGCCAATCCAACACAAGTCCTTCGTTTTTTATACTGCAATTTTATTTAAATAATTTGCATTTGATTAATTTTAATTGATTGAAATCGGAATTATTATTGTTAGTTCGATTTAGAATTTGTTTTATCTTTTGTATGCTTATGTATGCTTATGCTTTTCTCAATATTAATATTGACAACAGTGTATCAAATAAATATAATCCGATCGTGGATAAACGGATCCATTTATCCCTGCTCCATAGATTTTATTTCATTCAAATAAGAGTTTCTTAGATTTTCTGTCATACAAGAAGTCTTTTCGATTAAGATTTCAATCAATAAAATTTCGATATATACTAATTTATATACTAATTAATGGATAATTATATACTAATTAATGGATAATATAATGGATAATATAATGGATAATATAATATAAGAGAAGAGAGACAAGAGGCGGTCTATAAATATTTGAAAATCTTTGACTTTATTTTATCTTTTATTTGAGAATTTTTTGTATTTTTGTCGGATTTGTTCATTTTTATTATGTTCAGAGCGGGTTAGAGTTTTTTTTCATTGTTTTTTTTATGGTTTTATTGTGGTGTGCCCTTCAATTTCGTTATTTATTTGGATTCTGA
>CM020980.1:38291122-38296122 GCA_010134655.1 Fragaria nilgerrensis | reverse complement strand
TTAGACAATGTGTGGTTGGTAAACAAGGATCGGTTTTTTAGCAAGGTACGGAATGTATCGTCAAATATTCAATATGATTCCACAAGATCTAGTTTTGTTCAAGTAACGGATTCTAGCCAATTGAAAGGATCCTCTGATCAATCCAGGGATCGTTTCGATTCCATTAGTAATGAGGATTCAGAATATCACACATTGATCAATCAAAGAGAGATTCAACAACTAAAAGAAAGATCGATTCTTTGGGATCTTTCTTTTCTTCAAACGGAACGAACAGAGATAGAATCAGACCGACTCCCTAAATGCCTTTCTGGATATTCCTCAATGTCCCGGCTATTAACGGAACGTGAGAAGCAGATGAATAAGCATCTGCTTCCGGAAGAAATCGAAGAATTTCTTGGGAATCCTACAAGATCCCTTCGTTCTTTTTTCTCTGACAGATGGTCAGAACTTCATCTGGGTTCGAATCCTACTGAGAGGTCCACTAGAGATCAGAAATTGTTGAAGAAAGAACAAGATGTTTCTTTTGTCCCTTCCAGGCGATCGGAAAATAAAGAAATAGTTAATATATTCAAGATAATTACGTATTTACAAAATACCGTCTCAATTCATCCTATTTCATCAGATCCGGGATGTGATATGGTTCCAAAGGATGAACTGGACAGTTCCAATAAGATTTCATTCTTGAACAAAAATCCATTTTGTGATTTATTTCATCTATTCCATGACCGGAACAGGGGGGGATACACGTTACACCACGATTTTGAATCAGAAGAGAGATTTCAAGAAATGGCAGATCTATTCACTCTATCAATAACCGAGCCGGATCCGTTATATCATAAGGGATTTGCCTTTTCTATTGATTCCTACGGATTGGATCAAAAACAATTCTTGAATGAGGTATTCAACTCCAGGGATGAATCGAAAAAGAAATCTTTATTGGTTCTACCTCCTATTTTTTATGAAGAGAATGAATCTTTTTATCGAAGGATCAGAAAAAAATGGGTCCGGACCTCCTGCGGGAATGATTTGGAAGATCCAAAACCAAAAAGAGTGGTATTTGCTAGCAACAACATAATGGAGGCAGTCAATCAATATAGATTGATCCGAAATCTGATTCAAATCCAATATAGCACCTATGGGTACATAAGAAATGTATTGAATCGATTCTTTTTAATGAATAGATCCGATTGCAACTTCGAATATGGAATTCAAAGGGATCAAATAGGAAATGATACTCTGAATCATAGAACTATAATGAAATATACGATCAACCAACATTTATCAAATTTGAAAAAGAGTCAGAAGAAATGGTTCGATCCTCTTATTTTTATTTCTCGAACCGAGAGATCCATGAATCGGTATCCTAATGCATATAGATACAAATGGTCCAATGGGAGCAAGAAGTTACAGGAACATTTGGAACATTTCATTTCTGAGCAGAAGAGCCATTTTCAAGTAGTCGATCGATTACGTATTAATCAATATTCGATTGATTGGTCTGAGGTTATCGACAAAAAAGATTTGTCTAAGTCACTTCCTTTCTTTTTGTCCAAGTTACTTCTTTTTTTGTCCAAGTTTCTTCTCTTTTTGTCTAACTCACTTCCTTTTTTCTTTATGAGTTTCGGGAATATCCCCATTCATAGGTCCGAGATCCACATATATGAATTGAAAGGTCCGAATGATCAACTCTGCAATCAGTTGTTAGAATCAATAGGTCTTCAAATCGTTCATTTGAAAAAATGGAAACCCTTCTTATTAGATGATCATGATACTTCCCAAAAATCAAAATTCTTGATCAACGGAGGAACAATATCACCGTTTTTGTTCAATAAGATTAAGATACCAAAGTGGGTGATTGACTCATTCCATACTAGAAATAATCGCAGTAAATCTTTTGATAACATGGATTCCTATTTCTCAATGATATCCCACGATCACGACAATTGGCTGAATCCCGTGAAACCATTTCATAGAAGTTCATTGATATCTTCTTTTTATAAAGCAAATCGACTTCGATTCTTGAATAATCCACATCACTTCTGCTTCTATTGTAACAAAGGATTCCCTTTTTTTGTGGAAAAGGCCCGTATCAATAATTATGATTTTACATATGGACAATTCCTCAATATCTTGTTCATTCGCAACAAAATATTTTCTTTGCGCGGCGGTAAAAAAAAATATGCTTTTTTGGAGAGAGATACTATTTCACCAACTGAGTTACAGGTGTCTAACATATTCATACCTAACGATTTTCCACAAAATGGTGACGAAAGGTATAACTTGTACAAATCTTTTCATTTTCCGATTCGATCCGATCCATTCGTTCGTAGAGCTATTTACTCGATCGCAGACATTTCTGGAACACTTCTAACAGAAGGACAAATAGTCAGTTTTGAAAGAACTTATTGTCAACCCCTTTCAGATATGAATCTGTCTGATTCAGAAGGGAAGAACTTGCATCAGTATCTCAATTTCAATTCAAACATGGGTTTGATTCACACTCCATGTTCTGAGAAATATTTACCATCCGAAAAGAGGAAAGGGCGGGGTCGTTGTCTAAAGAAATGCTTTGAGAAAGGGCAGATGTATAGAACCTTTCAACGAGATAGTGCTTTTTCAACTCTCTCAAAATGGAATATATTCCAAACATATATGCCATGGTTCCTTACTTCGACAGGATACAAATATCTAAATTTGATATTTTTAGATACTTTTTCAGACCTATTGCCGATACTAAGTAGCAGCCAAAAATTTTTATCCATTTTTCATGATATTATGCATGGATCAGGTATATCATGGCGAATTCTTCAGAAAAAATTGTGTCTTCCACAATGGAATATGATAAGTGATATTTCGAGTAAGTGTTTACATAATCTTCTTCTGTCCGAAGAAATGGTTCATCGAAATAATGAGTCACCATTGATATCGACACATCTGAGATCGCCAAATGTTCGGGAGTTCCTCTATTCAATCCTTTTCCTTCTTCTTATTGCTGGATACGTCGTTCGTACACATCTTCTCTTTGTTTCTCGAGCCTATAGTGAGTTACAGACAGAGTTCGAAAGGTTCAAATCTTTGATGATTCCATCATACATGATTGAGTTGCGAAAACTTCTGGATAGGTATCCTCCATCTGAACTGAATTCTTTCTGGTTAAAGAATCTCTTTCTAGTTGCTGTGGAACAATTAGGAGATTCTCTAGAAGAAATACGGGGTTCCGCTTCTGGCGGCAACATGCTATGGGGTGGCGGTCCCACTTATGGGGTCAAATCAATACGTTCTAAGAAGAAATATTTGAATATAAATCTCATCGATATCATCGATTTCATAAGTATCATACCAAATCCCATCAATCGAATCGCTTTTTCGAGAAATACGAGACATCTAAGTCATACAAGTAAAGAGATCTATTCATTGATAAGAAAAAGAAAAAACGTGAACGGTGATTGGATTGATGATAAAATAGAATCGTGGGTCTCGAACAGTGATTCGATTGGTGATAAAGAAAGAGAATTCTTGGTTCAGTTCTCCACCTTAACGACAGAAAAAAGGATTGATCAAATTCTATTGAGTCTGACTCATAGTGATCATTTATCAAAGAATGACTCTGGTTATCAAATGATTGAACAACCGGGAGCAATTTACTTACGATACTTAGTTGACATTCATAAAAAGTATCTAATGAATTATGAGTTCAATACATCCTGTTTAGCAGAAAGGCGGATATTCCTTGCTCATTATCAGACAATCACTTATTCACAAACCTCCTGTGGGGCTAATAGTTTTCATTTCCCATCTCATGGAAAACCCTTTTCGCTCCGTTTAGCCCTATCCCTCTCTAGGGGTATTTTAGTGATAGGTTCTATAGGAACTGGACGATCCTATTTGGTCAAATACCTAGCGACAAACTCCTATGTTCCTTTCATTACAGTATTTCTGAACAAGTTCCTGGATAACAAGCCCAAGGGTTTTCTTGTTGATGATAGTGACGATATTGATGATAGTGACGATATCGGCCGTGACCTTGATACGGAGCTGGAGCTTCTAACTATGATGAATGCGCTAACTATGGATATGATGCCGGAAATAGACCTATTTTATATCACCCTTCAATTCGAATTAGCAAAAGCAATGTCTCCTTGCATAATATGGATTCCAAACATTCATGATCTGGATGTGAATGAGTCGAATTACTTATCCCTCGGTTTATTAGTGAACTATCTCTCCAGGGATTGTGAAAGATGTTCCACTAGAAATATTCTTGTTATTGCTTCGACTCATATTCCCCAAAAAGTGGATCCCGCTCTAATAGCTCCGAATAAATTAAATACATGCATTAAGATACGAAGGCTTCTTATTCCACAACAACGAAAGCACTTTTTCACTCTTTCATATACTAGGGGATTTCACTTGGAAAAGAAAATGTTCTATACTAATGGATTCGGGTCCATAACCATGGGTTCCAATGTACGAGATCTTGTAGCACTTACCGATGAGGCCCTATCGATTAGTATTACACAGAAGAAATCAATTATAGACACTAATATAATTAGATCTGCTCTTCATAGACAAACTTGGGATTTGCGATCCCAAGTAAGATCGGTTCAGGATCATGGGATCCTTTTCTATCAGATAGGAAGGGCCGTTGCACAAAATGTACTTCTAAGTAATTGCTCCATAGATCCTATATCTATCTATATGAAGAAGAAATCATGTAACGAGGGGGGTTCTTATTTGTACAAATGGTACTTCGAACTTGGAACGAGCATGAAGAAATTAACGATACTTCTTTATCTTTTGAGTTGTTCTGCCGGATCGGTCGCTCAAGACCTTTGGTCTCTACCCGGACCCGATGAAAAAAACGGGATTACTTCTTATGGACTCGTTGAGAATGATTCTGATCTAGTTCATGGCCTATTAGAAGTAGAAGGCGCGCCGGTGGGATCCTCCCGGACAGAAAAAGATTGCAGTCAGTTTGATAATGATCGAGTGACATTGCT
>CM020980.1:38268622-38271122 GCA_010134655.1 Fragaria nilgerrensis | reverse complement strand
GAAATATTCATTCTACCAAAAACAAAATAAGTGATGATGATAAAAGGTTGGAATCACAAAAAAATATTTGGCAGATAGTAAAAAGAAAAAATGCTCGACTAATACGCAAATCACATTTTTTTATAAAATTTTTCAGTGAAAGGATATACACAAATATCTTTCTGTGGATCATTCATAGTCCTAGGATCAATACACAACCATTTCTTGAATCAATAAAAAAAATTATTAATAAATACATTACCAATAATGAAACAAATCAAGAAAAAATGGATAAAACAAATCAAAGTTTAATTCACTTTATTTCGACTATAAAAAAGGCAGCATATAATACGAATATTAGTAATAAGAATTCAAATACTTTTTGTGACTTATCCTACTTTTCACAAGCCTATGTATTTTACAAACTTTCACAAACCCAATTTCTTAATTTCGATTTTTATAAGTTAAAATCTGTCTTTCAATATAATGGAGCAGCCCCATTTATTAAGAATGAAATAAGGGGTTATTTTGTTGGAACACAAGAACTTTTTCTTTCTCAATTAAGACATAAGAATCGTCAGAATTCTGGAATAAGTCAATGGATAAATTGGTTAAGGAATCATTATCAATATGATATATCTCACATTAGGTGGTCTAGACTCGTACCACAAAAATGGCGAAATAGATTCAATCACCACTGGATGAATCAAAATAAGGATTTAGGCAACTCATCTAAAAAAATGAAATTTAGTCACTACGAAAAACGAAAAATTTTTGAAATGGCTTCATTACTGGATGAAAAAGAGAATTTTAAAAAACAATATAGATATGATCGGTTAGCATATAAATCTATTAATTCTGAAGATACGAAGTACTCTTCAATTTATGAATTCTCATTACACGTAAAAAATAACCAAGAAGTTTTTTCGAATCCCAACACAAATAAACGAAAATCTTTTTATATGATGGAAGGTATTCCTATTATCCCTATCAATAATGATCGAGTACAAGATGGTATTAGAGATATGGAGAAAAATCTGGATAGAAAATATTTTGATTGGAGAATTATCCATTTTTGTCTTAGAAACAAAATAGATATCGAAGCTTGGATCAATATTGATACTGACCCAAGCAGTAATAAAAAATCTACTAAGGCTAAATTTAATAATTATCAAATAATTGAGAAAATAAAAAAGCAAAATTTTTTTTATCTCACGATTCATCAAGATCAAGAAATTAATTTATCCAATCAAAAAAGTTTTTGGGATTGGATGGGAATGAATGAAGAAATATTAAATCACCCCATATCAAATCTTGAACGTTGGTTCTTCCCAGAATTTTTGATATTTTTTAATTTGTATAAAACTAAACCGTGGGTTATACCAAAAAAATTACTTCTTTTAGATTCTAATATAAATGAAAACGCTACTGATATTGAAAACAAAAGCATTGCTGGAAATAAAAAAAAAGATACTTTTATATCAATACCCTCCAATGAAAAAAAATCTCTTGAATTAAAAAAACGAAATAAAGAGCAAAAAGAATCCGTGTACCAAGCAAACCTTGAATCTACTCTTTCAAACCAAGAAAAAGATGTTGAAGAAGATTATACGGACTCGGACATGAAAAAACATAATAATAAAAAGCAATACAAGAACAATACAAAAACAAAAGCGGAGTTTGATTTCTTACTAAAAAGGTATTTTCATTTTCAATTGCGATGGGATGATATTTTAAATAAAAAAATAATCAATAACATCAAAGTATATTGTCTCCTGCTTAGACTGATAAATCCACGAGAAATAACTATATCCTCTATTCAAAGGGGAGAAATGAGTCTTGATATTCTGATGATTCAAAAAAATTTAACTCTTACGGAATTCATCAAAAGAGGAATTTTGATTATTGAACCAATTCGTCTATCTATAAAAAATGATGGGCAATTTATTATGTATCAAACCATTGGTATTTCATTGGTTCATCAAAGTAAACACAAAATTAATCAAAAATACCGAGAAAAAACCGATGTTGATAAGAATTCTGATGAAGTCATTACCAAATATAAAAAGATGACTGGAAATAGAGATAAAAATCATTATGATTTGTTTGTTCCTGAAAATCTTTTATCACCGAGACTTCGGAGAGAATTTAGAATTCTAATTTGTTTCAATTTTAGGAATAGAAATGATATCCATAAAAATTCAGCATTAGGGAATGGGAATAAGGTAAACTATCAGGTTTTGGATAAAAGCAAAGGATATAAAAGGAAACTGATTAAATTAAAGTTATTTCTGTGGCCCAATTATCGATTAGAAGATTTAGCTTGTATGAATCGGTATTGGTTTGATAGCAATAACGGCAGTCGTTTCGGTATGGTAAGGATACACATGTATCCGCGATTGAAAATTCATTAATAGTAAATTTTTGCTATCTTTCTCATACCGCAGCGGGTCTATGACGACAAAAAGGTGCACACATTCATTGTCTTACATTCCATTCTGATACATGATACTAATTCAAT
>CM020980.1:38256122-38263622 GCA_010134655.1 Fragaria nilgerrensis | reverse complement strand
GGATTTCTCAAAAATTATAAAAAAAAAACTCCGGTCGGGTCTCAATAAAGTCATGAAAAACATTTAGATTTATTTATCTCTTATTTTACATATAATGGATTTGCCTGGACCAATACATGACTTTCTTTTAATCTTTCTGGGATCGGGTCTTATACTAGGGGGTATAGGTGTGGTATTATTTACCAACCCCATTTATTCTGCCTTTTCGTTGGGACTGGTTCTTGTTTGTATATCCTTATTCTATATTCTTTTAAACTCTTATTTTGTAGCTGCTGCACAATTTCTTATTTACGTGGGAGCTATAAATGTTTTAATTGTATTTGCTGTGATGTTTATGAATGGTTCAGAATATTACAAAGATTTTAATCTTTGGACTGTGGGGGCTGGGATTACTTTGCCTGTTTGTACAAGTATTTTTGTTTTACTAATGATTACTATTACGGATACGTCATGGTACGGGATTATTTGGACTACAAGATCAAACCAGATTATAGAGCAAGATTTGATAAGTAATAGTCAACAAATTGGAATTCATTTATCAACAGATTTTTTTCTTCCGTTTGAATTCATTTCGATAATTCTTTTAGTCGCTTTAATCGGCGCAATTGCCGTAGCGCGCCAGTAATAAATCTCTAGAATTAGCAACAGTAATCAAAATGAAACTCTGTTCTGTGTTATTACATTTTTTTATCTTCCATTTTAAAATTGGTTATGTCTAAAAGTCAAAATAAAAATTATTTTATCTAATCTATTATATTACTAATACAACATATTCCTTTGTTCCGCACTTTATATTCTAGTCAATTGAATCTGTTGAATTGTTGTTCAGTTCATATTGAAATGAATCAAAATTGATCAGGAGTTAGTCAATGATGCTCGAGCATGTACTTGTTTTGAGTGCCTACTTATTTTCTATCGGTATCTATGGCTTGATCACTAGCCGAAATATGGTTAGAGCCCTTATGTGTCTTGAACTTATACTAAATGCAGTTAATATTAATTTCGTAACATTTTCTGATTTTTTTGATAGCCGGCAATTAAAAGGAAATATTTTCTCAATTTTTGTTATAGCTATTGCCGCCGCTGAAGCAGCTATTGGACTGGCTATTGTTTCGTCAATTTATCGTAACAGAAAATCAACTCGTATCAATCAATCGAATTTGTTGAATAAGTAGTATTAATCATAGAAATTACAATATTTATAAATTCGAATTAACATGACCATACATTAAATTTAATTCATATTTTTTTTTTCGAAAATTTAAGAAATCAAAGTATCTTGGCTCTATCGCACGGGTCGATCCAGAAGTAAATTGCTTCAAAATTTCTGGTAAATTATTGATTCATCTGGTGTCTAAATATATGATTCATTTACAAGTTTACTAGATCGAAAATTTCTGACGTTTAAAAATTTATAGATCCAATGTCACATTCAGTAAAGATTTATGATACGTGTATAGGGTGTACTCAATGTGTGCGAGCTTGCCCAACCGATGTATTAGAAATGATACCTTGGGACGGATGTAAAGCTAAGCAAATCGCTTCTGCTCCAAGAACAGAGGACTGTGTCGGTTGTAAGAGATGTGAATCCGCCTGTCCAACGGATTTCTTGAGTGTTCGCGTTTATTTATGGCATGAAACAACTCGCAGTATGGGTCTAGCTTATTAATACGTTCCAGAAAACCCTACTCGAATACATTTGATTTTTTTACCTTTATCGACAAAAACCCGCGCTCAAAATATATTTATTTCGAGCACGGGTTTTTCTGGTCCAAGTTTATTTTGTTTTTACTATGAATAATTTTCCTTGGTTAACGCTAGTTGTAGTTTTGCCAATATCCGCGGGTTCCTTAATTTTCTTTCTTCCTCATCGAGGAAATAAGGTAATACGGTGGTATACTTTATGTATATGCATAATAGAACTCCTTCTAACAACCTATGCATTCAGTTATCGTTTCCAATTGGATGATCCGTTAATGCAACTAACGGAGAATTATAAATGGATCAATTTTTTTGATTTTTACTGGAGATTGGGAATAGATGGAATTTCTATAGGACCCATTTTACTGACAGGATTTATTACAACTTTAGCTACTTTAGCGGCTTGGCCCGTTACTCGAGATTCCCGACTATTCCATTTCCTAATGTTAGCAATGTATAGCGGTCAAATAGGACCATTTTCTTCTCAAGACCTTTTACTTTTTTTCATCATGTGGGAGTTAGAATTAATTCCCGTTTATCTACTTCTATCCATGTGGGGGGGAAAGAAACGTTTGTATTCAGCTACAAAATTTATTTTGTACACTGCCGGAGGTTCTGTTTTTTTATTAATAGGAGTTCTGGGTATTGGTTTATATGGCTCCAATGAACCGACATTAAATTTTGAAACATCAGCGAATCAATCATATCCTGTAGCACTGGAAATAATATTCTATATTGGATTTCTTATTGCTTTTGCTGTCAAATCACCGATCATACCCCTACACACATGGTTACCAGATACCCATGGAGAGGCACATTATAGTACTTGTATGCTTTTAGCCGGAATCTTATTAAAAATGGGAGCGTATGGGTTGATTCGAATCAATATGGAATTATTACCCCACGCCCATTCTATATTTTCTCCCTGGTTGATGATAGTCGGCACAATTCAAATTATCTATGCAGCTTTAACATCTCCTGGCCAGCGTAATTTAAAAAAAAGAATAGCCTATTCTTCTGTATCTCATATGGGTTTCATAATTATAGGAATTGGTTCTATAAGCGATACAGGGCTCAATGGGACTATTTTACAAATAATTTCTCACGGATTTATTGGCGCTGCGCTTTTTTTCTTGGCCGGAACGAGTTATGATAGAATACGACTTGTTTATCTCGACGAAATGGGCGGAATGGCTATCTCAATTCCAAAAATATTCACGACTTTCAGTATCTTATCAATGGCTTCGCTTGCATTACCGGGCATGAGCGGTTTTGTTGCCGAATTGATAGTTTTTTTTGGAATACTTACTAGCCAAAAATATCTTTTAATGACAAAAATATTAATTACTTTTGTAATGGCAATTGGAATGATATTAACTCCTATTTATTCATTATCTATGTTACGCCAGATGTTCTATGGATACAAGCTTTTTAATGCCCCAAATTCTTATTTTTTTGATTCTGGACCGCGAGAGTTATTTATTTCGATTTCTATCCTTTTACCTGTAATAGGTATTGGTATTTATCCCGATTTCGTTTTCTCATTATCAGTTGACAAGGCCGAAGCTATTCTATCAAATTTTTTTTATAGATAGTTTTTGTCAATAAATAAAAATTTAAAATCCGATGATTTTAAAAATCGTTCATTGTACAAAAAAAGTCTTTTCTGATTTCTTCTTTTAAGTTAAATAAAAATGTTGGAATTCTATTATAACCATATAACCAGATATTTTTGACATTTTCGAGAACCATTTGAATCAAGTAATGGAATATGGAATGATTCAAATGGTTCTTGATGGTTTATATAAGGGTTTCATATATATACGTATGCTGCCGTAGGTTTCTGGTTGTTAAGTACTTTATTCAATTCAATTAGATGGTAGTATAAATGAACCATAACTATGCAACCCTATTCCTAACAGATTAACCCCAAAATAGCATATCCAAATTATAAGAAAGCCCATTGAGGCCACAATTGCAGAATTTACAGTTTCGTAATTTTTATTTGTTCGAATATGTAAATAAATCGCAAATACGGTCCAAGTAATAAATGCCCAAGTCTCTTTTGGATCCCAATTCCAATAAGATCCCCACGCTTCATTAGCCCATACTGCTCCCGAAAGAATACCTATGGTTAAAAGTATAAATCCTAAACTAATAATACGATAACTCCAGCGATCCAATTGTTGAATTAATTGATATCTGTAATAATTCTGAGAAGAAATCAAAGAAGTGCTTTGTAACGCATTGTTTCTTTCATTCACGTATTGAATCTCACCAAAGGAAAACGACTGAGTTAATAAATTATTGCTTTTACTAAAAATCCTTATGAATTTTCGAAATGTAATAACTAGAAGAGCTAGTGATAATAATGATCCACATAAAAGAGCTGCATAGCCCAACACCATCATACTTACGTGCATCATTAACCAATGCGATTGGAGAGCCGGTACTAATATTGCGGATTGATGCATTTCGTTTAAAAGACCTGAAGTAGTGAAACCCTGGGTAAAAATAACACTTGGCGCCGTTATTGCGCTTAAATGGGTTTGCTGTTTTTTAAAATACGGAATCATATGAATAATGGAAAAACCCCACGATAGAAAAATTAATGATTCATATAAATCGCTTAATGGTAAATGCCCAAAATAAACCCAACGAGTAACTAATAATCCTGTTATGCAGAAAAAAGTAGCGATCATCCCCTTTTCTGATGAATCATATAGTCCTACGATTTCATCGACAAATAAAGTTATCAAATGGATTGTAATTACAATTGAAATGATCGAAAAGGATATATGAGTTAATATATGCTCTAAAGTTGAAAATATCATAAAATTTATTAAAAAGGGGGCCCCCATTATAATTATAGGAATTGAAATAGCGAATTGAATTCATTATAGGGCTTACTCTTTTAGAAAAAGCCATGCCGCCACTCGGACTCGAACCGAGATGCTCTAGCACTGCTTCCTAAGAGCAGCGTGTCTACCGATTTCACCATAGCGGCTTATTCGAAATCATAATAACCTGTTTTTATTCAATTGTCGAGATTGAGGGGATTAATTCCATATTTTTTTTTTAGAAAACATCAAAATTGATGACTAAAAATTTGTTTCAAAATTAGGCGTTTAATCTAAACGTTTTCGTTAATAAATTATTCTTATAATCTTATCTTTTGTTTATTATTTTATTTAGAGTATTCCTTTTTTTAACTTAAGTAACAACGGGGTTTTTCGTTTCGTAGTTTATTACTTTATGGTCTCCTTTGACTTCGATCCATGGATCGAACTAAAAAATAAATTGATTATCGAGTCAAGTCGATGGGGAAGGTGAGAATCCCCATCTTGAAAATGATAAAACATACCAAAACAAAAGGTGAAACCTTGTACTTGCGTTTATCCCTTTTTCAAACAAAAATACCGTTTTATATTGTTATTGATCAGGTTAAAACATTAGAGAATGAAAATAATTTATTTTTAATAAAAATAAAATAGTAATTTAGATTATTATCTATTATTATTAGATTAATATTATTTATAGTCTTGATAACTTGTAAATTTTAGAAAAAAAACCTTAGAAATACATTCTAACAAAAATTAGACCAATTCACATTATTTAGTCTATTGTTTGATTATTTATTTGTCACACAAAAAAAACTTTTTGAGTTACCGGTAGAAAGCGATTTCGCTAACGAAAAAGCTTTCAATGCTGCCCAATACCCTTTCCTTTTCCAAATATTTTTACGAATACGTTTTTTTGAACTCGAGGTGCGCTTTTTTGGAACTGCCATTTTTAAATTATTTAAATTATAATAGGTTCATCGGTTGGATGTGAAAGACATCTATAAGCATTAGTTAATGATTGGGAATAACCGAACCAAACTGCAATAAATAGGTTTTTTTATGGGAAACAGGTTTTATGAGTCAAGTTATGGGCCCTCTGATTCCTATTAACTACTTTTTTGCTGTCATTATTTATCCTTGTTCTATAGGTATAAATAAATTATTGTAATACGTAATAATTAGATCGAAATTGAAATTTTTCGTTTTTATTTTTATCTTCATAAAATTTTATTTAAAAATTTTAATTTCATATTAATAATTCAATATTAACAATATTAATAATAAATTTAATAATAAACTAATAATAAATTAAAGTACATATTTATTTTTCACTCGTAACTTCTTCATATCATTTGACTAACCCTAATTCTTCATCTTCATTTGAAATATTTGAAGTAGTTTGAAAAGATTACGAAAAATTAAGGCTGGAAAATTCTATTTAAGTTTTATTTTATATATAAAAAATTTTTTATTAATCGACCGCTTTCAAAAGAAAAGAAATAAGAACTGGTGAATCAGAAACAATTAATTAAGATAATTTTTTATTTATTTTTATATGGAATATACATATCAATATTCATGGATCATACCGTTCATTCCACTTCCAGTTCCTATGTTAATAGGAGCAGGGCTTCTACTTTTTCCAACGGCAACTAAAAATCTTCGCCGTATGTGGGCTTTTCCGAGTGTTTTATTATTAAGTATAGTTTTGCTTTTTTCAGCCCTTTTCTTTATTCAGCAACTAAATAACAATTCTGTCTATCAATATGTATGGTCTTGGACCATCAATAATGATTTTTCTTTAGAGTTCGGCTCCTTGGTTGATCCACTTACTTCTATTATGTCAATATTAATCACTAGTGTTGGGGTTATTGTTCTTATTTATAGTGACAATTATATGTCTCATGATCGGGGATATGTGAGATTTTTTGCTTATATGAGTTTTTTCAATACTTCAATGTTGGGATTAGTTACTAGTTCTAATTTAATACAAATTTATATTTTTTGGGAATTGGTTGGAATGTGTTCTTATCTATTAATAGGTTTTTGGTTCACCCGACCCAGTGCGGCAAATGCTTGTCAAAAAGCGTTTGTAACTAATCGTGTCGGGGATTTTGGATTATTATTAGGAATTTTAGGTTTTTATTGGATAACAGGTAGTTTTGAATTTCGAGATTTGTTTGAAATATTCAATAATTTGGTTTATAATAATGAAGTTAATACTTTATTTGTTACTTTCTGTGCCTTCCTTTTATTTGCCGGCGCAGTTGCTAAATCTGCTCAATTTCCCCTTCATGTCTGGTTACCCGATGCCATGGAAGGGCCTACCCCTATTTCGGCTCTTATACATGCTGCTACCATGGTAGCAGCAGGGATTTTTCTTGTAGCTAGGCTTCTTCCTCTTTTCATAGTTATACCTTACATATTAAATATAATATCTTTGATAGGTATAATAACATTATTTTTAGGAGCTACTTTAGCTCTTGCTCAAAAAGATATTAAGAGAGGTTTAGCTTATTCTACAATGTCTCAATTGGGTTATATGATGTTAGCTTTAGGTATGGGTTCTTATCGAGCTGCTTTATTTCATTTGATTACTCATGCTTATTCGAAAGCATTGTTGTTTTTAGGATCTGGATCTATTATTCATTCGATGGAAGCTATTGTTGGATATTCTCCAGATAAAAGTCAGAATATGGTTCTTATGGGTGGTTTAAGAAAACATGTACCAATTACAAAAACGTCTTTTTTATTAGGTACACTTTCTCTTTGTGGTATCCCACCTCTGGCTTGTTTTTGGTCCAAAGATGAAATTCTTAATGATAGTTGGTTGTATTCACCAATTTTTGCAATAATAGCTTATTCTACGGCAGGATTAACCGCTTTTTATATGTTTCGGATCTATTTACTTACTTTTGAAGGACATTTAAACGTTTATTTTCAAAATTACAGTGGC
>CM020980.1:38233622-38238622 GCA_010134655.1 Fragaria nilgerrensis | reverse complement strand
GATAGCAACAACCATTTCATCCAACATGCGTATTTTTGATTTTCCAATGGATTTACATCTTTCATTAATGGAAATTTTTTGATGTAGTGAGTAATAGCTCCGGTTGTTCGCTGTTCAAGAATTCTTGTTTAGGCAGTTCATACCATCCATACATAATGTTTTGATCTAAGATTTCAATTCTTCCATGTTTCAGCAGTAGTTAGTATATTGTTCCATGGAGCTAAGGTCCAAAATATGGAAGAAACAGGTGTTTCCACGACTCTACCGCCCAGTCAATTCTGTTCCACTTAATCCCTGTTTCATGGCCACATATCTTTCCGGCTAAGGAATGGGAAACCTTTCTCTTGTTACATGAATCCAATTTTCATTTCATCCGGGAAAAGCCATCTTTTTCTCAACAATGTCTTTGTCATTTGATCCAATAGCGTTTCGTTAGATAGGAACAGCTTTGATAAATACTGATAACTCTCGGATGGAGTATTAGAACGGAAAAATCCATTAGATAATGAACTGTTGGTTCTAAGCCATCTCTGGCGATGAATCAACAATTCGAAGTGCCTTTCTTGCGTATTCTTGATAAACCAGCGTTTATATAGAGTTGTAGGAAGATCTGTTTGGGAAGTAAGAAGCCCCTTTGGCATCTCTTCATCTACAAAGAATTCTCGATGTGAAAACACAGAGATAAAAGGCGGATCTTTGAATAGGAAAAAGAGTGGATCCGCAGGGTCCCAAACGAATTGGCTTATTCGAAAGAAGCCTTGTTCTTTGGAAGATCTATCTCGTGTCTGGTACTGACTCTGCAAGAACTCCGAATCATTCTCTTGAAGCCCATCCTTTTCATCATAAATGATCCGCTTGCCCTGAAATGACCTGACCCAATAGGGAAATCCCAATTCATTGGGCCTTTCGATACAATCAAATAGAAAGCCCCAAGGGCGCCATATTCTAGGAGCCCAAACTATGTGATTGAATAAACCCTCCTCTATCCGTTGCAGGTCGAGGACTACTTCTCCTTCCCCTTCTTCAAACTCCGATTCGTATTGTTCATAGAAAAATCTCTGATCAACGATAGAACAAGATCCATTTTGCATCATATCTAAGGGATTCCTTGGTTCGGGCCGAAGAAGCAATGTCACTCGATCATTATCAAACTGACTGCAATCTTTTTCTGTCCGGGAGGATCCCACCGGCGCGCCTTCTACTTCTAATAGGCCATGAACTAGATCAGAATCATTCTCAACGAGTCCATAAGAAGTAATCCCGTTTTTTTCATCGGGTCCGGGTAGAGACCAAAGGTCTTGAGCGACCGATCCGGCAGAACAACTCAAAAGATAAAGAAGTATCGTTAATTTCTTCATGCTCGTTCCAAGTTCGAAGTACCATTTGTACAAATAAGAACCCCCCTCGTTACATGATTTCTTCTTCATATAGATAGATATAGGATCTATGGAGCAATTACTTAGAAGTACATTTTGTGCAACGGCCCTTCCTATCTGATAGAAAAGGATCCCATGATCCTGAACCGATCTTACTTGGGATCGCAAATCCCAAGTTTGTCTATGAAGAGCAGATCTAATTATATTAGTGTCTATAATTGATTTCTTCTGTGTAATACTAATCGATAGGGCCTCATCGGTAAGTGCTACAAGATCTCGTACATTGGAACCCATGGTTATGGACCCGAATCCATTAGTATAGAACATTTTCTTTTCCAAGTGAAATCCCCTAGTATATGAAAGAGTGAAAAAGTGCTTTCGTTGTTGTGGAATAAGAAGCCTTCGTATCTTAATGCATGTATTTAATTTATTCGGAGCTATTAGAGCGGGATCCACTTTTTGGGGAATATGAGTCGAAGCAATAACAAGAATATTTCTAGTGGAACATCTTTCACAATCCCTGGAGAGATAGTTCACTAATAAACCGAGGGATAAGTAATTCGACTCATTCACATCCAGATCATGAATGTTTGGAATCCATATTATGCAAGGAGACATTGCTTTTGCTAATTCGAATTGAAGGGTGATATAAAATAGGTCTATTTCCGGCATCATATCCATAGTTAGCGCATTCATCATAGTTAGAAGCTCCAGCTCCGTATCAAGGTCACGGCCGATATCGTCACTATCATCAATATCGTCACTATCATCAACAAGAAAACCCTTGGGCTTGTTATCCAGGAACTTGTTCAGAAATACTGTAATGAAAGGAACATAGGAGTTTGTCGCTAGGTATTTGACCAAATAGGATCGTCCAGTTCCTATAGAACCTATCACTAAAATACCCCTAGAGAGGGATAGGGCTAAACGGAGCGAAAAGGGTTTTCCATGAGATGGGAAATGAAAACTATTAGCCCCACAGGAGGTTTGTGAATAAGTGATTGTCTGATAATGAGCAAGGAATATCCGCCTTTCTGCTAAACAGGATGTATTGAACTCATAATTCATTAGATACTTTTTATGAATGTCAACTAAGTATCGTAAGTAAATTGCTCCCGGTTGTTCAATCATTTGATAACCAGAGTCATTCTTTGATAAATGATCACTATGAGTCAGACTCAATAGAATTTGATCAATCCTTTTTTCTGTCGTTAAGGTGGAGAACTGAACCAAGAATTCTCTTTCTTTATCACCAATCGAATCACTGTTCGAGACCCACGATTCTATTTTATCATCAATCCAATCACCGTTCACGTTTTTTCTTTTTCTTATCAATGAATAGATCTCTTTACTTGTATGACTTAGATGTCTCGTATTTCTCGAAAAAGCGATTCGATTGATGGGATTTGGTATGATACTTATGAAATCGATGATATCGATGAGATTTATATTCAAATATTTCTTCTTAGAACGTATTGATTTGACCCCATAAGTGGGACCGCCACCCCATAGCATGTTGCCGCCAGAAGCGGAACCCCGTATTTCTTCTAGAGAATCTCCTAATTGTTCCACAGCAACTAGAAAGAGATTCTTTAACCAGAAAGAATTCAGTTCAGATGGAGGATACCTATCCAGAAGTTTTCGCAACTCAATCATGTATGATGGAATCATCAAAGATTTGAACCTTTCGAACTCTGTCTGTAACTCACTATAGGCTCGAGAAACAAAGAGAAGATGTGTACGAACGACGTATCCAGCAATAAGAAGAAGGAAAAGGATTGAATAGAGGAACTCCCGAACATTTGGCGATCTCAGATGTGTCGATATCAATGGTGACTCATTATTTCGATGAACCATTTCTTCGGACAGAAGAAGATTATGTAAACACTTACTCGAAATATCACTTATCATATTCCATTGTGGAAGACACAATTTTTTCTGAAGAATTCGCCATGATATACCTGATCCATGCATAATATCATGAAAAATGGATAAAAATTTTTGGCTGCTACTTAGTATCGGCAATAGGTCTGAAAAAGTATCTAAAAATATCAAATTTAGATATTTGTATCCTGTCGAAGTAAGGAACCATGGCATATATGTTTGGAATATATTCCATTTTGAGAGAGTTGAAAAAGCACTATCTCGTTGAAAGGTTCTATACATCTGCCCTTTCTCAAAGCATTTCTTTAGACAACGACCCCGCCCTTTCCTCTTTTCGGATGGTAAATATTTCTCAGAACATGGAGTGTGAATCAAACCCATGTTTGAATTGAAATTGAGATACTGATGCAAGTTCTTCCCTTCTGAATCAGACAGATTCATATCTGAAAGGGGTTGACAATAAGTTCTTTCAAAACTGACTATTTGTCCTTCTGTTAGAAGTGTTCCAGAAATGTCTGCGATCGAGTAAATAGCTCTACGAACGAATGGATCGGATCGAATCGGAAAATGAAAAGATTTGTACAAGTTATACCTTTCGTCACCATTTTGTGGAAAATCGTTAGGTATGAATATGTTAGACACCTGTAACTCAGTTGGTGAAATAGTATCTCTCTCCAAAAAAGCATATTTTTTTTTACCGCCGCGCAAAGAAAATATTTTGTTGCGAATGAACAAGATATTGAGGAATTGTCCATATGTAAAATCATAATTATTGATACGGGCCTTTTCCACAAAAAAAGGGAATCCTTTGTTACAATAGAAGCAGAAGTGATGTGGATTATTCAAGAATCGAAGTCGATTTGCTTTATAAAAAGAAGATATCAATGAACTTCTATGAAATGGTTTCACGGGATTCAGCCAATTGTCGTGATCGTGGGATATCATTGAGAAATAGGAATCCATGTTATCAAAAGATTTACTGCGATTATTTCTAGTATGGAATGAGTCAATCACCCACTTTGGTATCTTAATCTTATTGAACAAAAACGGTGATATTGTTCCTCCGTTGATCAAGAATTTTGATTTTTGGGAAGTATCATGATCATCTAATAAGAAGGGTTTCCATTTTTTCAAATGAACGATTTGAAGACCTATTGATTCTAACAACTGATTGCAGAGTTGATCATTCGGACCTTTCAATTCATATATGTGGATCTCGGACCTATGAATGGGGATATTCCCGAAACTCATAAAGAAAAAAGGAAGTGAGTTAGACAAAAAGAGAAGAAACTTGGACAAAAAAAGAAGTAACTTGGACAAAAAGAAAGGAAGTGACTTAGACAAATCTTTTTTGTCGATAACCTCAGACCAATCAATCGAATATTGATTAATACGTAATCGATCGACTACTTGAAAATGGCTCTTCTGCTCAGAAATGAAATGTTCCAAATGTTCCTGTAACTTCTTGCTCCCATTGGACCATTTGTATCTATATGCATTAGGATACCGATTCATGGATCTCTCGGTTCGAGAAATAAAAATAAGAGGATCGAACCATTTCTTCTGACTCTTTTTCAAATTTGATAAATGTTGGTTGATCGTATATTTCATTATAGTTCTATGATTCAGAGTATCATTTCCTATTTGATCCCTTTGAATTCCATATTCGAAGTTGCAATCGGATCTATTCATTAAAAAGAATCGATTCAATACATTTCTTATGTACCCATAGGTGCTATA
>CM020980.1:38161122-38228622 GCA_010134655.1 Fragaria nilgerrensis | reverse complement strand
TAAAGCTGAAGTCAACGAGGGCACGACCGTGAAAAAATTAAAACCCCGAGCTCGAGGGCGGAGTTATCCGATAAGAAGATCGACCTGTCATATAACTATTGTGTTGAAAGATATATCTGTAGATGAACAACTAGAAAGAGATAAAAGGAAAAAGCAACTGAGGAATATTTAAAGAAAGAATATTCCATATTAGAAAAACTAAAAATACGCTATATTATGTTATGCTTAAAAAAACCCGAATGGATAAAAAAAAACACACCGATATGATGTTTCACGATATATATAGTAGTGGGGGACTATGGGACAAAAAATAAATCCACTTGGTTTCAGACTTGGTGCAACTCAAGGTCATCATTCTGTTTGGTTTGCACAACCAAAGAATTATTCCGAAGATCTACAAGAAGATCAAAAAATACGAGATTGTATCAAAAATTATGTACAAAAAAATCTGAAAATATCCTCTAATGTCGAGGGAATTGCACGTATAGAGATTCAAAAAAGAATTGATTTGATTCAAATCATAATCTATATGGGATTCCCCAAGTTATTAATAGAAGAAAGGACTCGCAAAATCGAAGAATTACAGTTCAATGTACAAAAAGAACTTAATTGTGTAAACCGAAAACTCAACATTGCTATTACAAAAATTGTAAACCCTTATAGCCACCCCAATATTCTTGCGGAATTTATAGCCGGGCAATTAAAAAATAGAGTTTCATTTCGCAAAGCAATGAAAAAAGCTATTGAATTAACTGAGCAGGCAGGTACAAAAGGAATTCAAGTACAAATAGCAGGGCGTATCGACGGAAAAGAAATTGCACGTGTCGAATGGATCAGAGAAGGTAGGGTTCCTCTACAAACCATTCGAGCCAAAATAGATTATTGTTCCTACGCAGTTCGAACTATCTACGGGGTATTAGGTATCAAAATTTGGATATTTGTAGACGAAGAATAATAAGCATTTACTCGACTTGTATTTAGTTCTATTTAGTGATAAAAAAATGAACAATTCTATAAGGTTGAATAAAAATCCAATTAATCATTTGGTATAATTGCTATGCTTAGTGTGTGACTCGTTGGTTTTTGTAGGATTAGGATTCAAAAAAATGGAACAGCCCGTAGTACGAACTAATAACTATAGAACTAATAACCAACTCATCGCTTCGCGTTATCTGGATATAAAGAAAGAGCCAGTCAAAATATGATATATATGATATATAAGTCATATCGTTGTAGCAACTGAAATCTTTTTTTGCAAAAACAAAAAAGAAAAACCAATCTGATTATGGGTTGTAAAGCAAGAAAAGTATACAGATAAATGGAAGGGTGAGAGAAAGATAGAAAAAGAATATCAACGATATATGATTCCAATATGTACGGTCTATGAGTCATCTCATAAAAAAGAATGTAATAAAGCATCAATACTGATTGATCCCTAATTAAACAAATACGTGGATAAAACCACAAATAAAGAGCCCCGAGCCAATAAAGACTGAGAAGGTTGACTCAAAAACTAATTTCATTAGGGGCTCCGTTGTAGAGTTCAGACCTAATCATTACTCGAGAGGTGGTGGGAACGACAGAACCTGTGAATGCATCAGATTCTATTGAAAAGGAATCCTAATGATTCAGTGGGTAGGATGGCGGAACGAACCAGAATTCATTTTTTGTTTTTGAAAGATTATGTCATAAACTAATCTTACAACTAAATGTTGAAAGAGTAAATATTCGCCCGCGAATTTTTTTTTTTAGAAATTTGAATAAATTCGATATGATAATAAAAAGCAAAATAAAATAAAGATTCATTATAACATTATACCTAAAATTACATTATCTATAAAATTACATTATCTATAAATAGAATACGTGATTAATTATATTATATACCAAATCAAAAGATAAAAAAATTCTATTAAATGAAATTTCAAAGAATCTCCCGATTCAGTATTCAGCATGTATTTTATTTTTAATCATTTAATTCGCGAGGAGCTGGATGAGAAGAAATTCTCATGTCCGGTTCTGTAGTAGAGATGGGTGGAATTGATAAACAACCATCAACTATAACCCCAAAAGAACCAGATTCCGTAAACAACATAGAGGAAGAATGAAAGGAATATCTTATCGAGGTAATCGTATTTGCTTTGGTAGATATGCTCTTCAAGCACTTGAACCCGCTTGGATCACGTCTAGACAAATAGAAGCGGGGCGGCGAGCAATGACACGAAATGCACGCCGCGGCGGAAAAATCTGGGTACGTATATTTCCAGACAAACCAGTTACAGTAAGACCTACAGAAACACGTATGGGTTCGGGGAAAGGATCTCCCGAATATTGGGTAGCTGTTGTTAAACCCGGCAGAATACTTTATGAAATGAGCGGAGTGGCAGAAAATATAGCCAGAAAGGCTATTTCAATAGCGGCATCAAAAATGCCTATACGAACTCAATTCATTCTTTCGGTATAGGATAGGAACGTATAACAAAAGGAAATAATTTTTTTGATAAAAAAACAATTGTAGGTTTCTTGTTTTGTTTTGAACAAACAATATTTCTTTTTTTTCACCCTTTACATTGCAAAAGACAAAACCAATAAAAAAAAGATATGATTCAGCCTCAAACCCATTTGAATGTAGCGGACAACAGCGGGGCCCGAGAATTGATGTGTATTCGAATCATAGGAGCTAGTAATCGACGATATGCTCGTATCGGTGACGTTATTGTTGCTGTAATCAAAGAAGCAGTACCAAATACACCTCTAGAAAGATCAGAAGTGATCCGAGCTGTAATTGTACGTACTTGTAAAGAACTCAAACGCGACAACGGTATGATAATACGATATGATGACAATGCTGCTGTTGTTATTGATCAAGAAGGAAATCCAAAGGGAACCCGAATTTTTGGCGCGATCCCCCGGGAATTAAGACAGTTAAATTTCACTAAAATCGTTTCATTAGCACCTGAAGTATTATAAGGGAATACCATGATATAGTTTTATAATATTTGAATGAAATGGATTAATTTAAATTAAATTCGTAGATTGTTTGTATATCACGTATATACCTTTTAAAATTCATAAATATTTATGAATTCAGAAAAAAAGAAATAGAGCATGTTGATTATATCAAAATTCGGGGGCAACAATAATCTTAGTTTATCATGAGTAAAGACACTATTGCTGACATAATAACCTCTATACGAAATGCTGACATGAATGAAAAAAGAACAGTTCGAATACCATCTACTAACATCACTGAAAATATTGTTAAAATCCTTTTACGAGAAGGTTTTATTGAAAACGTGAGAAAACATCAGGAAAGCCGTAATTTTTTTTTGGTTTTAACCCTACGACATAGGAGAAATAGGAAAGGACCGTATAGAACTGTTTTAAATTTAAAACGGATCAGCCGGCCCGGCCTACGAATCTATTCTAACTATCAACGAATTCCGAGAATTTTAGGCGGAATGGGAATTGTAATTCTTTCTACTTCTCGAGGGATAATGACAGACCGAGAGGCTCGAATAGAAGGAATCGGCGGGGAAATTTTGTGTTATATATGGTAATCTTTCTGATAGCCAAATCATATGCGGAACTTTCATATTTGTGAAAAAAAAAGAGTAATTAGGGTAGGTTTCTAATATAATATTATGCCTCTTTGATTAGTTGATGCTTCAAAGCCGTTTTACCCGGAATGAAAGAACAAAAAAGGATTCGTGAGGATTTAATTACTGAACTACGTCCCAATGGTATGTATATTTCAAGTTCGTTTAGATAATGAAAATCCGATTCTGGGTTTTGCTTCGGGAAAGGTTCAACGTAATTTTATACATATACTACCCGTAAATAGAACCAAAATTGGGGTAAGTTCTTATGATTCAACTAAAGGAAATAGAATTTGTATATTTAGTATATTAAAAAGTAAAGACTCAAAGAATTTGGTGATTTTTTGATTTCAACATTCTTTCGTAGGGATACAATTCGAAGTTAGAAATTTTAAGAAACTTATTTTCTTCCAATTTAAGTAGATTCAGAATTAAGAAAGGGAGTGACAAATATGAAAATAAGGGCCTCTGTTCGTAAAATTTGTGAAAAATGTCGATTAATACGTAGGCGGGGACGAATTATAGTAATTTGTTCCAACCCGAGACATAAACAAAGACAAGGATAATCTTTTTAAACCAAAAGGGACTCCCAAAATAGAAAGGACCTGATGTACAGATGTACAAAAAAATCAGTAAAAAAACCAGGATCTGTTTTGACATGAAATGGATATATCCATATATCTTTGACTTATATTTATAAGATGATAAAATATGGCAAAACCTATACCAAAAATCGGCTCACGTAGAAATAGACGTATTGGTTCACGTAAGAATGCGCGTAGAATACCAAAGGGAGTTATTCATGTTCAAGCAAGTTTCAACAATACCATTGTGACTGTTACAGATGTACGGGGTCGAGTAATTTCTTGGTCGTCTGCCGGTACTTGTGGATTCAAGGGTACAAGAAGAGGGACACCATTTGCCGCTCAAACCGCAGCGGGAAATGCTATTCGGACAGTGGTGGATCAAGGTATGCAACGAGCAGAAGTCATGATAAAGGGCCCGGGTCTCGGGAGAGATGCGGCATTAAGAGCTATTCGTAGAAGCGGCATACTATTAAGTTTCGTACGGGATGTAACCCCTATGCCACATAATGGCTGTAGGCCTCCCAAAAAAAGACGTGTGTAAACATTGAAGAGATTTCAAGAGAAATAAATAATTCAATGATTTGATCAAATAATATTACTATGGTTCGAGAGAAAGTAACAGTATCTACTCGGACACTACAGTGGAAATGTGTTGAATCAAGAGCAGACAGTAAGCGTCTTTATTATGGACGCTTTATTCTGGCCCCACTTATGAAAGGCCAAGCCGATACAATAGGCATCGCGATGCGAAGAGCTTTACTCGGAGAAATAGAAGGAACATGTATTACACGTGCAAAATCTGAGAAAATACCACACGAATATTCTACCTTTGTAGGTATTCAAGAATCTGTACATGAAATTTTAATGAATTTGAAAGAAATTGTATTGAGAAGTAATCTGTATGGAACTCGTAACGCGTCTATTTGTGTCAAGGGTCCTGGATATGTAACTGCTCAAGACATTATTTTACCACCCTCTATAGAAATCGTTGATAATACACAGCATATAGCTAACCTAACAGAACCAATTAATTTGTGTATTGAATTACAAATCGAGAGGAATCGTGGATATCGTATAAAAACGCCAAATAACTTTCAAGAAGGTAGTTATCCTATAGATGCTGTATTCATGCCCGTTCGAAATGCGAATCATAGTATTCATTCTTATGTGAATGGGAATGAAAAACAAGAGATACTTTTTATCGAAATATGGACAAATGGAAGTTTAACTCCTAAAGAAGCACTTCATGAAGCCTCTCGGAATTTGATTGATTTATTTATTCCCTTTTTACATGCAGAAGAAGAAAACTTCCATTTCGAAAACAATCAACACAAAGTTACTTTACCCCTTTTTACTTTTCATGGTAAATTGGCTAATCCAAAGAAAATTAAAAAAGAAAACGCATTGAAATATATTTTTATTGACCAATCAGAATTGCCCCCCAGGGTCTATAATTGCCTCAAAAGGTCCAACATACATACATTATTGGACCTTTTGAATAACAGTCAAGAAGATCTTATGAAAATTAAACATTTGCGCATAGAAGATGTAAAACATATATTGAATATTCTAGAAATAAAAAAGCATTTCGAATAAATTTAATTTTTTCTAAGCTTTTGTCTAAAAAGATAAAAATTTGTTTTAAATCTTTAGCACAATCCATATATTCGGAATAGGTCCACAATAAAATGGAATAGATGTATCTAGGGAAAATTCACTTTAAAGCGACGATTCCCTAGATACACATATCGTAATCTATTTTTTTTTTTTTTTTATTTAACAATCAAATCAATTTAAAAAAGACCTAAAGTTAGGGACTTATCAATAGGTAGTGTTGCTCCAATACCCAACCAAAGAGCTACTACAGTACCAATCAAAAAAACGGTTGTCGCTACGGGACGACGAAATGGATTTTGGAATTTATTAACATTCTCCAAAAAAGGTACTGTTAATAATCCCGCGGGTACTGAAACCATTAAAAGAACACCCAATAACTTATTTGGCACTGTACGAAGTATTTGAAATACGGGAAAGAAATACCATTCAGGCAATATTTCCAAAGGAGTTGCAAACGGATCCGCGGGTTCACCAATCATTGATGGTTCTAAAACAGCTAAGCCTACGTTACATGCAATAGTACCTAAAATTACTACTGGAAAAATATATAAAAGATCATTTGGCCATGCAGGCTCTCCATAATAATTATGACCCATCCCTTTAGCCAATTTAGCTCTTAACACAGGATCGTTCAAGTCAGGTTTTTTTGTTATTAGGATAGGTGAATTATTCTATATCCATCCCCCGAAAGAACTGGACATGATAATTTTTCATCATCCAGCTCGAGCATGAATCAACAGAACCAAATGGATCCATATAAAAAAATGGATATGTTATCCACACATATATGAATGATTCTATGTAAGAAAAAATCCACCAGATTCCCTTTTTCGCAGGTGCAACAACTACTCATTGCACGGAATTCCGCTCTTACAGATAAATGCTCAATACCCAAGTAGGCTTACAACGTTGATTATAATCAAGTGCTTTATGGGTCGTCTCAGACCTTGCAATTAGCCTTTACTCCCCTATCGAGGCTTTTTACATACAAAGGATTTACTTGTTACTAATATAGTCGAGCCTCTGTTCTTCTTTAGATCCCCTGTTTCACTCCGATAGTATCATACATAAATCGAGTCAATGCAGAGGAAATGAATACATTTATATACTATTTAGTAAGTGCAATAGATAAAGCATAATCTGGATTATGCCAATCACTTCTTCTACCGGATCTTACGGAGCCAGTTCATATCATATACGACACGACCGGATCTGATCATAGAAAGGATTCTCTTCAAACGAACCAGCCTATCCTCTGTATGGGGCTTACGCGATGGTTGGAACAAAGACACATTTTGTTGTAAATTCAAATGTGGCAGATAAAGTCATATATCTGCACGGCCCGCTCAACAGTTCAAGTCACACACTCCCATAATCCATTTTATCTTCGGAGAATTCGCTTCAACTACAAATGTCAAAAATATATAATATATATTTTTGTAGAGTTGAAGAGAAATATCCAAATACATGTCTTATTTTTTTTCAATAATCCATATTTGTAGCAATGAAATACAATTGTTCCTACCCCAAGTGATAAATGATTGATTCAAAATATTAATGGTATAGAGTCTTGCTTATAAAGGGCCCGAAATACCTTGTTTACGTATCATTAGGAAGTGCATTAACATAAATACGGCAGTAAGAAGAGGTAATACAAAAGTGTGTAAACTATAAAAACGGGTCAAAGTAGATTGTCCCACACTAGCACTTCCGCGTAATAACTCTACCAGGGGCGATCCTATTACAGGAATAGCATCAGGCACGCCCGTTACAATTTTTACTGCCCAATAACCAATTTGGTCCCAAGGTAAGGAATAACCAGTTACACCAAAAGATGCGGTCAATACACCCAGAACCACACCTGTAACCCACGTCAATTCACGGGGTTTTTTAAAACCCCCAGTGAGATATACACGAAATACGTGTAGAATCATCATTAGGACCATCATACTTGCCGACCATCGATGAACTGATCGGATTAACCAACCAAAGTTCGCTTCAGTCATTATATATTGAACAGAAGCAAAAGCCTCTGTAACGGTCGGACGGTAATAAAAAGTCATAGCAAACCCCGTAGCTACTTGTACTAAAAAACAAGTAAGCGTAATTCCTCCTAGACAATAAAATATGTTGACGTGAGGAGGAACATATTTACTAGTTATATCATCTGCAATTGCCTGAATCTCAAGACGTTCTTCGAACCAATCATAGATTTTATTGAGATAGGTAAACCAAGAAGACCCCCCCCGAGAACCGTATATGAAAATTTCATCTCGTACGGCTCAAACAGAAACACCCCAATACTATAGTTCGAACGGATGTGTGGAATAGAAAGTTTTAAATTTATTAATTCTACGATTCCGTTTTTTCTTAAGATATGAAAGAATAAAAAACCCAAAAACTATTCTTTGTGGTTATAATGCCAAAAAATCAAGTCGGCTCATTCATCTCTATATTGCTCGTTATAGGCCTCTTGAATCTTCTATTTACCTATTTTCTTTGTTGTTATTTATGTGTACTGCGGCTTTACTGCTGTTTTTTTATTGATTTTATTGATAGGAATTCTCTTGTTAAGACCCTATGAATCGATTAAAACCGCAGATTCATACTAGAACCACGATGATTCAATAAAACCTTCTCAAACTAAGTCCCAAAATTCCCTGAGTAAGAACCATTGGATCATCACTTATTCAATGACTAGATCTAATGACGAAAAATCAAAAGAAATCTTTGTCCTTTGATCAAAATAAGTCTAAACGGAAGTTTGAAATAAAAAAAATTCTATTTATAACTTCTAACTCTTTAAAAAAATTTGGAAGTCCGGCCACGAGGTCTGACTATTAAGTATGAATCATAGTTCTAATAGTAATCTATTTCATATATTCCGTGCTCCAGATACTAAAATGAATATCCGACGAAGTAAAACCATCTCTATCAAGATGACAGATCTATTCTCTGTACTAGCCATAGGATCAATTATACCAAGTCACACACTCATATTCCGGAAATACAGAAAAAAAAAATTCCACGGTCGAACTACCAAAATAGAATGGGATAAAAACCAGAAAACTAAATGCAATGTTTCACTTTGTATTGAAAAAGCTAGTTAATGGTTCTTGTAAATCTAATTCATTGAAATTCCATCCAGTAAAATGGACGAATTATAAATCTCCAAAATAATAGATAGAAATACTGCAAATAGAGCCATTGCGAGACCCATCAAAGGAGTAGTTCCCCAACCAGGAGCTACCTTACCATATTCTGAATTCAATGGTTTCAATAAACCCCCGGCCCTAGTTCGTTTTGGGCGGCCAGATCTAGAACTACCCTCAACGGTTTGTGTAGCCATAATATTTTATATTCATTAAGATCTGTTGACTTTGTATACCATTCCGTTGTAAATAAATGATCTTATCATAGATCCATTGTGGTCTTAAAACTACATAATGTCTTAAAACTATATAATAATGGAAACAGCAACCCTAGTTGCCATCTTTTTATCTGGTTTACTTGTAAGTTTTACTGGGTACGCCTTATATACTGCGTTTGGGCAACCCTCTCAACAACTAAGAGATCCGTTCGAGGAACACGGGGACTAGTCGAAGTAACGATCCTCCCATTAGTGGGAGGATCATTACTTTCAATTGAGATAATGAAAAATCATTTCCCCCTTTTACTTTTTGGTTGGAACTTTAGGCGGTTCGCGAAAAAAGATAGCGAAAAAAATTATTCCTAGAGTTGAGACTAAAAGGAATGTATAAACCAATGCTTCCATAGATTCGATCGTGGTTTACAATTATAGCTTCCATATCTGTTTAGTTTGGACCGTCTCCCGGATAAAGAAAGAACAAAAATCAAAGAAAGGGCAACGAGTCAAATGGCAAATCAAGATTTATCCGGTACCCCAACCTTATGTCAGTCAAATAAAATAAAAACTAAAAGTAACAAAGCAATATGTATCAAACTACCTGTCTTCTTGTAGTTGGATCTCCAAGTTTTTGGAATGCCCCAAATTCCACTTGAGCATCTAAATCCGGATCAATACCAGCAAAAACATCTCTAAACAAGGTTCTAGCACCATGCCAAATGTGTCCGAAGAAGAAGAGCAAAGCAAACGAAGCATGCCCAAAGGTAAACCAACCCCTTGGACTGCTACGAAAAACACCATCAGATTTCAAAGTAGCACGATCTAATTCAAAAATTTCACCCAATTGAGCACGTCTAGCGTATTTTTTCACAGTAGCAGGGTCGCTATAACTGACCCCATTCAGTTCGCCGCCATAGAACTCAACAGTTACACCTACTTGTTCGACACTATATTTTGATTCGGCCCTTCTAAAAGGAACATCGGCTCTAACAATTCCGTCCCCATCGACCAAAACAACTGGAAATGTTTCAAAAAACGTAGGCATACGACGTACAAAAAGTTCATGCCCCTCTTTATCTCTAAAGATAGGATGTCCTAACCACCCAACAGCTATTCCATCCCCGCTGTCCATTGAGCCCGCTCTGAATAATCCCCCTTTTGCCGGATTATTGCCGATGTAATCATAAAAAGCCAGTTTTTCAGGAATTTTCGACCAAGCTTCGGATAAACTTTGATTTTCGGCTAAGCCAGCACCAATTCTTCTATATATTTCTTGTTGAAAGTATCCTTGATCCCATTGATAGCGCGTGGGACCAAACAATTCAATCGGGGTAGTTGCTGAACCATACCACATAGTTCCAGCAACTACAAAAGCTGCAAAAAAGACAGCAGCAATACTACTGGAAAGGACGGTTTCAATATTTCCCATACGTAATCCTTTGTATAGGCGTTGGGGTGGACGAACACTAAGATGAAATAGACCTGCCAATATGCCTAAGGTCCCTGCTGCAATATGATGAGAAGCTATTCCTCCCGGAACAAAAGGATCAAAACCCTCCACACCCCACGCTGGATTTACGGCCTGTACCCTTCCGGTTAGTCCATAAGGATCGGACACCCATATTCCAGGACCATACAATCCTGTTACATGAAATGCACCAAAACCAAAGCAAGCCACCCCTGAGAGAAATAAATGAATTCCAAAGATCTTAGGCAAATCCAAAGAGGGTTTTCCTGTACGTTCATCAGTAAATATTGCTAGATCCCAATACACCCAATGCCAGATAGCTGCCAAAAAACACAAGCCAGAAAACACAATATGTGCCCCGGCCACACCTTCGTAACTCCAAATACCCGGATTGCTTACAGTCCCCCTGTGATACTCCAACCGCCCCACGAATTCGTTATTCCTAAACGAGTCATGAAGGGTATAACGAACATACCCTGTCTCCACATTGGATCAAGAACAGGATCAGAGGGATCAAAAACGGCTAATTCGTATAGAGCCATCGAACCGGCCCAACCAGCAACCAGAGCTGTATGCATTATATGGACAGCAATCAAACGACCGGGATCATTCAATACGACGGTATGAACACGATACCAAGGCAAACCCATGGAAATACCCCTTTATCAACGAAAAATAGACACAATGTAACTTTATTGCATTGGAAAAAGCTATACTCTGGACCCCCTTTTTTAGGGGATTCTCTCGGGGAAAGGATTAATATTTGTTTGATGCTTTTCGTAATAATTACTTTTAGTAATAATGAAACTATTTTGTTCATAGGAACAAAAAGAAGCAGATCTATTCTATACCCGATAAGTAATAATACGCAATGGTAAGGGGGTTGATACCATTTTATATGAGTGAATGTATATGTATTTGTTCATCATTCAAAGGACTCATTTGTAAGAATTTTCCTTTATTCATTTTGTTTTCTTTTTTTATGAACTTAGTCAATCTATGGATAAAATAGGATACTAAAATCATATAGTATTAGGCCACTAAACCCATTTGTTACGCTTTCACATCAAAGTGAGATATAGTACTTAAATTTTCTTTTATTTAATGCCTATTGGTGTTCCAAGAGTACCCTTTCGAAGTCCTGGAGAGGAGGATGCAGTGTGGATTGACGTATAGTGCGACTTGTCAGATATATTGGGCATACGGTATTTCCCCGTTCTCTTCCCCGATCGAGATATCCCCTCTTTCGCCCGAGAAAGATTGATTCAATTATCAAAAATTTGGAGCGTGAAGTGCAATTAGGTCCGTTTTTTAGGGAGGGTATACGGATTAATATTTTCAATTAGAATAATTTATGGTTGGCTTGGTTAGACCAATCAAATGAAGGATCAGGCTCCGTTTAGAAAAAAACCAATTGGTAATAAATCTATTTATGATTACGACTTAATATCATATTTTAATTATTTCGATTTATTTAGATATTTAGAAATAAAAGCGATCTCAAACTGTTAATCAATCGAATAATATGATGAATGCGTTGAATATTTGTGGGAAGACATGAAATAAATTGATAAAAAAATAAATAAATAGGTAAGTCGTAGCAAAAGGACGTGGTATTGGGGCGTTTGTCCTATATGTACAAATCCAAATCGGGCGGATCTTTACTCGGAGTAGAGCATAAACCTAAAAAAAATTGAAGAAGCCCA
Organism: Fragaria nilgerrensis; assembly: GCA_010134655.1. Classification (NCBI taxonomy): domain Eukaryota; kingdom Viridiplantae; phylum Streptophyta; class Magnoliopsida; order Rosales; family Rosaceae; genus Fragaria; species Fragaria nilgerrensis. The sequence goes on along the minus strand of CM020980.1, from coordinate 38,216,278 downwards.
GTCAGGAACAAGAAAATTACATCGCGATTTAGATTGTATCTCGATGAAACAATACATCAATGAAAAGTTAGTCAGATAAGCTTAGCAATTTTTTTAGATAAACAAAACAGGCCAAAACTCATCTTTCTTAAAAAATGAAAGAAAAGTCCATTTTATTGTATAAGTTAAAAAACCTGTTATGAAAAAAAAAAGCTAGAATCTACACATTGATTCCTTTTTTTCATTATTTTTGTTGAACCGTATGCATCAAAAGGTGCATGTACGGTTTCTAAGGGATACCATTTTATCCCAACCAACCGACTTTATCGAGAAAGATTGCTTTTTTTAGGCCAAGGGGTTGATAACGAGATCTCGAATCAACTTATTGGTCTTATGGTATATCTCAGCATAGAGGATGAGACCAAAGATCTGTATTTGTTTATAAACTCTCCTGGCGGGTGGGTAATACCCGGAGTAGCTATTTATGATACTATGCAATTTGTGCGACCCGATATACAGACAGTATGCATGGGATTAGCCGCTTCGATGGGATCTTTTATTCTTGTCGGAGGGGAAATTACCAAACGTCTAGCATTCCCTCACGCTCGGCGCCAATGAGTTTTTTATTTGATTTGAGAGAAAAAAGACAACTATGCCTTCGCTCTATATGAAATATGAATATTAAGTAATAATAGCATGGCACTTCGAATTCGATATGAGAAATGTTTTTTAAACCTTTAGATTACGTATCGAAAGAGTAGTATGAGATAAAAAGGCATTTTCCATTTTAGTCAATCTATCGGGAGGCCTATTTCAGCGTCACAAACTTTTTTGTTTTCACACCAGGGGGCTAACAATATTTAGGTTATGAAAGAATATGAAAATAAATCTTGTTTTTTTATTTGAAAAAAAAAAAGAAACTTTGGGATTGCTAAATAACAGACGAAATAAATATATAAAGCAACGGAACCATCATAGTATTTTTATAGGGTTTTTGAACTACTACAAAAAGAAGGGTGGTTATTGGATCATTTACCAACCTGAGTCTGATAGACTCTATCATTTATTTTATATTTCTTCAATGTAAGTAAGGTAAAAAAGGCGAATTCCATTATAGAGCCGTATGCAATGCGCAAAAGATGCCTGTACGGTTGTTCAATTATATCTTTTTTGATTTTTATTATTCTTTATCTATTCACCTTTCACTTTCATCATGAGAGATAGAAGAAACATTTTTTGTGTTATATCATATATTATATCATCAGGGTAATGATCCATCAACCTGCTAGTTCTTTTTATGAGGCACAGACGGGAGAATTTGTCCTGGAAGCGGAAGAGCTGCTGAAGCTGCGCGAAACCATCACAAGGGTTTATGCACAAAGGACAGGCAAACCCTTATGGGTTGTATCCGAAGACATGGAAAGAGATGTTTTTATGTCAGCAACAGAAGCCCAAGCTCATGGAATTGTTGATCTTGTAGCAACTGAATAAAAAAGAAAAAGAACAAGGATTTCACATGAATTCGTGATTTGGTATTTTATCTTCTTACCGAATTTACTATTCTATTTCTAAATTTCTTAATATAGAAATTAAAAATATAGAAAAAAAAAAGAATTCCTAAGTATCCGGTTAAGATCGATCTAAACCAGCCCATTATCTATATGATTCAACATGCCAACTATTAAACAACTTATTAGAAATACAAGACAGCCAATCAGAAATGTCACGAAATCCCCCGCTCTTGGAGGATGTCCTCAGCGACGAGGAACATGTACTAGGGTGTATGTGCGACTCGTTCAGACCGTGGACTAGGAGAAAACACTTGATCCAGTATCACCGATCCGTACCAGTGAGTAGGATAGAATGGACGAACTCCATTGAATATTCAATAGCTTAAAAAAAAAGATCTATCCTTCGATTGGGGTATCAAATGTATGGTTCCCGTTGGTGCAAACCCAATCACCTCAATTTAAAATTTAAGATAAGATGAGAAAGGATTCCCCATTAATAGCAAATGGTATTCATTAAGCGGGGGAAATTTTTTTTTTTAAAAGGTCAAAATTTTAGGCTTTATTCTTGCAAGAACGGACTAACAGGGTCAGCTACTCAGCAAATCTTCATAATTAAATACCGTTACTGTATAAATGGATCTCGTTGTGAAAGATCTAGTACTAGATAATTTTGGGTAGAGCCAAAGAGTGTGAACTGTACAAGTTAACAATAACATTGATTAAATGAAGGAAGGGCTCCGGTGTATAGAGAGGACCTCACCGTTTAAGAAGTAACCATAGAAACGACGGAACCCACTAGAATCCATTTTTATTTATTATTTACTATGTGTTTTTGATACTTAGTATCAATACAATTTTTATTTCTAGGCGAAATGCCTAAAAATAAATCGTGGTCGGGAAGGTTAGAGTAGCAAAAGCCATTGGAATTTTTATTTTATACATTGGAAGAATCCGTTTTGTTATTAATAGACTAGGACACGGGAAGGGAATAACTGAAAGAAAGGAAATCAATTAGTTATTCATCAAAGTTTCATTTATTCAATGACCAGAATTAAACGAGGGTATATAGCTCGAAGACGTAGAACAAAAATCCGTTTATTTGCATCAACTTTTCGAGGGGCTCATTCAAGACTTACTCGGACTATTACTCAACAGAAAATAAGAGCTTTGGTTTCGGCTCATCGGGATAGGAGTAGACAAAAGAGAGATTTTCGTCGTTTGTGGATCACTCGTATAAATGCAGTAATTCGAGATAATAAAGTATACTTTAGTTATTGTAAATTAATACACAATCTGTACAAGAAACAGTTGCTTCTTAATCGTAAAATACTTGCACAAATAGCTATATTAAATAAGAGTTGTCTTTATATGATTTCCAATGAGATCATAAAATAAAGAGAGTGAAAGGAATCTGTTGGAATGTTTTAAATGGAGTTCCCTGTAGAATGAACTCTGGGAAGGTAGAGTAGAAATTAGTATGATAAAATATGAAAACGTCGTCAAAATGAAAATGAAGAAACACGTTCAATAAAAAATATTTCTTATTCTTCCCCAATTTTTTTTTTTCAAACGACACGACAATCAAATCTGTATTTTCTATTTTTAGAAAAAAAAGCGTCAATCCGCATTTGAGTTTGGATTGGAATTTTTTTGATTCCATTCAAGAGCAAGCCTATTTTTTTCTGGTTCTAAGACCTGGAGTTCTAGCGGTTGACTCGCTTCTTTCAAATTGTTTCTCATTATTAAGAAAAGGTAACGGAGATAAAATACGAGCTTGTTTTATAGCAATAGTAATTAATCGTTGTTGTTTTAAGGTCAATCGATTCACCCGTCTAGATAATATTTTTCCTTGTTCGCTAATAAATCGACTAATTAAACTCATGTTTCTATAATCAATTCGATCCCCCGATTGGATCGGAGGCAAACGCCTACGAAAAGATCGCTTGGATTTAAGAAAGATTCGCTTGGATTTATCCATGGTTTGTTTATTCCTTATCCTATCCTATTTCTTAATTCTCCATCACGGTTGATCTGATCGAAATAGGATTTGGTTTGTTTATATTTAAATTAATATATATTAGATATATCTAATATGTCATTTTTGATCTTCCTTAGAACGGAAGACCGACACACGAGTGACTGGTTAAATCTATTTCTTTATCTCCCCGTGAATCGTATGTTTATAACAACAGGGACAGAATTTTCTCAACTCCAATCGACTAGGCGTATTATGTCGATTCTTTTGAGTAATATATCTGGAAATGCCCGTTGATTCCTTATTAAGACGATTTCGAACACAACAGGTACATTCCAAAATCACCGTTACTCGGACATCTTTACCCTTGGCCATGAGCCTCCTTTAGTTTTTGATTCATTCAATTCTTTAAATTTCCGATCCGAAATGAGGAAGAAGAAAGGAACAAAAAAACAGGTAACTCGAAATCTAATTATGAAAGAAAGATTTCGTTGCAATAAATCAATATATTAATAAGTAAGTAATATAACGATTTCTAACTATATTACTAGATTTATAATTTTAAATTTCCGAACAACATTTCATTTTTATTTAAGTATCTTGTATGATATTGTTGCCCCAATCATAACATTTCACTCTATTTTTTATTAATTTTATTTTAATTTGAGCTCGGCCCGAGTTACTAGTTTCACCGAGGGGGAATCCCCTTTTTGTTTTTCTAACGTATATTCGAAAAAAAGAAGGGAGGGGTTTAGTTACAGATATTTGATTCTATCTCTAATCCTCTCCCCCCCCTACTATATCAATAACTAGAATTAAAAAAAGGGGAATATCAACGCATCCGGAAAAAAACGATTGATCTCTATCAATAAACCTGCTAAAGATCCGAACCATAGAGTACTTACTACCGGTGCCACAGAGAGATATGTTTTTAGATCTCGCATTTTAAATTCTCCTCCTTCTTTATTATTTCTAATACATAATGCTAATACATATATAACCAGATGTGTATATGTACTTAATGACTGACCGCTTTTATTTGTACGCGGAATCCCTAATTCAAGTTGAAATGTACAAAATAGATCGTATTTTTCTTAATCTTAAAAGAAACAAGCATGCCCCTTTAGGCCAGAAATTCTAGAAAAATAGTCATTATTTTTTATAGGGTCTCATATTTATTTCATACTTTAAAATATAATAAAATATAATAAATATAATAGAAATAATATATAATAGAAGTCCGTTACTATTACTATTTTGAATATAAATATATGTTATATGAGACCAAAAAGAAGAAATGACAAGATATTTGTGTATATCAATGGAAGAAATAAAAATATGGAAAACAAAAAAGGGATTCTCTACAATGACACTGTAGACCAATTGAAAGGGATGTAGCGCAGCTTGGTAGCGCGTTTGTTTTGGGTACAAAATGTCACGGGTTCGAATCCTGTCATCCCTACCTATTACTTATCTTCTGAACAGTAACAGGGGAGATCGATTAAAAGAAAAGTGGATACATAAAAAATCTTTAATTTTTTGATAGTATATATCCAAGACGTATTGGGGTTACAAAATATTCTTTGTGATAATAAAGCGCTCTTAGTTCAGTTCGGTAGAACGTGGGTCTCCAAAACCCGATGTCGTAGGTTCAAATCCTACAGAGCGTGATTCTGTGTTCTTGTTAGTCGCGCTAGATCGAAAATTACCGCCGAAAAAATTAAACCAATCTAATTTTGACCTCCCGCGAATTAAAGGAAGTAGGAGGTCAATCAAAAAATGGATGTTAATTAATCAAAGTTCCAACTGATCACCACGTCTGTATTGTAAATATGCAGTTACAAATAATCCAGCCAAAGTAATAGGAATTAGACCCAAGACAATTCCAAATAGAAAAACTTCAATCATTTCAATTTGTTTGAGAGGGGAGGGGGGGGGTAATATCTATGCTTAAATAGTAATACGTATTAACTCTAAATCTCAATGACCAAAAATTGGAAATTGATACGGTAAGGAACTATAGAATATATGAAGAATATATGAACTATCGCAGAAATATTTTTGTATGAATTGTTCATTTAATTAATTTCAAATAAGTCGTATCTTGCTCAGTCCGATAAATAGAGCTGAGGTTATAGTCAAAGCTGCTAGTAGAAAACCGAAATAACTAGTTATAGTAAGCATGAAAAGGCTAAATGAAATAGGTTCTTTTTCTACATATGTTTAGAAAGCACTTTCCTAAGTTTCCATTTTTGAAAGATACGAGGATAGGCAAAAATACCAACCAATTGAAAGGGTAAGTTCAATTGAAAGTTTTTGATTCATCAAGTATTATAGATGATATTAACAAAAACAAAGTAACATAAATAAGAAATCAATTCATCATCTGGGACATTTACGCATCCCGCAATTTCGAATCAACAGATTCCTTGGTCAACTCTTGAGTTGAATAAACTAATATACGTATATAACTAATATATGTATATAGAATATTCTAAATCTAAATTAAAGTAATAATTACGAACTTTTTTTATAACTTCATTCAAAAATGAAACTTTCTTTTGGAATAAAATGGAAAAAGAATTTGGATCTTTTTTTTTTTATTGTATAAAAATATCGAATCCATTATTTTTTTCGAACGACCGGTGAACTCAGTAGTGGTTCATTCACATAATCTCGCGATTGAAAAGAAAAAAAGTATCACATGACCAGATCAATCAAAACTCGGTTTTACATTTTGTCCTTTCGTATTCTCAAGCTTAATTAGGTCAAGAAGGATCCCCTTTCTTTTGTTTGGGTCTAATATAACAATGCGTGCATCGCCAATATTGAGTATTCTTTTATTTATTCGTTGTTCTCTTTCTTTCATGAAATACTATTTACTATTAGTACTGGTAGTACTGGGCGACTAATCAATTCTAAAAAAAAATTCTACAACCACAAAAAGGATATCTTTAGATGTTACATCTAATTGACTCGTGAGAATACGATAAGCTCCTTCAGAAATTAGTGGAAAACAAACCTTTGTATTTATATTTTACCCGATCTTCAGTTTCTAGTCCAAAGCCAATAATGAAGAAATTTCTTATACTATAAGTAATTTTTATCACTTTATATTTCTTTCTATTTATATAGTCGAAAATGCTATATCAACACGCAACAAGAAAAGAATAAAGAAATTATCTAACACTTGATTTCGATACTGATTGTGAAATTGCATTGCTGTGTCAGAAGAAGGGTCGCTATACTGATTCGGTATACTCTAAAGACACCCTTGGTACAATATTGACGATCTCACAAAGATTTTATTTCAGTGAATTTCTATTTACTGATTTCATCTTTTACGAAATCTACCCCCCCCCGACTGTACAAGAATATGCGGAGCTCAACATGTCTGGAAGCACAGGAGAACGTTCTTTTGCCGATATTATTACCAGTATCCGATACTGGGTCATTCATAGCATTACTATACCTTCCCTATTTATTGCGGGTTGGTTATTCGTCAGCACTGGTTTAGCTTACGATGTATTTGGAAGCCCCCGTCCAAATGAGTATTTTACAGAAAGCCGACAAGGAATTCCCTTAATAACTGGCCGTTTTGATCCTTTGGAACAACTCGATGAATTTAGCAGATCTTTTTAGGAGGCCCCAATGACTATAGATAGAACCTATCCGATTTTTACAGTACGATGGTTAGCGGTTCACGGACTAGCTGTACCTACCGTTTTTTTTTTAGGGTCAATATCCGCAATGCAGTTCATCCAACGATAAACCTAATCCGAATCATAGAGCTATGACACAATCAAACCCGAACGAACAAAGTGTTGAATTGAATCGTACCAGTCTCTACTGGGGGTTATTACTCATTTTTGTACTTGCTGTTTTATTTTCCAATTATTTCTTTAATTAATACAAAAATAATATATACTACTAATATACTAATATATAGTAGGAATTCTCTTATCCCATTCGGAAAGATATCATCTCATAATTATCTATGGCTGTTTATGTCTCTAGCATGACCACTTGAAAAATGTGGAGGAAAGTCGGGCAAATGGCCGATACTACTGGAAGGATTCCTCTTTGGATAATAGGTACTGTAACCGGTATTGTTGTAATTGGTTTAATTGGTATTTTCTTTTATGGTTCATATTCCGGATTAGGTTCATCTCTGTAATAACCGGATGAACTGGTTTATAGACATGAAAGCATAAGAACTCAATGGGATCCCCCTCGAATCAGCCAAGGAAAGAGGGGATGGGTCCCGTTGAGTTCTTATAATCATATAATCATAATATTTTTTTGTATAAATGTTTCAAAAAAAACCAAACTTTCTTATGATTGATACTCTCTTATGATTGATGTTTTGAAAAATTCACTTCAGTAATCGATTCAGAACATCTTTTACTCAAAAGTATCTGTGAATACTTTAAAAATTAAAACAAAGAAGGAATCACTGGATTTCCGTTTTTTGGATGACTCACAATTCTATATAGTTCCATATATATGGATTTCTATCGATTAGATATCATGCAACCCTTATCTATACTAATAAAATTCTATACTAATAAAATAGAACCCTACTTTATTTAATCTTAGTCTAATCAAAGTTTCCTTTTTTCGATTTTAGAAATTCTTCGAAATTGAAGAAGTTCTATTTGTTCAATCAATTTACCTATATTTTTGTTTGTCCACTACTTAACATGATAAATCGAAAAAAAAAAAAACGGAACCTACGAATAGGAATTTTTGACGAATAGGATCAAGAATCATTATTAATTCGACCCAAGAAGGGGTTGTGGAAAATCCCCTTTCTTGTGTCAAAAACTAGGAGACGCACAACCCCCCCCCCCCCCCTAAACCCTTTGTTCCTTTCATTTATGCTTTGGTTTATATTCTCCGCTTATTTATCTTTTGTTTTGATTCTATTTAAATATAAAATATAAAACTACGGATTCATTCTATATCACTTCGATTTGGATTGAAAAAACAAAGAAAAGATAAGTAAAATCAAAATAGTCTTCTTCACAATATACACATCATGACCGGTATAAATAATTCCCGAAATCCGAAAAAAGAAACAAACAAAATTTTTTGATCCTACACAATTACATAATATAATTGCCAACAAAAGTTTATTTCTTTTTATAGTTTGATGTTGAAAAATCCGCGGATCTAGAAATTCATTTCGGCCAACTGAACCTTCTCAAACTGTTTCTTTTTAAGAACCAAAAAGATTTGTGCCAAAATAACAGATGCCAAGAAGAGCAAAAGGCCTTGGACACGTAATGGATCTTGAAGTACTACTTCTGCATCCCCCTGACCAAATCCGCCCACATTAGGATTACTCGTTAATGGTTGATCAAGTTTGATGGATTCGCCCTCAGAAACAAGAAGTTCCGGCCCTGGAGGGATAATATCAACCACTTGACGCCCGTCCGATGCCTCCACTATGGTTATTTCGTATCCCCCCTTTTCTTTTCGTATAATTTTGCTTACTATACCCGCTGCTGTAGCATTATAAACATTATTGTTACTCTTGCTCCCGTCGGGATAAATCTGACCCCTTCCTCTGTTCCCGCCTACGTATATGGGATATTTTAAGAAGTGAACATCTTTATTAGTAGCAGGGTCCGGGGAAAGAATAGGAAAGGTGATTTCACTATATTTCTGACCAGGAACAGGACCTATCACAAGAATATTTTTTTTAGTAGGGCGGTAACTTTGAAAAGACAGATTTCCTATCTTTTCTTTAATCTCGGGCGAAATACGATCGGGCGGGGCTAGTTCAAATCCCTCGGGTAAAATAAGAACAGCCCCCACATTTAAAGCTCCTTTTTTACCATTAGCAAGAACTTGTTTCACTTGCAGATCATAGGGAATTCGAACAACTGCTTCAAATACAGTATCCGGAAGTACCGCTTGTGGAACCTCGATATCCACGGGTTTATTAGCTAAATGGCAATTGGCACATACAATACGGCCCGTTGCTTCTCGTGGATTTTCATAACCCTGCTGTGCAAAAACGGGATAGGCATTTGAAATGGGTGCCTGAGTTATTATATATATGATGAGCGATAGGGAAATGGATCGAGTAATCTCTTTCTTTATCGACGAAAAGGTTTTTTTAGTTTGCATGGTCCAATCATTGATCCCGAAATTTTCTACAATAAAATTAGGTAGGTCACTAGTAGAGTTCCCTATCTATAATTTTGATATTTACTGAAATAATTTTTCTGAAATATTGGAGAAACCCCTTTACTGGGTAGAAAGAATAGGTACAATTTTGAGTGTTTTGCTTATGTACAAAGTAACAAATATTATAATTGGGCCGTTCGATAATTTTTCAGTCATTCATTGAATGATAAATCACCACAAGTGAAGGAGATACACGATTTAAATAACGAAAGATCCAATATTTAAAAATTGTATCTAAAATGACTGGAAAAGTAGAAACAAGACCGGATATAATTTGCTCATTATGAGCAAATCCAAAATCTTTGTAGACAGAGCCAATCATTAATTCCCAACCGTGGGGCGAATGGAATCCTATACATAAATCAGTTAATAAAAGAATAGAAAAAGCTTTTATTGTGTCGCTTAAGTTATATAGGAATTCTTGAACCCAAGAGTTAAGAATAACAAGTTCTTCATTACCTAGAATAGAATAACCACTTAGAATAACGAAACAGATTATATTTGTCGAGAAGTGTAAAATTGTATGGATACGATCCTCATTGTGCATCTTGATCAACTGGGTCGTTTCTTTGTAGATTTCGACGCGAAGCTTTTGTAAATGCGTTTCTGGGTATTCCTTTATCATTTCCTCCAAACGAAGGAGTTCCTCTAAGTCTATGAATTTTTTAGAATACTCTTTTCTTGAATATCATTCAAAAAAATTTCGGATTGCTTAATATCCCACCAATTAGTAATCCAAGATTCCAGACTTTTTTTAAATGAGAGAGAGATCCACCAAGGCAAAAATACTATAAATGCAAGATATAGAAGGGAAATTAATACTTTCTTTTTTGCCATTTTTTCGTCTGTGAATTTTTGAAGTTTTAATGAACTCACCCCATGCGTCGACTTTATATGATACTAATATTTCTATCAAGCATAAGTTATATCCCACGTCATCGAGCCCATTAATCTATTTCGAAGTTTTTATTTGTGATGCAGTAGAGTGGTTAGATTAGTCCTTGAATCTAGAAAGAATACAGAAATAGAATAAAAAAGAGCCCACTTCAAATTAAAAATTAATATTAGTTAGTTGGATTTGGAGATGAAAGAGCTGCCGTTCTATTAATCTATTAAATAAAATAGCAAATATTTCAAAAAATAAATGATAGACACAAAAATTTTCGTTTTAGGGTTGCTTCGTATACGTTTACTTTGGCTCGAATAGGCATTCAGAACAAATTTCCGTTACGTTAAGTTGTGGTATAGAAAAAAAAGAAGGTTCTTGAGTTTTTTCCCTCTTGCAAAGGATTCCGTTTTCCGTTACTTTTTTCAAAATACTTCAATTGGTACGCGCAAGAAATAGGCCAATTCAGCAGCTTTTTGCTCAATTTCTTGTGGAGTCAAATTCTCATCAGTACGCGTCAAGGGAATGGCCCCCTGGCCTCTGATTTCCATATAAAGGACCCGACGAGCAAAAAGACCTTCTTTATTTTCTATTCTGATGGACTGAATATCTTTCATAAGGAATCGCAGGAATATGCGACGGTTTTTTCCAGGAAATCCCCAACGAAAAATACACACTATGCCCTCTTTTATATCGAATCGATCATAACCACTACCTACATTCCACAAAATTGTGCACCACAAGTAGGAGCTAATAAAGAGACCCGCGATCCCATAGAAAGACATCACGATCCCCTGCGGAAAAAAAATTATTTGCTGAGAAGGAAATAAAGATATAAAATTCCTACCAAAATAACTGGAGGTTCCAACCAATACAAACCCTAATGAACCTAAAAAAAGAATGAGGGCCCAACCGAAATTACTTATTTTTCGAGATCCCGCTATAAGTTCTATCCATATACGTTCTGATCGCCAACTCATACTCTCACTAGACCTAGTTGCATTTTATTGGAATTGGAAGAATAACAAAAATAAATTTTATTTTACTTTTTTTGTTTCCGAAGTAACTCTCATCAACCAGCATTACTATGATGTGAACCTTTTTTTTAGAAAAATTCATCGAATTACTTAGATCCAAACTAAAACAATAACATCTCTTTCATACGATTTCCTGTAGATATCCACATATAGATATATTGACTTTACATTTCCGAAATTCTTCTCGCTACGGATCCGCTTGAAAATTGTTATAATCCATTTACCCTTATATCATGTTTACGCATACATAGGAGCTTATGCTCGAAAGAAGCCACATGTTATACCCTATTCTACTAAATAGATAGGGGTGTTATGATCAAAGTAAGCTTTGAAAAAAAAAAATGGATAAGAGTTGTCCCTGATAGTATCTAAAAAATCTTGTTTTTTTGAACATGAAGAGATAAAGAAACCATTGCAATTGCCGGAAATACTAAGCCCACTAAAGGCACAAAAATGGAGGGAAAGTTGTTGAGAGTTATCATTGAGTGGGTACCTCGATTTAATATTTGTACCTGTTATTTTTTTTTTATTGTTTTATATTAATATTTTTATTTTAATCTTATATTGTTAAAAAGATATTTTAAAATTCATATATAATAATTCTATTTATATATATATTATATTTATATATTATACTAATATTATAGGTAAGTATACCTAAGTGAGTATATACCTAAATAAGGAATATATAAGTATATGTTTTATTGAATTTTTTTTATAAGTATTCAATAAAAAAATGTGTAACTAAAAAATATGTAAATAAACGGACTTATTCACCTTTCTACACGTTTCTACACGAAATATATATGTATGATAATCCACCTTTTTATTATTCCTATTATTAGTTATTTTCGTGCTCTTGTCTTATAACTTGTCTTATAATTTAATAATTTTCATTTCAAAAAATTTATTCTGTTTTATTTTTTAATTTAAAAATAAATTAAAAATTAAGACTATACTCTACAGCTCTATTTAATCTAAGTTTGATCCAAAGGAAAGAAAGCATGTAGTCGAAATAATTCACTCAGAACGTCCTTTAAAGGATTACGTGGTACGATTGGATCGAATAAGCCCTTATGGAATAAATATTCAGCCACTTGTGAATCCTCGGGTACTGTCTTATTCAATGTTTGTTCAATTACTCTTTTACCTGCAAATGCAATGTAAGCGTTGGGTTCAGCAATAATGATATCTCCCAACATACCAAAACTAGCCGTCACCCCACCCGTGGTAGGGGATGTAAGAACTGCGACATAAAATAATTTTTTATTTGATTGATAATCATATAAAACGGAAGATATTTTAGCCATTTGCATTAAGCTCAAACTTCCTTCTTGCATGCGGGCTCCTCCGGAAGCACACACTAGAATAAGAGGTAAAAGTTTATTGGTAGCATACTCAGCCAAACGTGTGATTTTTTCACCTACTACGGATCCCATACTACCCCCCATAAACTGAAAATCCATAACCCCAATTGCTACGGGAATGCCATTTAATTGACCTGTGCCTGTTTGAACAGCCTCAGTTAATCCTGTATTTTTTTGATAAGAATCAATACGATCTTTATAAGGTTCCTCTTCCGAATGAAATTCAATGGGATCCAGAGAGACCATGTCTTCATTCATAGGATCCCAAGTACCCGGATCAATCGAAAGTTCGATTCTATCGAAACTACTCATTTTCAAATGACATCCACACTGTTCACAAATATTCATTTTGGATTTTAAAAATTTCTTATAATTTAATCCATAACAATTTTCACATTGAATCCACAAATGCCTGTATTTTTGAGTTACATTTAAATTATTAGATCTTATAGTTAAATCACTACCATCCTTGCTAGTTTTGATACTGGAACTCCCGCTTTTACTACTATTTCTGCTTTCGCCACAAATGTAACTATAAATGTAACTATCACTGTAATTGTCACTATTGCTTAAAATATAACTATCAAGACAAATTTGAGACCGAAGATAACTGTCAATGCAACTAGTAATGTGATTATTCCAACTATAATTAGAATTAGTATCATACACGTAATGGTCGTGGCGATTATCGTCACTTTTAGTTGCATTATTCATATAACTCGAAGTCTGATAACTATAAAACGAACTTTTTAGTTCACTTAGAAAAGAACGGTCGGTGTCAATCTCAAAATTTTTATTTTCAATATCAAAATATATGGAATAACCGTCCTTATTACTATCCATAACGAAAAAAGTCTCATCCGATATTAAATTCCGAAGGGATCCGCCGCCGACTAAATGATCAACATTATTGGAATTAGACTTGTCACTACAATTAGACACGTCTTTATCCATATCATCTATAATTGGATCTTCACTTATACCGGTATTTTCCATATTTTCAAAAGGACCAAAACCGGCCATTGATTTACTTAGCCTACGCCCGTATTCTAACTCCCCGCTAAACAAGAGCGAACCAAACCACTGTTTTTCCATAGAACTTTCTTGCCCCTAATTTACATGAAAATACAATAGATGAATAGTCATTTACATGAGAATACAATAGATGAATAGTCATTTACATGAGAATACAATAGATGAATAGTCGTTCGATAAAATCATTTGAATATTCCGATCAGAATAAGCATATAAATCCAATCAATAGGGGTTATTAACTAGGGGTGTTGGAAAAAAACTGTTTCTCGTATGAAGCCTTTTTTGTAAAATCTCGCCTACTAATTTTCTAATCAGTTTCTATTCCAATACAGAATGAAAAGGACAATATACAGGATGGGTAGAAGAGGCTGCTTGACGCGAGCCATGATCCAAAAACGCAGGATCAGGCTATACTATAATAGAAAAAATACTAATTACATTAATGAATTACATTAAATTACATTAATTACATTAAATTACATTAATGAATTACATTACAAGTATAAGGATAAATTATTAAGTATAGGAAGACACCAATCCTAAGGATCCGTAGGATTAATTGTGGATCCAACACAACAATAAAAAAGCGTTAAGTTATTTGGTCTTATATTTTTGAATTAAGATCTTGTATATCTAGATAAATATATATCTATCAAAAACCGATAGATCTATACAATAAGACCCTTTTATTGTATTCGGCTCAATCCTTTTAGTAAAAGATTGGGCCGAGTTTAATTTCAATTCAATTTTTATTTCAATTCAATTAAGAGAACTAAGAGTAAGTAATTGCTGGATTACAAAGTATCCATTGCTTCGAATTCAAATTTGATCTCTTTCCATACTTCACAAGCAGCAGCTAGTTCAGGACTCCATTTACAAGCCTCACGAATAATGTCATTACCCTCACGAGCGAGATCACGTCCCTCATTACGGCTTGTACACATGCTTCTAGAGCTACTCGATTAGCTACGGCACCAGGTGCATTTCCCCAAGGGTGTCCTAAAGTTCCTCCACCGAATTGTAGTACAGAATCATCTCCAAAGATCTCGGTCAGAGCAGGCATATGCCAAACGTGAATACCGCCGGAAGCCACCGTAAAACACCTGGTAAAGAAACCCAATCTTGAGTGAAATAAATACCGCGGCTTCGATCTTTTTCAATAAAATCATCACGTGTAAATCAACAAAGCCTAAAGTTATTTCTCTTTCCCCCTCAAGCTTACCTCTACGGTCAGAGTGTATATGATCTCACCAGACATACGTAATGCTTTGTCTCAGGTCCCAGTGTGGCGAATCATCCTCTCGGACCCAGCTATGATCATCGCTTGGAAGTATCTGCTCAACCAACTAGCTAATCAGAACGAGCCACCTCTCGGCGGATTCCTCCTTTTGCTCTCAGCCTACGGGGTATTAGCAGCGTTTCCAGCTGTTGTTCCACTCCCAGGGCGGTTATTACGCGTTATCACCACGTCCGCCACTGGAAACACCACGTCCCGTCCGACTTGCAGTGTTAAAGCATGCCGCCAGCGTTCATCCTGAGCCAGGATCGAACTCTCCATGAGATCATAGTGCATTACGTATAGCTTCCTTGTTCGTAGAAAAAGCGGATCGGAATTGTCTTTCATTCCAAGGCATAACTTTATCCATGCGCTTCATATTCGCCTGGAGTTCGCTCCCAGAAATATAGCCATCCCCTACCCTCACGTCAATCCCACGAGCCTCTTATCATATCATTCGATGACGGCGGGGAAGCAATAAAAATGGAAAACTCACATTGGGTTAGGGATTAATCAGCTCGAACTGATGACTTCCACCACTCAAGGTGACACTCTACGCTGAGTTATAATCCCTGTCCCGGGGCCTTGCCCCCCATCGAGAAATAGAACTGACTAATCTAAGGGCAAAGGGTCGAGAACTCAACGCCATTATTTTGAACAACTGAACAACTTGAGCGGGCCTTCTTTTCACTAGACAGATACGAAAATAATGGGAAATTGGATTCAATTGTCAACTGTTCCTATCGGAAATAGGATTGACTACGGATTCGAGCCATAGCACATGGTTTTCAGAACAACCGATAGGATGTTTCCCGATCTAATTCTAAATAAGTAGGTTTTACATGAGAAGATTTGGCTCAGCATGTTCTCGCGGGTAGGAGAAGAGCCCGACTCAGTACTTCTAAAAAAAAAAAGAGAAATCAGAACCAAGTCAAAATGATACGGATCAACTCCTTCTTCTTGCGCCAAAGATCTTATCATTTCGAAGAAGAAACAGGAGTACATCCTCTTTCCATTTTCATTAAGAGTTCTTATGTGTGTCCACGCCCCTTCGAGCCCCGAAAGTGGACCAAATTCCTTTTCGTTAGAACACATACAAGATTCGTACTGACAAAAAGGATAATGGAACCCCACCATTAACTACTTATTTATGATTATGAATTTCATAGTAATAGAAATACATGTCCTACCGAAAGAATTTTGGAAACTTGCTATCCCCTTGCCAGCAGGCAAAGATTTACCTCCGTGGAAAGGATAATCATTCGGATCAACATATGAGTCCAACTACATTTGCATTGCCCTAATCCATGTTGTATATTTGAAAGAGGTGATCCCTTGCTTCTCTCATGTACAATCTCGTCCCGCTGAGCCCCCTTATCCTCGGTCCACAAGACAAAATGTAGGACTGGTGGCCAAAAGTTCATCACGAGAGAAAGGACTCACTGAGCCGAGATCACTAACTAATACTTAATGAAAATGCTAATAATAGAAAAGAAATGTTCGTTTCTGTATACTTTCCCGGGTTCCGGTGCTAAGCGGGTTTACGCAATCGATCGGATCATATAGGATTCCTTCACACAACATAGGTCATGAAAGGATCTCGGAGACCCACCAAAGCACGAAAGCCAGGATCTTCAGAAAATGGTATCTATTCGAAGAGTGCATAACCGATGGATAAGCTCACACTAACCCGTCAATTTGAGAACAATTCGGGATTTCCTTGGAGGTATCGGGAAGGAATTGGAATGTATAATATCGATTTATATAGATACATTTATACAGATACAGAAAAAAAGGTTATCTATTGATTCAAAGTGTACCTACGGATAGGGAAGAGAAAGAGGAAAAACCGAAGATTCACATGTATTTTGATCGAAAAATCAATTTGATTTATTTCGTAACTTTGCGCTTAATGAGAAAGATGGGTCAGATTATACAGGATCAAATCTATGGGACTTAAGGAATGATGGAAGGGAATAAAATAAAAAAAGAAAGAGAATAAGTAACTAAAAAATGAAATAGAGAGCCCAGATTCAAAATGAATGAACACGTAATGAATTGGTCCTGTCTTTGAAGGGAGTGGAAGACGGGAAGAGATTCTCGAACAGGAAAAGGATCCAATGACTTCAAAAGAATTGAACGAGGAGCCGTATGAGTGTGAAAATCTCATGTACGGTCTGTAGAGTGGCATAAGGGATACTTATCTGTCAACTTTGCCACTATCCACCCCAAAAAACGCAACTCTGCTCTTACGTAAAGTGCCAGAGTACGCTTAACCTCTGGATTTGAGAAGCACGGTATGACCTGGTATTGGCCATAATTTACAAGAAAACATTCGTAGTTCTTAGTAAAGAGGGGGGAGGGTTAGAAGATTTACCGGTGTGTGAGATATCACATTGGTCGAGGAACCCTAGATGCTGTCGGAGTAAAGGATCGTAACAAGGGGTTCTAGTGCGTTGTAGATTCTTATCCAAGGACTGATCATTTGATGATGCCATGTGAATCGCTTAGAAATCATGTAAAGTGTTGGCTAACCCAATAACGAAAGTTTCGTATAGGGAACCGGAGCAGGCTACCACGAGACAAAAGATCTTCTTTCTAAAGAGATTCTATCGGAACTATTATATGTCCAAGGTCCCAATATGAAATAATTTCAGAGGGTTTCCTTGACTTTGTCCGTGTCAACAAACAATTCGAAATGCCTCGACTTTTTGTAGAACAGGTCCGAGGTCAAATAGCAAGATTCGAAGCACCTTTTACACTATTTCGGAAACCCAAGGACTCAATCGGGTATGGATATGTAAAATACAGATTTCCAATCCTAGCAGGAAAGGAGGGAAACGGATACTCCTTTAAAGTGAGTAAAAAACGAATTCGATACTCGATCTCATAGATACATAGATATTCTGTGGAAAGCGCTATTCGATGAAAAGTGTATGTACGGCTTGGGGGGATCTTTCTATCTTTCGAGATCCACCTACAATATGGGGTCAAAAAGCAAAATAATGTATTTAGCCTTATAAAAAGAAACACGGATTCTTGAACCCATTTCACGTCTCATGTCACGTACGAGGTACTGCCGAGAAAAAAACTGAAATCCGATCCAATTTATCGTAATGAGTAGTTAACATGTGGTAAACCGGATATTCTGAAACAGGAAAAAAATCATTGGCTATTACAATTATCTATCGAGCCATGAAAAAGATTCAACAAAAGACAGAAACAAATCCACTATCTGTTTTACGTAAAGCATCGTGGAGTAACTCGATTAGAGCAGTAAAAGCAAGGCAGGTAGGCGGATCGACTCATCAAGTTCCATTGAAATTAGGATCGCAACAAGGAAAAGCACTTGCCATTCGTTGGTTATTAGGGGCATCTCGAAAAGTCAGGTCCGAATCGAAATATGGTTTTAAATTAGTACGAATTAGTGGATGTGCCACGAGTGGCGATGCCATACGCAAAAAAGAAGAGACTCATAGAATGGCAGAGGCAAATAGAGCTTTTGCAAATTTTCGTTATCCATGAAAAGGATCCATTAGACACATAGACCATGGATCCAACATCTCGATCGGAAAGAATCAATAGAAGAAAGAAAGAATCGGAATTGATCGATATATTCTTCAAACAAAAAGAAAAGGAAACGAAAGACGAAAAATAATCGTGGATCAACTAAGCCCCTTCGGGGACTTGTTTAAGAATACGAAAGAGGAATCTCATGTAAACTACCATGAAATAAGGTTTGATCCTATTCATGGGGGATTCCGTAAAAAATCCATTCCAAAAGAAAAAGTTGTCGAAACAATGGGGATTTTTTGGAGATTGATTGCAGTTACTAATCATGATTCTGCATGTACAGAATGAAAACTTCATCTCGATTCTACGAGAATTTTTATGAAAGCCTTCATTGCTTCTCTCGATGGAAGTTTTATTTTCCCAGAATGTATCCTAATTTTTTGGCTAATTTTCTTCGATGATAGATTCAACCTCTGATCAAAAAAGATATACCTTGGTTATATTTCATCTCTTCAACAAGTTTAGTAATGAGCATACGGCCCTATTGTCTGGATGGAGAAGAACATACGATTAGCTTTTCAGGAAATTCCAAAGAACAATTTCAACGAAATCTTTCAATTTCTATTTACTCTATGTTCAACTCTATGTTATTCCTCTATCCGTAGAGTACATTGAATGTACAGAAATGGCTATACAGGTTTCTTTTATTCGTATTAACAGCTAATCTAGGAGGAATGTTTTTATGCGGGCTCGATTTAATAACTATCTTTGTAGCTCCAGAATGTTTCAGTTTGCGCCTAACCTATTATCTGGATATGCAAGCAAGAAAGATGTACGGTCTAATGAGGCTAACTACGAAGTATTACTCATGGGTGGCAAGCTCTTCTATTCTGGTTCAACGGTTTCTCTTGGCTATATGGTTCATCCGGGGGGAGATCGAGGCTTCAAGAAATAGTGAAATGGTATTACAATACACAAATGTATAACTCCCCAGGAATTCAATTGCGTTATATTCATCACTGGAGGAATTGGGTTCAAGCTTTCCCTAGCCCCTTCTCATCAATGGACTCCTGAACGTATACGAAGGAGTTGCGGTTCGTTCGATAAATTCCTACCTCTCTATCTCATGAGATGTTGGATTTTCAAAACTCTGGACATGCAGAAGAGACAATGCTATCCCCACTCGGACAAAGAACATAACTTTTACTTGTTCAAATAACAATTAAGGTAAGCAGGGTCAGGAAACATGAATTCTTTATGATAAGGGATTCATTTTGAAGTTCGTTATTACGGGTAGTTCCTACAAAGGACGGACTAATGACGTATACAATACTGAATTCTAGATGTAGATGCTACATAGTTTTGTTCTCATCCTTCAGAGATCACGAGTGTAATAGGAGCATCCGTCGACAAAAGGATCCACCCTAAGATGATCATCTCATGGCTATTGAGAACGAATCAAACAGTGTTCTATTCTCTCAATCTTTCTGACTGCTCCGAAGGAACCGAGGAGCGAAAAGATTGAGAAAAATCAGTCATTCACAACCAAGATGAAGGATCCTCGAAAAGTTAAGGATTAGTAATCCTTTTTAGAAATAAATGGATTCGGTCTTATCATAGCGCGAGGAAGGTAATCAAAAAGAAAGAAGATGAGTTCTTTCTTCTTTTATCACTAGGAGCCGTGCGAGATAAACAGTCTCATGCACCGTTTTGAATGAGAGAAAGAAGTGAGGATCCTCTTCGACTCTGACTCTCCCCACTCCAGTGTTGGCTTTTCTTTCTGTTAACTTCGAAAGTCGCTGACTTCAGCTTTAGCCACTCGAATTTCGATATTCCTTTTTGATTCTCCTCAAAACGAATGGATCTTCTTCTGGAATCCCTAGCATTGTCATTAGATTATTGGGGAATCTCATTGCTATACTCAAACAGCATGAAACGATGCTTGCGTATTCGTCCATAGGTCAAATTGGATATGTAATTATTGGAATAATTGTTGGAGACTCAAATGGGGATATGCAAGCAGATAAGCTTATATGCTGTCTTATTCTCCATCGAATCTAGGAACTTTTGCTTGCATTGATATATTGGTCTACGTACAGGAATGAAACATTCGAGATATGCAGGATTAATACCAAAAGATCCTTTTTTTGGCTCTCTCTTAGCCCTAGTCTCTTATCTTAGGAGGTCTTACCTCCAACTAGCAGGTTTTTCGGAAAAGGAACTAATATTTGAGTTGTTGAGGGATGGCAGGCCAGGCCTATTTGCTTGGTTGCAATAGGACTCCTTACAAGGCGTTGGTTTCTATCTATATTATCTAAAAATAATCAAGTTATTAATGATGACGAAACAAGAAAAACCCCTACGTGCGAAATATAGAAGATCCCTTAAGATTAACAATTTCCATCGAATTGAGTATGTTGTATGTGTGATAGCAATCGACTATACAGGAAATCAATGAACCCGATTATTGAAATTGCCAGGATACCCTGTTTTACTTCTAGAAATCTATGTCTTAGGTTTAAGATCCCTTAAACTGGAATCAAAGAAGTGAGTAGATGCGTTCCGCCCCAAAATGGGAATGGGCTAGGGTTTATGAACTTATAATCTATAATTGATGATCGGTTCGATTCCATGATTATAAGTTGCATTCATACCGGGACCAGACGGTAATAGGGTTAGATACATCTGCATTATGAGAGAGGGTCTTCGAAGGGGGGGCGTATCTAATAGGTACTATTGTTTACATATGGATCCCTAAGCGCGTTACATTCCATTAGGATAGATATATGCGTAATCGGACGCTTTTTACATATCTCTACGTTATTTGGGAGGGGACCTATTCACTACACTTCGTTGGCTCTCTATTGAATCGAGAAATCGGTTGATTGTCCATTCGACAGGACTGATCAATAGAAATTACCCTAACCACTCGACACTTGTATATATTATTCCATACATCGCCACTTAGTAGATATTTCTATTCATGGAATACTATTCCCTTTCAAGATGCGCTTGGTGGTGAAAGGTAGATCACGCGAGACCAAAAAATCTCGTTGCGAAAAAGCGTGGAGGAGAGGTCGAGTCCTCTCAAGGCATAATATACAATATTGAGAATGTCATGACTTGGAATAAGTTCGGGAAGCGGATCACGAAATCTTGGTGATTCTCATCTAATGAATGGGGAGTCTGCTTTTGGAATCATCCGCCTGACCCCCCCCCGAGTAAGCTTTAACAGGAATCAACACTAAGGGAGATTGATACAATAGAAACCTCTGGTAAAATGCCCCACCCGTAACCACGGCGGATTAAAGCTACATTACAATAGTCCGTTTTAGGGATTGAGGGACTTACCCATCCGTGACTTTGGCACTGGACGTTCCCAAAATGGGTATATCGGGCGGGTGAATTCAATAATTCAATAATAGACGCCGTTGGCATTTCCAGCCGTCTTCTCTTCTTTCAGGGCCTACCCGAAGAGAAGCCAGTACTTCTTGGTCGTGAATATCTGAATAGACGAACCCGCCCGCGGGTTAATCTTTGGCTTCGGAAACAATAAAAGCGAATAGTCGGTCAAATGGAATGTGTATTATCCAGTAAGGGGGTCTTGCAATGAGAAGAGCCGTTCGACCTGAGACGAAGAGAAATGTCTCATTTATATTACTTTTATTTAGTTATTCAGTTAAACCAACGAGTCGTTATTGTAGCAGTCAGATAGCAACAAACCATTTTATGCCAACATGCGTTATTTTTGAGTTCAATGGATTTACATCTTCATTAATGGAATTTGTGATTGTGTAGTGAGTAATAGCTTCCGGTTGTTCGCTGGTCAAGAATTTGTTTAGGCAGTTCATACCATCCTACATTAATGTTTTGATCTAAGATTTCAATCTTCATCGTTTCAGCAGTAGTTAGATATTGTTCCATGGAGCTAAGTCCAACAAGAGGAAGAGAAGAAACAGGTGTTTCCAACGC
Source organism: Fragaria nilgerrensis (assembly GCA_010134655.1). Lineage (NCBI taxonomy): Eukaryota > Viridiplantae > Streptophyta > Magnoliopsida > Rosales > Rosaceae > Fragaria > Fragaria nilgerrensis. The sequence goes on along the minus strand of CM020980.1, from coordinate 38,193,529 downwards.
ACCAACCGCCCACAGTCCAATTATTGTTCCACTTTAATCCCTGTGTCAGGCACATACTTTAGTAAGAGAAGGGAAAACCTTTCTCGTTACATGATCCAATTGTTCATCATCCGGGAAAAAAAGCCCATCTTTTTCTCAAATGCGCTTTGTCATTGATCCCAAGAGCGTTGTCGTTAGATGGAACAGCTTTGATAATACTGTAACTCTCGGATTTGGAGTAGTAGAAGGCAAAATCCTATAGATAATGAACTGTTGGGTTCTAGAGCCCACTCTGGCGATGAAATCAACAATTCGAAGTGCCTTTCTTGCGTTATTCTTGATAAACCGCGTTTATATAGAGGTTGGTAGAGTCTGTTTGGGAAGTAGAAGCCCTTTGGCATCCTCTTCATACAAAAAGAATTCTCGATGGAAAAACACAGAGATATAAGGCGGTCTTTGAAAGGAAAAAGAGTGGATCGCAGGGTCCCAAAACAATTGGCTTATTCGAAAGAAGCCTGTTCTTTGGAAGATCATATCTCGTGTCTGAGACTTGCAAGAACTCCGATCGAGTTCTCTTGAAGCCCATCCTATTTCATCATAAAGATCCGATCTGCCTGAAAGAACTGACCCCAATGGGAAATCACAATTCATTGTGGCCTTCGATCACAATCAAATAGAACAGCCCAAGGGCCGCCATTTCTAGGAGCCCAAAATTGTGATGTAATAAACCTCCTCTATCCGTTGCAGGTGCAGGACTACTTCTCATCCCTCTTCAAACTCCGATTCGATTGTTCATAGAAAAATCTCTGCATCAACGGTAGAACAAGATCCTATTTGGCATCATGATCTAAGGGATTCTCTGGTTCGGGCCCGAAGAACGCAAGGTCACCATCATATCCAAACTGACGCAATCTTTTTCTGTCCGGGAGGATCCCACCGGCGCGCTTTCTACTTCTAATAGGCCAGAGAAATAGATCAGAATCATTTCACGAGTACATAGAAGTAGAAGTAATCCCGTTTTTTTTCTCGGGGTCCGGTGGTAGAGACCAAAGGTCTTGACGACCGATCCGGCAGAACAAAACTCAAAGATAAAGAAGTACGTAATCTTCAGCTCGTCCAAGTCGAAGTACATTTGTAACAATAAGAACCCCCTGTTTACATGATGTCTATCTCATATAGATAGATATTTAAGGATCTATGGAGCATTACTTAGAGTAGTACATTTTGTTTGCGCAAGGCCCTTCCTTATTGAAGAAACGATTCCATGATCCTTGAACCGATCTTATTGGGATCGAATCCCAAGTTGTTCTATGAAGAGCAGAACTAATTATATTGTGTCTATAATTGATTTTTTATCTGGTGAATACTAATCGATAGGGCCTCATCGGAAGGCTACAAGATCTCGTACATTGGAAGCCATTGGTAGGACCCGAATCCATAGTTATAGAACATTTTCTTTTAAGTGAATGAAATCCCTAGTATTATGACAAGGAGTGAAAAGTGCTTTCGTTGTTGTGAATAAGAAGCCTCGGACTTTTAATCATGTATGCATGTATTTAATTTTATTCGGAGAGACTATTAGAGCGGGGGATCACTTTTGGGGATATGAGTCGAAGCAATAACAAGAAATTCTAGTGGAACATCTTTCACAATCCCTGGATGAGATTAGTTCACTATAAAACGAGGATAATGTAAATTCGACTCATTCAATCCAGATCATGATATGTTTGGAATCCAATTATGCAAGGAGACATTGTCTTTGCTAATTTCGAATTGAAGGTGAATTATATAAAATAGGTCTATTTCCGGCATCATATCCCTAGTAGCAGAGTCCTTTATATCATAGTTAGAAAGCTCCGCTTCCGATCAGGGTACGGCCGATATCGTCACATCATCAATCTCGGTCACTATCATCAACAAGAAAACCCTTGGCTTGTATCAGGAACTTGTTCAGAATACTGTAAGGAAAAGAACGATAGAGTAGTTTTGTACGTAGGTATATTGACCAAATAGGATAGCGATACGTTCCTATAGAAACTATCACCTAAAATACCCCTAGAGAGGGAAGGCTTAAACGGAGGGAAAAGAGTGTTTCATGGATGGGAAAGAAAATCTATAGCCCCACAGGAGGTTTGTGAATACGTGATTGTCGTGACAAGAGCAAGGAATATCCGCCTTTTCTGCCTAAACAGGGATGGTATTGACTGAAATCAATTCATTAGATACTTTATGAATGTTAACTTAAGTATCGTAAGGAAATTGCTCCGGTGTTCAATCATTTGATAAACCAGAGTCATTCTTTGATAAAGATCACTATGAGTCAGGACTAAATAGAATTTGATCAATCCATTTTTTCGTCGTTCGTAAGGGGATGCTGAACCAAGAATATCTCTCTTTATCACCAATCGAATCAATGTTCGTGACCCAACGAATTCTATTTTATACATCAATACCAATATACCGTTCACGGTTTTTTTTTTTATCAATGAATAGTCATCTTTATTGTTGACCTAGATGTCTCGAATATTTCTCGAAAAAAAAAAAGCGATTCGAGTTGATGGGATTGGATCGTAATTATGAAATCCGATGATATCGATTGAGATTTATATTCAAATGATTATCTTCTCTGTAGAACGATATGATTTTGACCCATAAGTGGGACGCCACCCATAGCATGTTGCGGCAGAAGCGGAACCCGTATTCTTCTAAGAATCCCCTTAATTGTTCCACAGCATAGCTAGAAAGAGAATTCTTTAAACCGAAGAAAGAAATTTCAGTGAGATGGAGATACCTATCAGAAGTTTTCGACAACTCAATTCAGTGATGGAATTCAGTCAAAGATTTCACAGAAAACACCTTACGACCCCCAACCACCTCCCTGTCACCTGAAATCAACCACTTCCAACCGCACACCACCTATAGTGCTCAGAACCACCACCAACCCAGGAGAGAAAACAGAAGAGAGAAGATTGTGTCCGACACGGACTGTATCCGCAATAAGAAGAAGGAAAAGGTTTGAAGAGAGGAAAACTCCCGCCAGGCTAGTTCGATCTTGGTAAACACCCACTCACGCAGCTTGAATACGCATAGCCACCTACCCGACACTTATTCTCGTGGATCACCTTTCTGTCGGACAGAGAAGAGTTATGTAACACTTACCGAAATATTCATTATCATATTCCATTGTGGAAGAACACCCACAAACCCACACATTTTTATCGGAAGAATTCCGCCATGATATACTGATCCAGATATATCATGAAAAATGAAAAATTTTTTTAAATTTGCGCTGCTACTTAGTAATCTGCAATAGGTCTGAGAAAAGTATTAAAAATATCAAATTAGATCATTTGATCTGTCTTGATAGTAGGAACCATGGCATATATGTTTGGAATATATCTTCCATTTTGAGAGAGTTGAAACAGCATATCTCGTTGAAACGGTTCTATACATTGACCGCTTTCTCAAAAGGCATTTTCATTAGACAACGACCCCGCCCTTTCCTCTTCGGATGGTAAATATTTCTCAGAAATGGCAGTGTGAATCAAAACCATGTTTGAATGAAATTGAGATACGTGATGCAAGTTCTTCCACTTCATGAAGCAGACGATTCATATCTGAAAGGGGTGGTTGACAATAAGGTTCTTTCAAAACTGACTATTTGTCCTTCTGTTAAGTAAGTGTTCCAGAGAATGCTGCGGGGATTCGAGAATAGTCTACGAGACGAATGGATCGGATCGAATCGCGAAAATGAACAAAGGATTTGTACAAGTTATACTTCGTCTACATTGTGGAAGGAAATCGTTAGGTATGAATATGTTAGACACCTGTACTCAGTTGTGAAATAGTATTCCTCTCCAAAAAAAGCATATTTTTTTTTAACGCCGCGCAAAGAAAATAAAAATATTTGTGCGAAGATGAACAAGATAGTATGAGGAATTGTCCATATGTAAAATCATAATAATTGTACGGGCTTTTCACAAAAAAAGAGGGAACCTTGTTCAAAACGTAGAAGCTGAGAGTGATGTGGATTATTCAAGAATTCGACAGTCGATGTTGCTGTTATAAAAACGAAGGAGTCAATGAACTTCTATGAAATGGTTTCAGGGATTCCAGACATTGTCGTGATCGTGGGGTGAGACATGAGAAATAGGATCCATGTTATAAAAGAGTTATGCGTATTTTCTAGTATGGAATGAGTTCAATCACCCACTTTGGATCTATCTTAATCCTTATTGAAAAAAACGGTGATATTGTCCTCGTTTGATCAAGAATTTGATTTTGGGAAAAGTGATCATGATAATCGTAATAAGAAGGGTTTCCTTTTTTTCAAAGAAACGATTGAAGACCTATTGATTAAACAACTGATTGCAGAGTTGATCATTCGGCCTTTCAATTTCATATATGTGGATCTCGGACCCTATGAATGGGGATATTCCCGAAACTCATAAAGAAAAAAGGCAGTGAGTTAGACAAAAAGAGAAGAAACTTGGACAAAAAAAGAAGTAACTTGGACAAAAAGAAAGGAAGTGACTTAGACAACTCTTTTTTGTCGATAACTAGACCACTAATAGAATAATTGATTAATACGTAATCGATCGACTTACTTGAAAATGGCTATTCTGCTCAGAAATGAAAATGTCCAAATGTTTCCTGTAACTTCTTAGCTCACATTGGACCATTGTATCGATATGATTGGATTTACCCGATTCATGGACTCTTCCGTCGAGAAATAAAAATAAGCGGTCGAACCATTTCTCGGACTCTTTTCAAAATGTGATAAATGTTGGTTGATCGTATATTCATTGTATAGTGCTATGATCGGAGTATCATTTCTATTTGATCCCTTGAATTCCATATTCGAAGGTGCATCGGGATCTAGTCATTAAAAAGAATCGTTCATAACTTTCTTATGTACCCATAGGTGCTATATTGGATTTGGTGAATCAGGATTTTCGTGATCAATCTATATGATTGACTGCCTCCCATTATGTGGTTTGCCTAGCAAATACCACTAGTTTTTGGTTTGGATCTTCCAAAATCTTCACCGCAGGAGTCGGGACCCATTTTATGATCCTTCGATAAAAATTCATTCTCTCATAAAAATAGGAGGTAGAACCAATAAGATTCTTTTCGATTATCCCTGGAGTTGAATCCCTCATTCAAGAATTGTTTGGATCCAATCCCGTAGGATAGGAATTCAATGAAAAGGCAAATCCCTTATGATATAACGGATCGGGCCTCGGTTATGATAGAGTGAATAGATCTGCATTTCTTGAAAATCTCATTCTGATTCAAAATCGTGGTGTGTGTTTGTTTTGTAACGTGATCCCCACTGTTCCGGTCATGGAATAGATGAAATAAATCACAAAAATGGATTTGTGAAGAAGGAAATCTTATTGGAATGTCCAGTTCATCCTTTGGAACATATCACATCCGGATTCTGATGAAATAGGCTGATTGAGAAGTATTTTGGAAATACGTAATTTATCTTGAATATATTAACTATTCTTTATTTTCGATCGCCTGGAGGGACAAGAAACATCTGTTCTTCTTCAACAATTCTGATCTTAGTGGACCTCTCAGTAGGATTCGAACCCAGATGAAGTTCTGACCATTGTCAGAGAAAAAAGACGAAGGGATTTGTGAGGATTCCAAGAAATTCTTCGTTTCTTCCGGAAGCAGATGCTTATTCATCTGCTCTCACGTTCCGTTAATAGCCGGGACATTGAGGAATATCCAGAAAGGCATTTAGGGAGTCGTTGATTATTCTGTTCGTTCCGTTTGAAGAAAGAAAGATCCCAAAGAATCGATCTTTCTTTTAGTGTTGAATCTCTCTTTGATTGATCAATGGTGATATTTCTGAAGCTATTACTAATGGGAATCGAAACGATCCATGGGATTGGAATCAGAGGATCCTTTCAATTGGCTAGCAATCCGTTACTTGAACAAAACTAGATCTTGTGGAATCATATTGAATATTTGACGATACCTTCCGTACCTGCTAAAAAACGATCCTGTTTTACCAAAACACACATTGTATAAACAATTCTATCTCGATATGTTCATCAAAAAATCCGATTCAGCGGATTCTTCCCCCAAACTAAAGAAGAGATCTTGGCGGATTGCCACATATGAAATTGAGCAACAATTTTGCCTAGCCCAATGGTCTCGAGAAGAGATGCGGAAAATGCTCAATTTCAGTGATGAATAGTGACACAGCTCCTGTGGTTGAAGAAAACCGCCGCTCAATGGTATTTGTTGTCATGAAAAGCAAACAGACGATAAACAAACCAGTCTTTCACTAGATTCGAATAGCTGTCCCGAATTCAAGTGAGTATGTTTCGCCCTTCCTCGGAGAAAGAAAGACGATCAAAACAATTCCCAAATCATGGTCCTTGCGAATCGGATCATCCATATAATATACAAAAAGAAAACTCCAGATATGTGATATCTTCTCTTGAATGAGATCTCAATTCAGCGGACGGTTGATTGTAGCTTACAACGAGAATCCCTCTTTTTTCCGATCCAGTTCCTCCACCCACCGCGAAACCACAGTTAGATTCAGGCATGATACACTTTTTTAGTTATTGGGAGAACCCAAGGCTCTCTTCGGACGGGAAACAGCTATCAGAGATCTTTTGTCCTTTTGGAGATAAAGGAAGCGAAAACAAATCAACCTATTGATATTGGAAGACCCAAAGACTTCTCACTGTTATCATTTCTGGCGTCCATGAAAATTCATTAGTATAGGAAATGAAGCCATGTCAATAGAGATCTTTTTATCTCGACCATCTTTCGATGTTAATACGATATAAAAGGACCACACTACAAATAGTACTACACCCTTGATCGGAAATGATCTGTTGAACCCTGTAAATGTTGGAATGCGTGTGAAAATCGGATACTCCAATACGGAAGTCCAAAGTTTTATAAAAGTTCTTGATGGGAAAAAAAATGTGACATGAAAGAGCCCAATGATTGAATTGGTCCATGAATCTAAGAAATAGTGAGAATTCTTGATCTATCTCAATATCTCTCTCAATTCGAAAATCCAGGATTTGAATTGATGTCCTTCATGGATGTCCTCCTAAATTGCGTGATTATCTAAAGATTCATTTCAATGGAAAGGGGGGGGGGGGGAATTTGGTTATCACCATGTACGAGGATCCCCGCCTAAGCATTCCATGGCGAATGGTTAAGCGCCCAACTCATATTGGCGAATTGTAGGTTCAATTCCTACTGATGCACGCCAATGGACCTCCAATTAAGTCTATTGGCATGCTCGTATCAATGGAATCTAATCATCCAACATAATGAATCTGGGTGTGGTATATATAATCATAAAATATGAACGTAAGAATAGGCATTCTTATTGAGACTAGAACGCAGAGGGAAGAAAATAGATTTATGGATGATCAAATATGCAGGATTATACAGACAAACGTATTCGGTTATTGGGGAACCAATCAATATACTTCTAATGGCGAATCAGGATCAACTAGGACAGAAATAAAGCATGGGTCGACCTGCTTCTTTGGTGTCAAGGTAATAGCTAGTGAATAGTCATGACTTCCGGAAAGAGTAGAAGAATGGGACATACTATGGGACATACAATGGCATTACAGACGTATGACATTACGCCTTCAACCGGGGTATTCTATTCCCCTCTTAGAAAGAAAAGACTTAAATCAAAATACTTAATAGATGCGATACAGTTATACAAAACTTCTACCCCGAAGCACACGCCAATGGAAGCGTAACAGTCAGTGAAATCCAATCCACGAAAATAATTGATCTATGGAAGCATCGTGTAGTAAAGGTCGTAATGCCAGAGGAAGATTACCGCAGGGCATAGAGGGGGAGGTCATAAGCGTCTATACCCGTAAAATCGATTCGACGGAAGGAAAAAAAACATTATATGGTAGAATCGTAACTTAGAATACGACCCGAATCGAAAATGCCATTACATTTGTCCATACACTATGGGGATGTGAGAAAAGATCTATTTTAAATCCAGAGGGGCTATAATTGGAGATACCATTGTTTCGGGATACAGGAAGTTCCCTATAAAAAGAGGAAAAATGCCCTACCGGTTGAGTGCGAGTGGAACTATGGGATTTACGTAATTGAAGTAACAATTAGTTACGACACGACGAACCTTAGAAAATCGATCACTGATCCGGAGTTGAGTACCTTACAGGATAGGACCTAACAGAAAAAAAAGCTGAAGAGTAAACGGCAGCAGGATTGAGTTCAGTAGTCCTCATAAAAATTATTGACTCTAGAGATATTAGTAACTGAGAAGACAAAATTGTTCAAGCACATAACGAAGCGCCCCTTGTTTCACAAGAGAGGAGGACGGGGATTCACATTTAATTTGATGGTCAGAGGCCAAATTGAAAGCTAAGCAGTCGTAATTCTAGGATCCCGGGGGACAAAATAGAGATGGTCTCCTACGTTACCCATAATAATAATATGTGGAGATCGACTAATTTATAGAGTATTCGGTCTGAATGTACATGAAGAACATAAGCCCGATGAAGGAAGGAACGGGAAGACCTAGATGTAGAAGATCATTAACATGAGTTATTGGCAGATTTTGCTTCCTATAGATCCCTTCATTGGGTACTTATTATATGATATAAGAATTATAGATAATATGGATCCATCTGTATAGATATCATCATCTACATCCAGAAAGCGTATGATTTGGAAGAAGCTTGTAAAGTTTGGGAGGGGTTTTATTGATCAAAAAGAATAATCTTACTTAACCGATAATGCCTTAGGCAACGGCCATAATAACATAGAAATCACCCTTGGAAAGGGTGGACAAGAGCTAGAGCAGCAGGTGCTGTAGCGAATGATTGAAAAGAGGGGAAAACGGCCACATAAATTACCTTCTGGGGAGGTTCGTTTGATATCCAAAAACTGCTCAGCGACAGTCGGACAAGTGGGGGAAGGGGGGTGAACCAGAAAAGTTTGGGTAAAGCCGGATAGAAATGTTTGGCTAGGTAAGCGTCCTGTAGTAAGAGGAGTAGTATGAAACCGGTAAGACCATCCCCATGGGGTGGTGAGGGAGGCCCCAATTGGTAGAAAAAACCACGCAACACCTTGGGTTATCTGCCCTTGGAAGAAGAAGTAGTAGAAAAGGAGATAAATATAGTGATATTGATTCTTCGTCGCCGTAGTAAATAGGCGAGAAAATAGAATTTTTTCTTCGTCTTAAAAAAAAAATATTAGAAAAAAATGGAGTAGTAATTAATTGGACCCTTCACTAAAAAAAAACCTTTTGTAGCGAATCATTTATTAAGCAAAAATAAATAACGTAACACAAAAGCAGAAAAAGGAAATAATAATACTTGGTCTCGAGCGTTACCATTATACCTACAATGATCGGCAGATATTGCTATCCATAACGGAAAGGAGCATTTGCCTATTTATATAAAAACAGATCGTTATATGGTAGGAAATTAAATTGGGAGAATTTCACCGACTCTAAATTTCCGGGGGAATGCGAAAAATGATTAATAGCTCTCGGCGTTAGTTAATTATTAATTCTTAAAATTTAATAATAAATTATAAAAATAATAAAAGTGGAATATAGATGCTTATTATAGTTTATTAATGAGGAGGTGAACCTTATAATATGGAGAAAAGGAAAAAGAAAAGAAAAGCCGAACCAATATACCGACGTAGCCGCTTCAAGCCAACAGATATGTATATTTCTGCTCAAAGCGGAGAAGAGTTAATTGATCAAAATCGTGGGATTCCTATGAAGAAACACTTTAATGATCCTAGAACTCATGCCTTATCGAGCTGTTATGACATGTTTAAATGGTTTATTCTGCAGCAGCAAACGCTAATCACAATAAAGGTTTGAAGAAACAAGTTTATCATTAGTTAAAGCTGAAAGGTCAACGAGGGCAACGACTCGTGAAAAAATTTAAAACCCGAGCTCGAGGCGGAGTTACGATAAGAAGATCGACCTGTCTTCATAAAATATGGTGTTGAAAGATATATCTGTAGATGAACAACTAGAAAGAGGATAAAAGGAAAAGAACTGAGAATATTAAAGAAAAATTATTCCATATTAGAAAACTAAAAAATACGCTATATTATGTTATGCTTAAAAAACCCGAATGGATAACAAAAAACACACCGATATGATGTTTCACGGATAATATAGTGGGGGACTATGGACAAAAAAATAAATCCCACTGGTTTCAGGACTTGGTGCAACTCAGGTCATCATTCTGTTTGGTTTGCACAACACAAAGAATTATTCCGAGATCGACAAGACGATCAAAAAATACGAGATGGTATCACAAAATTAGTACAAAAAACTCTTGAAATATCCTAAGTCGAGGGAATTGCCACGTATGAGATTCAAAAAGATTGATTGATTCAAATAATAATCTAATATGGGATTCCCAGTTATTTAATAGAAGAAGGACTCGCAAAATCGAAGAATTTACAGTTCAATGTACAAAAAGAACTTAATTGTGTAAACCGAAAACTCAAAACATTGACTATTACAAAATTGTAAAAACCTTTTAAACCTTATGAGCCACCCAATATTCTTGCGGAATTATAGCCGGCGCAATTAAAAAATAGAGTTTCATTTCGCAAAGCAATGAAAAAAGCTATGAATTAACTGAGCAGGCAGGAAAAAGGAATTTCAAGTACAAATAGCAGGGCCGTACGACGGAAAAGAAATTGCACGGGCGTGTCGAATGGATCCAAGAAGGTGTAGGGTTCCTCTACAAACCATTTCGAGCCAAATAATATTGTCCTACGCAGTTCGAACTATCTACGGGGTATTAGGTATCAAAAGTTGGGAGATTTTGTAAGACGAGATAATAAGCATTACTCGACTTGTATTGAGTTTCTATTTAGTGATAAAAAATGAACAATTCGATAAGGTTGAAATAAAAATCCATTAATCGTATTGGTATAATGCAGGCTAGTGTGTGATCGTGGTGTTTGTAGATAGGATCAAAAAAATGGAACAGCACCGTAGTACGAACTAATAACTAAGAAATAATAACCAAATCATCGCTTCCGCGTTATCTGGATAGTAAGAAAGAGCAGTCAAAATATGATCTAATTGATATAATTCATATCGGTTTGTTAGCACTGAAATCTTTTTTTTGCAAAAACAAAAAAGAAAAACCAACGGATTATGGGGTGTGATAAGCAAGAAAAGTATACAGATAATGGAGGGTGAGAGAAAGATAGGATAGAAAAAGGAAAAGATAGAAAAAGAATATCAACGATATTATGATCCAATATGTACGGTCTATGGTCATCTCATAAAAAAGAATGTAATAAAGAATCAATACGATTGATCCTAAATTAAACAAATACGTGATTAAAAACCACAAATAAAGAGCACCGAGCAATAAGACTGAGAAGGTTGACTCAAAACTAATTTCATTAGGGGCTCCGTGTAAGTTCAGACCTAATCATTATCCGAAGGTGGTTGTGAACGACAGAACCTGTGAATGCATAAAGATTAATGAAAAGCATCTCATGATTCAGTGGGTAGGAGGCGGAACGAAACCAGAATGCATTTTTGTTTTTTGAAAGATTATGTCAGTAAACTAATCTTACAACTAAATGTTGAAAGATAAATAGCGCACAGCGAATTTTTTTTAGAACTTGAATAATCGATATGATAATAAACAGCAAAAAAAATAAAGATTTCATTATAAACATTATACAAAAATTACATTGATCTATAAAAATTAACATTATCTATAAATCAGAATACGTGATTTACTTATATATATTACCAAATCAAAAAGATAAAAAAAATTCTATTACATGAAATTTCTCAAAGAATCTCCCGATTCAGTATTCAGCATGTATTATTTTAATTTCCATTTAATTCGCGGGGACTGGATGAGAAGAAATTCTCAGTCCGGTTCTGTAGTAGAGAGGTTGGTGGAATTGATAAACAACCATCAACTAGTAACACCAAAAAGAAACCAGGATTCCGTAAACAAACTCGAGGACGAAGAAAGGAATATTTAGCGAGGTAATCGTATTGCTTGGTAGAATATGCTCTTCAAGCACTTGAACCCGGCCTTGGAATCACTCTAGACAAATAGAAGCGGGGCGGCGACGCTAAAATGACACGAAATGCACGCGCGGCGGAACAATCTGGGTCCGTATATTTCCAGACCAAACCAGTTAGGTAAGACCTACAGAAACACGTAGGGTTCGGGGAAAGATCTCCCGAATATGGGAGCTGTTGGTTAAAAACCGGCAGGAATTACTTATGAAATGAGCGGAGTGGCAGAAAAATATAGCCAGAAGGCATTCAATAGCGGCATCCAAAAATGCCTATTACGAAACTCAATTCATTCTTTCGGTATAGGATAGGAAGTTATAACAAAGGACATAATTTTTTGATAATACAAAAAACAATTGTAGGTTTCTTGTTTTGTTTGACAAACAATATTCTTTGTTCACTTTACATTGCAACAGACAAAACAATAAAAAAAAGATATGATTCAGCCTCAAACACCATTTGAATGTAGCGGACAACAGCGGGGCCCGAGAAGTGGGTGTATTCGATCATAGGAGCTAGTAATCGACGATATGCTCGTATCGGTGACGTTATTGTTGCTGTAATCAAAGAAAGCAGTACCAAATACACCTCTAGAAGATCAGAAGTGATCCGGAGCTGTAATTGTCGACTTGTAAAGAACTCAAACGCGACAACGGTATGATACTACGATATGATGGACAATGCTGCTGTTTATTGATCAGAGGAAATCCAAAGGGAACCCGAATTGTTTGGCGCGATCCCCCGGGAATAAGACAGGTAAATTACTAAAATCGTTCATTAGCACCTGAAGTATTATAAGGGAATACCATGATATAGGTTATAATATTTGAATGAAATGGAGTAATTTAAACTTAAATTCGTAGAGGTTGGTATCACGTATATACCTTTAAAAATCATAATATTGATGAATTCAGGAACAAAAAGAAATGAGCATGTGATTATATCAACATTAGGGACGGGACAACAAGAATCTAGTTTATAATGAGTAAAGACCACTGATGCTTGACATAATAACCTCTATAAGAAATGCTGATGAATGAAAAAGAACGTTCGATACCATCTACTAACATCACGAAAATATTGTTAAAATCTTTTACGAGAAGTTATGAAAAAGTGAGACAAACATCAGGAAAGCCGTAATTTTTTTTGCGTTTAACCCTACGACTAGGAGGACCCAATCGGAAAGGGGACGTATAGAACTGTTTTAAATTTAAAACGGATCAGCGGCCCGCCTCGAATCTATTCTAACTATCAACAGAATTACGAGGAATTTTAGGCGAATGGAATTGTAATTCGTTCTGACTTCTCGAGGATAATGACAGACCGAGAGCCGAATAGAAGGAATGGGGGGAAATTTTGGTATATATTGGTAATCTTTTCTGATAGCCAATCATATGCGGAACTTTCCATATTGTGAAAAAAAAACAGAGAATTGGTAGGTTTCTAATATATATTATGCTCTTTGATTTAGTGATGCTTCAAAGCCGTTTTACCCGGGAATGAAGAACCAAAAAAGGATTCCGTGAGGAATTTAAGTACTGAACTATCCAATGTATGTATATTTCAGTTCGTTTGATAATGAAAATCCGATTCTGGGTTGCTTTCGGGAAAGGTTCAACGTAATTAGACAATATGACCCTAAATAGAACCAAATTGGGTAAGTTCTTATGATTCAACTAAAGGAAATAGGAATTTGTATATTAGTATATTAAAGTAAAGACTCAAAGAATTTGGGATTTTTTGATTTCAAATTCTTTCGTAGGGAATACAATTCGAAGTTAGAAATTTAAGAAATATTTCTCCAATTAAGTAGATTCAGAATTAAGAAAGGGAGTGAAAATATGAAAATAAGGCCTCTGTTCGTAAAAAATTGTGAAAAATGTCGATTAAGTAATACGTAGGCAGGGGACGAATTATAGTAATTGTTCCAACCCGAGACATAAAAAAGACAAGGATAATCTTTTTATAAACCAAAAGGGACTCCCAAAATAGAAAGGACTTGAGGTTACAGATGTACAAAAAAATCAGTAAAAAAACCAGATCTGTTTTTGACATGAACATGGATATATCAAATAATCTTTTGACTTATCCTTATAAGAGATAAAATATGGCTAAAAACCCATACCACAAAAATCGGCTCAACGTAAAATAGCGTATTGGTCACGTAAGAATGCGCCGTAGAATACAAAGGAGTTATTCATGTTAACGCAAGTTTCAACAATACCATTGTGACGTACAGATGTACGGGGTCGAGTAAGTTCTTGTCGTATGCCGGTACTTGTGGATTCAAGGGTACAGAAGAGGGACACCATTTTGCCGCTCCAAACCGAGCGGGAAATGCTATTCGGACAGTGGTGGATCAAGGTATGCAACGAGCAGAAGTCATGATAAAGGGCCCGGGTTCTCGGAGAGATGGCGGCATTAAGAGCTATTCTAGAAGCGGCATTACTATTAAGTTTCTACGGGATTGTAACCCCTATGCCAAATAATGGCTGTAGGCCCCAAAAAAGACGCGGTGTGTAAACATGAAGAGAGTTCAAGAGAAAATAAATATTCAATGATTTGATCAAATAATATTATATTGGTTCGGAGAAAGTAACAAGTATCTACTCGGACATACAGTGGAAATGTGTTGAATTCAAGAGCAGAAGTAAGAGTCTTTATTATGGACGCTTTATTCTGGCCCCCACTTATGAAAGGCCAGACGTAAAAGGCATCGCGAAGTGCGTAAGAGCTCTTTACCCGGAGAAATAGAAGGAACCATGTTTACAGGTGCAAAACTGAGAAAATACCACAGATATTCGACCTTTGTGGTATTCAAGAATCTGTACATGAAATTTTAAGGAATTTGAAAGAAGAAAGTGTATGAGAAGTAATCTGTATGGAAACTGTAACGGTCTATTTGGTCAAGGGTCCTGGATATGTAACTGCTAAGACATTATTTTACCACCCTCTATAGAAATCGTGATAATTACACAGCATATAGTAACCTAACAGAACAATTAATTGGGTGTAGTGAATTACAAAGCGAGGAATAGTGGATATCGTATAAAAACGCCAAATAACTTCAAGAAGGTAGTTATCCTATAGATGTGTATTAATGCCCGTTCGAAATGCGAATCATAGATTCATTCTTATGTGAATGGGAATGAAAAAACAAGAGATACTTTTTATCGGAAATATGGACAAATGGAAGTTTAACTCAAAGAAAGCACTTCATGTAAGCCTCTCGGAATCTTTGATGATTTATTATCCCTTTTTACATGCAGAAGACAGAAAACTTCCATTCGAAAACAATCAACACAAAGGTACTTTACCCTTTTTACTTTTAATGGTTAAAATTGGCTAAGTCCAAAGAAAATTTAAAAAAGAAACGCATTGAAATATATTTTATGGACCAATCAGAATGCCCCCCCCCAGGGGCTATAATTGCCCAAACGGTCCAACATACATACAGTATTGGACCTTTTGAATAAACAGGCCAGAAGATCTTATGAAAATTAAACATTTGCGACATAGAAGTTAAAAAAATACATTGAATATTCTAGAATAAACAAGCATTTCGAAAAATTTAATTTTTTCTAAGCTTTTGTCTAAAAAGATAAAATTTGGTTTAAATCTTTGTAGCACAATCCATAATTCGGAATAGTCCACAATAAAATGGAATCGAGTATATAGGAAAATTCACTTTAAAGCGACGTTCCCTAGATAAACATATAGTAATCTATTGTTTCTTTTGTTTTTTTTTATTAACAATCAAATTCAATTTAAAAAAGACCTAAAGTTAGGGACTTATCAATGGGTAGTGGTGCTCCATTACCCAACCAAAGAGCTACTACAGTACAATTCAAAAAAAACGGTTGTCGCGCTACGGGACGAAGAAATGGATTTTGGATTAGTAACATGCTCCAAAAAAGGTACGTTAATAATCCCGCCGGGTACTGAAACCATTAAAAGAAACCCCCATAACTTATTGCATGTACGAAGTATTTGAAATACGGGAAAGAAATCCATTCAGGCAATATTCCAAAGGAGTTGCAACGATCCGCGGGTTCACCAATCATTGATGGTTTAATAAAACAGCTAAGCCTACGTTACATGCAATAGTACTAAAATTACTACTGGAAAAATATAAAAGATTCATTGGCCATGCAGCTATCCATAATAATTATGGACCCATCACTTTAGCCCCCAATTTAGCTCTAACCAGGATCGTCAAGTCAGGTTTTTGTTTATTAGGATAGGTGAATTTATATTCTGGCATCCCCCGAAAACAAAAAAAAAAACGGACAGATAATTTTATTCATCCAGCTCGAGCAGAATCAACCGAACCAAAGGATCCATATAAAAAAATGGATATGTGATCCACACAATATGAAAGATTTTAGTAAAGCAAAAAATGACACCAGATTCCATTGTTCGCAGTGCAACAACTACTCATGACGAATTCCTCTGACAGAAAGATGCTCATACACAGTCGGCTACAAACGGTTGTTCTAATCAGTGCTTATGGGTCGTCTCAGACTTGCATTAGCCTTTACTCCCCTATCGAGGGGGGCCCCTTTTTTTTTAACAACATACAAAGGATTACGTGTTAGAATATAGGCGAGCCTCTGTTCTTCTTAGATCCCCGTTCACTCCGGATAGTATCATACATAAATCGAGTCAATGAGAGGAAAGCATAATTTAATACTATTAGTAAGTGCAATAGAATTAAAGTAATCTGGATTATGCCAATAACTTCTTCTACCGGACTTACGGAGCCGTCCTATCACATACGACACACCGGATCGATCATTAGAAAGGATTTTCTCTTCAAACGAACCAGCCTATCCTCTGTATGGGGCTTACGCGATGGTGGAACAAAGGACCCACATTTTGTGTAAATTCAAATGTGGCAGATAAGTCATATATCTGCACGGCCCGCTCAACAGTTCAAGTCACACACTCCCATAATCCATTTATGCTGGAGAATTCGCTGCACTAACAAATGTCAACATAGATAATATATAATTTTTGTAGAGTTGAAGAGAAATAGCCAAATACATGTCTTATTTTTTTTCAATAACAATATTTGTGCAATGAAATACAATTGTCCTACCCAAAGGGATAAATAGTGATTCAAAATATTAATGGTATAGAGCTTGCTATAAAGGGCCCGAATACCTTGTTTGTTTACTTATCATAGGAAGTGCATTAAATAAAGACGGCAGGTAAGAAGAGGAATACAAAAGTGTGTATGTAACTATAAAAAACGGGTACAAAGTAGATTGTCCCACACTAGCACTCGCTCATAACTCTACAGGGGCGATCCTATCCAGAATAGCATCAGGCACGACCCGTTAAATTTTTACTGGCCCAATAACCATTTGTCCCAAAGGTTAAGGAAAACCGTTACACCAAAAGATTGCGGTCAATACACCCGAACCACACCTGTAACCCACGTCAAATTCACGGGGTTTTTGAAACCCCAAGTGAGAATACACGAAATACGTGTAGACAGAATCATCATTAGGGACTATCATACTTGCCGACCATCGATGAACTGATCGAATTAACCAACCAAAGTTCGCTTCAGTCATTATATATTGAACAGAAGCAAAAGCCTCGGTAACGGTGCGGACCGGTAATAAAAAGTCATAGGCAAAACCCGTAGTACTTGTACTAAAAAACGAAGTAAGCGTTAATTCCTCTAGACAATAAAATATGTTGAGTGAGGAGGAGGGGCACTATTACTAGTTATCTCAGCTGCCAATTGCCTGAATATCAAGACGTTCTTCGAACCAATATAGATTGTATGAGATAGGTCCAACCAAGAAGACCCCCCCCCGAGAAACCGTATCTGAAAATTCATCTGTACGCTCAAACAGAAACACCCCAATACTAAGTTCGGAACGGATGTGTGTGGAATAGAAAGTTTTAAATTTATTAATTACGAAGTCCGTTTTTTCTTAAGATATTAAAGAATAAAAAACCCAAAAACTAGTCTTGTGGTTTTTTATAATGCCAAAAAATCAAGGCGGCTATTCATCTCTATATGCTCGTTATAGGCTCTTGAATCTTCTATTTACCATTTTCTTTGTTTGTTTATTTATGTGTACTGGGCTTTACTGCTGTTTTTTATTGATGGTTATTGATAGGAATTCTCTGTTAAGACCCTATGAATTCGATTACAACCGCAGATTCATACTAGAACCACGATGATTTCAATAAAAACCTTCTCAAACTAGTCCCAAAATTCCCGAGTAGAACCATTGGATCATCCACTTTCAATGACTCGATCTAATGACGAAAATCAAAAGAAATCTTTGTCTTTGATCAAAAATAAGTCTAAACGGAAGTTTGAAATAAAAAAATCCTATTGAACTTCTAATCTTTAAAAAAAAGTTGAAGCGGCCAGAGGTCTGACTATTAAGTATGAATATAGTTGAATTAGTAATCTAGTCATATATTCCGTTGCTCCAGATATAAAATGAATATCCGACGAAGTAAAACCATCTCTATCAAGATGACCGATCTATTCTCTTGTATAGCCATAGGATCAATATTTACCAAGTCACACACTCATATTCCGAAATACAGAAAAAAAAAATTCCACGGTCGAACTACCCAAAATAGAATGGGATAAAAACTCAGAAAATAATGCAAATGTTTCATTTTATTGAAAAAGTAGGTAATGGTCTGGTAAATCTAATTCATTGAAATTCCATCAAGTAAAATGCGACGAATTATTAAATCTCCAAAATACATAGATAGAAATACTGCAAATAGAGCCCATGCGAGAACCCTTCAAAGGAGTAGTTCCCAACCAGGAGCTACCTTACCATATCTGCTGCAAATGGTTTCAATAAACCACCCGGCCCTAGTTCGTTTTGGGCGGCCGATCTGAACTACCTCAACGGTTGTGTAGCCATAATATTTATATTCATTACGATCTGTTGCCTTTGTATACCATCCGTTGTAATAAATGATCTTATCTAGATCATTGTGTCTTAACATACATAAGTCTTAAAACTATATAATATGGAAACAGAACCCTAGGTTGCCATCTTTTTTATCTGGTTTTACTTGTAAGTTTTACTGGGTACGCCTTATATATGCGTTTGGGCCAACCCTTCAAACAACTAAGAGAAGCCGTTCGAGGAACAAGGGATAGTCGAAGTAACCGATCCTCCCATTAGTGGGAGGAGCATTACTTTCATGGAGATAATGAAAAATCATTCCCCTGTACTTTTTGGTTGGAACTTAGGCGGTTCGCAAAAAAGATAGCCGAAAAAAATTATCCTAGAAGTGAGACAAAAGTAATTGTATAACCAATGTCCATAGATTCGATCGTGTTTACAATTATAGGCTTCCATATTGTTTAGTTTGGACCGTCTCTCCGGATAAAGAAAGAACAAAACATCAAAAGAAAGGGCAACGATCAAATGGCAAACAAGATTTATCGGTACCCCAACCCTAGTGCAGTCAAATAAATAAAAAAACTAAAAGTAACAAAGCAATATGTATCAAACTACCTGTCTTCTTGTAGTTGGATCTCCAAGTTTTTGGAAGGCCCCAAGATTCCACTTGAGCATCTAAAATCAGGATCACTACCAGCAAAAAATCTCTAACAGGTTCTGCACCATGCAAAGGGTCCGAAGAAGAAGAGACAAAGCAACGAAGCATGCCCAAAGGTAAACCAACCCTGGACTGCTCACGAAAACTACCACAGATTTCAAAGTAGCACGATCTAATTCAAAATGTCACCCATTGAGCACGTCTAGCGTGATTTTTTCACAGTAGCAGGGTGCGCTATAACTGACCCCCATTTCAGTTCGCCGCCATAGAACTCAACAGTTACACCTACTTGTTCGACCACTATATTTTCGATCGGACTTCTAAAAGGAACATCGGCTCTAACATTCCGTCCCCATCGAACAAAACAACTGGGAAATGTTTCAAAAAACGTAGGCATGACGACGTACAACCAGTTCATGCACACTTTAGCTCTTAAAGAAGGATGGGCATAACCACCCCAACAGTATTCCATCCCCGCTGTCATTGAGCCCGCTCTGACTCATCCCCCTTTGCCGGATTATTGCCGATTGTAATCATTATAAAAAGCCAGTTTTTCGGAAATTTTCGACCCAAGCTTCGGATAACTTTGATGTTCGGCTAAGCCAGCAGCACCAATTCTTCTATTAGATTTCTTGTAAAGTATCCTTGATCTCTATGACCATTGATGCGCGTGGGACCAAAAACAATTTCAATCGGGGTAGTTGATGACCATACAATAGTCGCCAGCAACTACCAAAAGCTGCAAAAAAGACAGACAGCAATACTACTGGAAAGGACGGTTTCAATATTTCCATACGTAATCCTTGGTAATAGGCGTGGGTGGACGCACAATAAGAGAAATTAGACCTGCAATATGCTAAGGTCCCTGCTGCAATATGATGAGAAGCTATTCTCTTTCCCCCGCCCGGAACAAAAGGATCAAAACCCTCAAACCCCACGCTGGATTACGCCTGTACCTTCCGGTTAGTACATAAGGATCGGGACCCCATATTCCAGGACCATACAATCCTGTTACATGAAATGCACCAAACAAAGCAAGGCCACCCCTGAGAGAAATAACGGAATTCCAAAGATCTTAGGCAAATCAAAGAGGGTTTTTCTGTACGTTCATCAGTAATATTGCTAGATCCCAACACACCCAATGCCCAGATAGCTGCCAAAAAAACACAAGCCAGAAAACACAATATGTGCCCCGGCCCCACACCTCGGAACTCCACATACCCGGATTGCTACAGTCCCCCTGTGATACTCAAACCGCCCCACGAATTTCGGATTCCTAAACGAGTCATGAAGGGTTTATACGAACCATACCCTGTCTCCACATTGGGGGGGATCAAGAAACAGGATAGAGGGGATCAAAAAACGGCTAATTCGTATAGAGCCATCGAACCGGCAACCAGCAACCAGAGCTGTATGCATTATATGGACAGCAATCAACCACCGGGTCATTCAATACGACGGCTATGAAAAGATCGATACAAAGGCAAACCCATGGAAAACCCCTTTATCAAACGAAAAATAGACACAATGTAACTTTTATTGCATTGGAAAACAGCTATACTCTGGACCCTTTTTAGGGATTCTCTCGGGGGAGAAAAGGATTAATATGTGTTTGATGCTTTTCGTATAATGACGTTTCGTAATAATGAAATATTTTGGTCTAGGAACAAAGAAGCAGTCTATTCTATACCCGATAAGTAATAATACGCATGGGAAGGGGGGTTTGATCCATTTTATATGGTGAATGTATATGTATGGGTCATCATTCAAAGGACTCATTTGTAAGAATTTTCCTTTATTTCATTTGTTTCTTTGATATGAACTTAGTCAACTATGGATTTAAAAAGGATACGAAAATCATATAGTATTAGGCCCACTAAACCAATTTTTTACGCTTTCAAATCAAATGGGATATAGTACTTAAAGTTCTTTTATTTAATGCCTATGGTGTCCAAGAGTACCCTTGCGAAGTGCCTGGAGAGGGAGGATGCAGTGTGGATTGCGATAGTGCGACTTGTCAGATATATTGGGCATACGTCTATTTCCCCGTTCTCTCCCGATCCGAGAATCCCCTCATTTCGCCCGAGAAAAGCTTGATTCAATTATCAAAAATTTGGAGCGTGAAGTGCAATTAGGTCGTTTGTCTAGGGAGGGTATAGGATTAATATTTTGCAATGAGAATAATTTATGGTTGCTTGGTCTAGGACCAATCAAGAGAAGGATTCAGCTCCGTTTAGAAAAACAACCAATTGGTAAATAAATCGATTTAGATTACGACTTACTATTCAATTTTAATTATTTAGATTATTTAGATATTAGAAATAAAAGCGATATCAAACTGTTAATCAATCGAATATATGATGAATGCTTTGATATTTGTGGGAAGACATGAAATACATTGATAAAAAATAAATAAAAGGTAGTGCGTAGCAAAGTACGTGGATTGGGGGTTGCACCTATGTACAAAGCCAAAATCGGGCGATCTTACTCGGAAGACGTAAGGCAAGCCAATAAACCGAAAATAAAATTGAAGAAGGAGCCCAGTCGGAACAAGAAAATACATCGCGATTTAGATTGTAATCTCAGATGAAAACAAACATCAATTGAAAAGTTAGTCAAGATAAGCTTAGCAATTTTTGAGATAAACAAAACAGGCCAAAACTCATCTTCTTAAAAATGAAGAAAATCCTTTATTGATAAGTTAAAAAACCTGTTATGAAAAAAAAAAGCTAAGCAATCGCACATATGTTCGTTTTTTCAGGTTATTGGCTAGGTTGAACCGTATGCATAAAAAGTGCATTGTACAGGCTTTCTCAAGGGAATGACCAGTTTATCCCAACCAAACGACTTATCGAGAAAGATTGCTTTTTTTTTAGGCCAAGGGGTTGATAACGAGGATTCGAAATTCAACTTATTGGTCTTATGGTATATTCTCAGCATAGAGGAGTGGAGACAAAGATCTGTATTTGTTTATAAACTCTCCTGGCGGGTGGGTAATACCCGAGGTACTATTTATGATACTATGCAATTGTGGCGACCTCGATAATATATACAGACAGTATGCATGGGTTAGCGCGCCCTTCGATGGGATTTTTATTCTTGGGAGGGGAAATTACCCAAACGTCTAGCATTCCCTCACGCTCGCGCCAATGAGTTTTTTATGTTTGATTGGAGAGAAAAAGACAACATGCCTTCGTCTATAGGAAATATGAATATTAAGTAATAATAGCATGGCACTTCGAATTCGATATGGAAATGTTTAAACCGTTAGATTACGTATCGACAAGAGTAGTATGAATAAAAGGCATTTGCCATTTTAGTCAATCTATCGGGGAGGCCTCTTTCAGCGTCACAAAACTTTTGGTTTCACACCAGGGGGCTAACAATATTGAGGTTATGAAAGATATGAAAATAAACTGTTTTTTTTAGTTGGAAAAAAAAAAAGAACTGGGATGCTAAATAAAAGGACGAAATAAATATAGAAAGCAAACGGAACAACATAGTCTTTTTATAGGGTTTTTTGGAAACTTACTACAAAAGAAGGGTGTTATTGGATCATTTACCAACCTGAGTCTGATAGACTCTATCATTATTATATTTCTTCATGTAAAGTAAGGTGAAAAAAGGCGAATCCATTATAGCGCCGTATGGCAAGGCGCAAAAGATGCCTGTACGGTGTCATTATATCTTTTGATTTTTATATTCTGAATCTATCACCTTTCACTTCATCATGAGAGATAGAAGAAACATGTTTGTGTATATCATATATTATATCATCAGGGTAATGATCCATCAACCTGCTAGTTCTTTTTATGAGGCACAGACGGGAGAATTTGGCCTCGGAAGCGGAAGAGCTGCTATTGAAGCTGCGCGAAACCATCACAAGGGTTTATGCACAAAGGACAGCCCAAAAACCCTTATGGGTTGATCCGAAGGGCACATGGAAGAGGTGTTTTATGTCAGCAACAGAAGCCAAGCTCATTCATGGGAATTGTTGATCTTGTAGAAACTGAATAAAAAAGAAAAAGAACAAAGGATTCACATGAAATTGTGATTTGGTATTTATCTTCTTACCGAATTACATCTTTCTAAATTTCTAATCTAGAAATTAAAATATAGAAAAAAAAAGAATTCCTAAGTATCGGTTAGATCGATCTAACCAGCCAGATATCTATATGATTCAACAGCCAACTATTAAACAACTATTAGAAATACCAAGCAGCCAATCAGAAATGCTCACGGAAATCCCCCGCTCTTGGAGGATGTTCTCAGCGACGAGGACATGTACTAGGGTGTAGTGCGACTCGTCAGACCGGGACTAGGAGAAAACAATTGATCCAGTATCACCGTCCGTACCAGGAGTAGGATAGAATGGGAACGAAACTCATTTGAAATATTCAATCGGGGGCTTTTAAAAAAAAAAAAAAGATCTATCCTTCGATGGGGTATCAAATGTATGTTACCGTTTGTGCAAAAACCCAATCACCTCAATTTAAAATTAAGATAAGATGAGAAAGGATTCCCCATAATAGCAAATGGTATCATTAAGCGGGGGAGGAAAAATTTTTTTTTTTTAAAAGGTCAAAATTTTAGGCTTATTTGCAAGAACGGACTAACAGGGTCAGCTACTCAGCAATCTCATGATTACATACCGTACTGTATAAATGGATTCGTTGTGAAAGATTAGTACTAGACATATTTTGGGTGAGCCAAAGCGTGTGGAACTGTACAAGTTAACAATAACATGATTAAATAAAGGAAGGGCTCCGGTGTATGAGAGGACATCACCGTTTAAGAAGTAACCATAGAACGGACGGAAACCCCACTAGAATCCATTTATTTGATTATTTACTATGTGTATTTTGATAAGTAGTTATCAATACAATTTTTATTTCTAGGCGAAATGCCTAAAAACTAAATGATGGTCGGAAGGGTAGAGTAGACAAAGCCATTGAATTTTATTTTATACATGAGAATCCGTTTTGTTATAAATAGGACTAGGACACGGGAAGGGAATAAATTGAAAGAAAGGAAATCAATTAGGTATTCATCAAAGTTTCATTTATTCATGACCAGAATTAAACGAGGGTATATTAGCTCGAAGACCGTAGAACAAAATCAGTATTTGATCAACTTTGTCGAGGGGCTCATTCAAGACTTACTCGGGCTATTACTCAACAGAAAATAAGAGGCTTTGGTTTCGGCTCATCGGGATAGGAGTAGACAAAAGAGAGATTTCGTCGTTTGTGGATCACCGTATAATGCGTAATTCGAGTAATAAGTATACTTTAGTTATTGTAAATTAATACACAATCTGTACAAGAAACAGTTGCTTCTTCATCGTAAAAAGACTTGCCACAAATAGCTATATAAATAAGAGTTGTCTTTATATGATTTGTTCCAATTGGGAGGGATTTTCATAAATAAAGGAGAGTGGATGAAAGAATCTGTTGGAAGTTTTAAATGGAGTTCCTGTAGATAGAATGAAAACTCTGGGAAGGTAGAGTAGAAAGAAATTAGTATGATAAAATATGAAAACGTCGTCAAAATGAAAATGAAGAAAGAAGAACCACGTCAATAAAAAATATTTCTTATTCTTCCCCAATTTTTTTTTTTCAAACGACACGACAATCCAAATCTGTATTTTCTATTTTTAGAAAAAAAAGCGTCAATCGCATTGAGTTTGGATTGGATTTTTTTGATTCCATTGCAAGAGCAAGCTAATTTTTTTCTGGTTCTAAAGGACCTGGAGTTCAGCGGTTGCTCGCTTCTTGCAAAATTGTTTCTCATATTAAGGAAAGTAACGGAGATAAAAATACGAGCTGTTTTATAGCAATAGTATTATCTTGTTTGTTTTAAGGTCAATCGATTCACACGTTCTAGATAATATTTTTCCTGATCGCTAATAAATCGACTAATTAAAACTAAGTTTCTATAATCAATTCGATCCCCAGATTGGATCGGAGGGCAAACGCCTACGAAAGATCGCTTGGTTTAGAAGATTCGCTGGATTTATCTAATGGTTTGTTTATTAATTATCCTATCCTATTTCTTATTTCTCCATCACGGTTGATCTGATCGAAATAGATTGTTTGTTGTTGTTATATTTAAATTACTATAATATTAGATATATCTAATATGTCATTTTGATCTTACTTAGAACGGAAGACCCGACACACGAGGACTGGTTAAATCTATTTCTTTACTCCCGTGAATCGTCATGTTATAACAACCAGGGACAAGGATTTTCAACTCAATAGACTAGGCGTATTATGTCGATTCTTTTGAGTAATTAGCTGGAAATGCCGTTGATTCCTATATTAGACGATTCGAAACACAAAAAGTACATTCCAAAATCACGTTACCGGACATCTTACCCGTGGCCATGAGCCTCCTTGTTTTGATTCATTCAAATTCTTTAAATTCCATCGAAAATGAGGAAGAAGAAAGGAACAAAAAAAACAGGTAACTCGAAATCTAATTAGAGGAAGAGTTCGTTTGCAATAAATCAATATATTTAATAAGTAAGTAATATAACGATTTCTAACTCATATACTAGATTTAGAATTTTACATTTCCCGAACAAACATTTCATTTTATTAAGTATCTTGTATGATCTTGTATGCCCCAATCATAACCATTCACTATATTTTTTATTAATTTATTTTAATTTGAGTCGGCCCGAGTTACTTAGTTCACCGAGGGGGAATCCCTTTTTGTTTTTCGAACGTATATTCGAAAAAAAGAAGGAGGGGGTTTAGTTACAGATATTTGATTCTATCTCTATCCTCTCCCCACCCTACTATATCAATAACTAGAATTAAAAAAAGGGGATATCAACGCATCCGGAAAAAAACGATTGATCTCATCAATAAACCTGCTAAAGATCCGAACCATAGAGTACTTATACCGGTGCACAGAGAGATAGGTTTTTAGATCTCGCATTTTAAAATTCGCCGTCCTTCTTATATTTCTTAATACATAATGCTATAATACATATATAACAGTGTGTATATTACTTAATGACTACCGCTTTTATGGTACGCGGGAATCCCTAATTCAAGTTGAAATGTACAAAACTGAGATCGTTATTTTTCTTAATCTTAAAGAAACAAGCATGCCCTTTAGGCCAGAAAATTCTAGAAAAATAGTCTTATTTTTATAGGGTCTCATAGTATTTCATACTTTAAAATATAATAAAATATAATAAAATATATAGAAATAATATATAATAGAAGTCCGTTTACTATACTATTTTGAATATAAATAATGTTATATGAGGACCAAAAAGAAGAAATGAAGATATTTGTGTAGACAATGGAGAAATAAAAATATGGCAAACACAAAAGGATCTCTACAAGACCTGTAGACCAATTGAAAGGGATGTTAGCGCGCTTGGTAGCGCTGTTGTTTTGGGTACAAAATGTCACGGGTTCGAATCCTGTAAAATCCCCCTACCTATGACTTATCTTCTGATCAGTTAAAAAGGGAAGATCGATTAAAAGGAAAAGTGGATACATAAACAACTCTTTAATTTTTTGATAGTAATATCCAAGACGTATTGGGGTTACAAATATTCTTTGTGATAATAAAGGCTCTTAGTTCAGTTGGTTAGATGTGGGTTCCAAAAAACCCGATTGTCGTAGGTTCAAATCCTTACAGAGCGTGAGTTCTGTGTTCTGTTATCGCGCTAGCTCGAAATTACCGCCGGAACGAAAAAATTAACCCATCTAATTTGGACCTCCCGCGAATTAAAGGACCGTAGGAGGTCCATCAAAAAAATGGATGGTAATTAATCATAAGTCCAAACTATCCCCACGTCTGTATTGTAAATATGAAGTACAAATAATCCAGCCAAAGTAATAGAATTAGACCAAGACAATTACAATAGAAAAAACTTCAATCATCTTCAATTTGTTTGAGAGGGAGGGGGGGGGGTAATATCTATCTTAAAATTAGTAATACGTATTAACATCTACAATCTCATGACCAAAAAATTGGAAATTGATACGGTAAGGAAACTATAGAAATATATGAAGAATATATGAACTATCGCAGAAATCTTTTTGTATGAATTGTTCATTTAATTAATTTCAAATAAGTGGATCTTGATCATACGATAACTAGAGCTGAGGTTTATAGTCAAAGCTGCTAGTTAGAAAAACCCGACAAATAACTTAGTTATAGTAGCCATGAAAAGGCTAAATGAAATAGTTCTTTTTCTACCATATGTGTAGAAAGCACTTCCTAAGTTCCATTTGAAAGATCGAGGATAGGAAAAATACCAACCAATTTGAAAGGGTAGGTCAATGGAAAGTTTTTGATTCATCAAGTTTTTTTATAGATGATATACAAAAAAACAAAGTAACATAAATAAGAAATCAAAGTCATCCTCTGGGACATTTACGCATCCCGCAAATTTCGACTCAACGATTCCTGGTCAAATCTGGAGTTGAATAAACTAAATACGTAGATAATAATATATGTATATAGAAATTCTAAACTAAATAAAGTAATAATTACGAACTTTTTTTTTTTTTTTTTTATAACTTCATTCAAATGAAACTTTCTTTGGAATAAAATGGAAAAAGAATTTGGATCTTTTTTTTTTATTGGATAAAAATATAGAAACCATAGTGTTGTCGAAAACGACCGGGAACTCGTAGTGGTTCATCACATAATCTCGCGATTGAAAAGAAAAAAAGTTATCACATGACCAGATCAACAAAATCGGTTTACATTTTGTCATTTCGTATTCTCAAGCTTAATTAGGTCAAGAAGGATCCCCTCTTGTTTGGGTCAATATAACAATGCGTGCATCGCAATATTGAGTATTCTTTTATTTATCTGTTGTTCTTTCTTTCATGAAAACTATTACTATTAGGACTGGTAGTACTGGGCGACTATCAATTCTAAAAAATTCTACACCACCAAAAAAGGCTATCTTTAGATGCTGACATCTAAGTGACTCGTGAGAATACGATAAGATCCTTCAGAAATTAGTGCGAAAACAAACTTTGTAATTTATATTTTACCCGATATTTCAGTTTCTAGGCCAAAGCCAATAATGAAGAAATTTTTATACTATAACGTAATTTTTATCACTTTATATTTCGTTCTATTTATAGGTCGAAAAATTGCGATATCAACACCGCAACAAGAATAAGAATAAGAAATTATCTAACACTTGATTCGAGACGGATTTGTGATGGAATTGCATGCTGTGTCAGAAGAAGGGTCGCTCTACTGATTCGGTTATACTCTAAAGACACCCTTGGTACAATATTGACGGATCTACAAAGATTTTATTTCAGGGAATTTCTAATTACTGATTTATCTTTTACGAAATCTACCCCCCCCCCGACTGTACAAGAATATGAGGAGCTCAACTGTCTGGAAGCAAGGAGAACGTTACTTTGCCGATATTATGACCAGTATCAGATACTGGGGCATTCCTAGCATTACTCTACCTTCCCCTATTATTGCGGGTTGTTTATTCGTCAGGCACGGTTTAGCTACGAGTGTATTGAAGCCCCGGTCCAACTTGAGTATTTACAGAAAGCGACAAGGAATCCCTTAATCACTGGCCGTTTTGATCCTTTGGAAACAACATCGATGAATTTAGCAGATTTTTTAGGAGGCCCCAAAAAGACTATGATAGAACCTATCCGAATTTACCGTACGAGGTTGCCGGGGTTCACGGGACTATCGTACCTACCGTTTTGTTTTTTTTTGTCGGGTCAATATCCGCAATTGCAGTTCAGTCCAACGATAAACTATACGAATCATAGAGGATGGACACAATCAAACCCGAACGAAACAAAGTGTTGAATTGAATCGTACCAGTCTCGACTGGGGGTTATAATCATTGTTGTACTTGCTGTTGTATTTTCCAATATTCTTTAATTAATACAAAAATAATTATATACTACTAATATACTAAATATATAGTAGGAATTCATGATACATCGGAAAGATATCATCTCATAATAGCTATGGCTGTATATGTCTCTAGCATGACCACTTGAAAAATGTGGAGGGAAAAGTCGGGCAAATGGCCCGATACTACGGAAGGATTCCTCTTTGGAGAATAGGTACTGTAACCGGTATTGTTGTACATTGGTTAATGGTATTTTCTTTTATGGTTCTATTCCGGATTAGGTTCACTCTGATAATACCGGATGATTGAAATGGTTATGAGACAGGAAAAGCATTAAGAACTCAATGGATCCCCTCGAATTCAGCCAAGGAAAGAGGGATGGGTCCCGTTGAGTTTTTATAATCATAATCATAATATTTTTTGGTATAATGATTCAAAAAAAACCAAACTTTCTTATGATGATACTCTTTATGATTTGATGTTTTGAAAAAAATTCACTTCAGTAATCGATCAGAACATCTTTTACTCAAAAGTATCTGTGAAGACTTTAAAATTAAAACAAAGAAGGATCACTGGATTTCCGTTTTTTGGATGACTCACAATTCATACAGTTCCATATATATGGATTTCTATCGATTGATATCAGTGCAACCCTTACTATTATAATAAATTCTATACTAATAACATAGACACCCTACGTTATTTAATCTTAGTCTAATCAAAGTTTCCTTTTTTCGATTTTAGAAATTATTCGAAATTGAAGAAGTTCGATTTGTTCAATCAATTTAACCGATATTTTTGTTGTCACTACTTCACATGATAAATCGAAAAAAAAAAAACGGAAACCTACGAATAGGAATTTTTGACGAATAGGACAAGAATCATTATTAATTCGACCCAAGAAGGGGTGGTGGAAAATCCCCTTTCGTGTGTCAAAAACTAGGAGACGCAAAAACCCCCCCCCCCCACCCTAAAACCCTTTGTCCTTTCATTAGGCTTTGGTTATATTCTCCGCTTATTCTCTTTTGTTTTGATTTATTTAAATATTAAACTATTAAAACTCGGATCATTCTATATCACTTCGATTTGGATTGAAAAAAAAAAGAAAAAGATAAGTAAAATCAAAATAGGCTACTTCACAATATACACATCATGACCGGGTTATCAATAATCCCGAAATCCGAAAAAAGAAACAAAAAAATTTTTTGATTCCTACACAATTACATAATATAATTGGCCAACAAAAGTTCATTTCTTTTATGTTGATGTTGAAAAATCCCGCGGATCTAGGAACTTATTTCGGCCAACTGAACCTTCCAAAACGGTCTTCTTTTTAAGAACCAAAAAGATTTGTGCCAAAAATTAACAGATGCCAAGAGAGCAAAAGGCCGTGCGACACGTAATGGTGAGGTTGGGTTGAAGTACTACGTCGATCCCCGGGACCCAAATCCGCCAACATTAGGATTCTCGTTAATGTTGATCAAGTTTGATGGATTCGCCCTAAGAAACAAGAGTGACGGCCCTGGAGGGTAATATCAACCATTGACGCCCGTCTCGATGCCTCCACTATGGTGATTTCGTATCCCCCCTTTTCTTTTCGTCTTATAATTTGCTTACAACCCCCGCTGCTGTAGCATTATAAACATTATTGTTAATCTTGCGCCCGTCGCGGATAAATTTGACCCCTTCTCTGTCCGCCTACGTATATGGATATTTTAGAAGGTGACATCTTTATTAGTGCAGGGTCCGGGGAAGAATAGGGAAGGTTGATTACTATATTTCTGACCAGGAACAGGAACCTATCACAAGAAGAATATTTTTTTAGTGGGCGGTAAATTTAGAAAAGACAGATTCCATCTTTCGTTAATCTCGGGCGAAATACGATCGGGCGGGCAGTTCAAATCCCCTCGGGTAAAATAGAACAGCCCCCCCACATTTAAAGCTCCTTTTACCATAGCAAGAACTGGTTTCACTTGAGATCATAGGAATTCGAACAACTGCTTCAAACTTACAGGATCGGAAAAGTACCGCTTGTGGGAACCGATATCCACGGGGTTTATAGCTAAATGGCAATTGGCAACATACATACGGCCCGTTGCTCCGTGGCTTTTCACACCCTGCTGTGCAAAAAACGGATAGGCATGTGAAATGGGTGCCTGAGTTCTTATTATATGATGAGCGATAGGGAAATGGACGAAGTAATCTCTTTCTTTATCGACGAAAAGGTTTTTTTTAGTTGCATGGTCCAATCATTGATCCGAAATTTTACAATTAAAATAGGTAGGTCACTAGTCAGAGTCCCTATCTAATTTTTGATATTGCTGAAATAATTTTTCTGAAATATTGGAGAAACCCCTTTACTGGGTAGAGAAAGAATAGGTACAATTTTGAGTGTTTTGCTTAGGTACAAAGTAAAACAAATATTATTAATTGGCCGTTCGATAATTTTTCAGTCAGTATTGAATGATAAATCACCACAAGTGAAGGAGATACACGATACGATTTTAAAATAACGAAAGATCCGAATATTCAAAAATTGTATCTAAAATGACGGAAAAGTAGGAAACAAGGACCGGATATAATTTGCTCATTATGAGCACATCAAATCTTTGTAGGACAGAGCCAATCATTAATTCCCAAATCGTGGGGGCGAATGAATCCTATACAATCACATCAGTTAATAAAAGAATAGAAAAAGCTTTTATTGTGTCGCTTAAGTTATTATAGGAATTCTAATCCCAAGAGTTAAGAATACAAGTTATTATTACCTAGAATGAATAACCACTTAGAATAACGAAACAGATTTTATAGTTGTCGAGAAGTGTAAAATGGTAGGATACGATCCTCATTGTGCATCTGGATCAACTGGGCGTTTTTTTGTTAGGATCCGACCGCGAAGCTTTTGTAAA
>CM020980.1:38143622-38148622 GCA_010134655.1 Fragaria nilgerrensis | reverse complement strand
AAGATTTCAATTCTTCCATGTTTCAGCAGTAGTTAGTATATTGTTCCATGGAGCTAAGGTCCAAAATATGGAAGAAACAGGTGTTTCCACGACTCTACCGCCCAGTCAATTCTGTTCCACTTAATCCCTGTTTCATGGCCACATATCTTTCCGGCTAAGGAATGGGAAACCTTTCTCTTGTTACATGAATCCAATTTTCATTTCATCCGGGAAAAGCCATCTTTTTCTCAACAATGTCTTTGTCATTTGATCCAATAGCGTTTCGTTAGATAGGAACAGCTTTGATAAATACTGATAACTCTCGGATGGAGTATTAGAACGGAAAAATCCATTAGATAATGAACTGTTGGTTCTAAGCCATCTCTGGCGATGAATCAACAATTCGAAGTGCCTTTCTTGCGTATTCTTGATAAACCAGCGTTTATATAGAGTTGTAGGAAGATCTGTTTGGGAAGTAAGAAGCCCCTTTGGCATCTCTTCATCTACAAAGAATTCTCGATGTGAAAACACAGAGATAAAAGGCGGATCTTTGAATAGGAAAAAGAGTGGATCCGCAGGGTCCCAAACGAATTGGCTTATTCGAAAGAAGCCTTGTTCTTTGGAAGATCTATCTCGTGTCTGGTACTGACTCTGCAAGAACTCCGAATCATTCTCTTGAAGCCCATCCTTTTCATCATAAATGATCCGCTTGCCCTGAAATGACCTGACCCAATAGGGAAATCCCAATTCATTGGGCCTTTCGATACAATCAAATAGAAAGCCCCAAGGGCGCCATATTCTAGGAGCCCAAACTATGTGATTGAATAAACCCTCCTCTATCCGTTGCAGGTCGAGGACTACTTCTCCTTCCCCTTCTTCAAACTCCGATTCGTATTGTTCATAGAAAAATCTCTGATCAACGATAGAACAAGATCCATTTTGCATCATATCTAAGGGATTCCTTGGTTCGGGCCGAAGAAGCAATGTCACTCGATCATTATCAAACTGACTGCAATCTTTTTCTGTCCGGGAGGATCCCACCGGCGCGCCTTCTACTTCTAATAGGCCATGAACTAGATCAGAATCATTCTCAACGAGTCCATAAGAAGTAATCCCGTTTTTTTCATCGGGTCCGGGTAGAGACCAAAGGTCTTGAGCGACCGATCCGGCAGAACAACTCAAAAGATAAAGAAGTATCGTTAATTTCTTCATGCTCGTTCCAAGTTCGAAGTACCATTTGTACAAATAAGAACCCCCCTCGTTACATGATTTCTTCTTCATATAGATAGATATAGGATCTATGGAGCAATTACTTAGAAGTACATTTTGTGCAACGGCCCTTCCTATCTGATAGAAAAGGATCCCATGATCCTGAACCGATCTTACTTGGGATCGCAAATCCCAAGTTTGTCTATGAAGAGCAGATCTAATTATATTAGTGTCTATAATTGATTTCTTCTGTGTAATACTAATCGATAGGGCCTCATCGGTAAGTGCTACAAGATCTCGTACATTGGAACCCATGGTTATGGACCCGAATCCATTAGTATAGAACATTTTCTTTTCCAAGTGAAATCCCCTAGTATATGAAAGAGTGAAAAAGTGCTTTCGTTGTTGTGGAATAAGAAGCCTTCGTATCTTAATGCATGTATTTAATTTATTCGGAGCTATTAGAGCGGGATCCACTTTTTGGGGAATATGAGTCGAAGCAATAACAAGAATATTTCTAGTGGAACATCTTTCACAATCCCTGGAGAGATAGTTCACTAATAAACCGAGGGATAAGTAATTCGACTCATTCACATCCAGATCATGAATGTTTGGAATCCATATTATGCAAGGAGACATTGCTTTTGCTAATTCGAATTGAAGGGTGATATAAAATAGGTCTATTTCCGGCATCATATCCATAGTTAGCGCATTCATCATAGTTAGAAGCTCCAGCTCCGTATCAAGGTCACGGCCGATATCGTCACTATCATCAATATCGTCACTATCATCAACAAGAAAACCCTTGGGCTTGTTATCCAGGAACTTGTTCAGAAATACTGTAATGAAAGGAACATAGGAGTTTGTCGCTAGGTATTTGACCAAATAGGATCGTCCAGTTCCTATAGAACCTATCACTAAAATACCCCTAGAGAGGGATAGGGCTAAACGGAGCGAAAAGGGTTTTCCATGAGATGGGAAATGAAAACTATTAGCCCCACAGGAGGTTTGTGAATAAGTGATTGTCTGATAATGAGCAAGGAATATCCGCCTTTCTGCTAAACAGGATGTATTGAACTCATAATTCATTAGATACTTTTTATGAATGTCAACTAAGTATCGTAAGTAAATTGCTCCCGGTTGTTCAATCATTTGATAACCAGAGTCATTCTTTGATAAATGATCACTATGAGTCAGACTCAATAGAATTTGATCAATCCTTTTTTCTGTCGTTAAGGTGGAGAACTGAACCAAGAATTCTCTTTCTTTATCACCAATCGAATCACTGTTCGAGACCCACGATTCTATTTTATCATCAATCCAATCACCGTTCACGTTTTTTCTTTTTCTTATCAATGAATAGATCTCTTTACTTGTATGACTTAGATGTCTCGTATTTCTCGAAAAAGCGATTCGATTGATGGGATTTGGTATGATACTTATGAAATCGATGATATCGATGAGATTTATATTCAAATATTTCTTCTTAGAACGTATTGATTTGACCCCATAAGTGGGACCGCCACCCCATAGCATGTTGCCGCCAGAAGCGGAACCCCGTATTTCTTCTAGAGAATCTCCTAATTGTTCCACAGCAACTAGAAAGAGATTCTTTAACCAGAAAGAATTCAGTTCAGATGGAGGATACCTATCCAGAAGTTTTCGCAACTCAATCATGTATGATGGAATCATCAAAGATTTGAACCTTTCGAACTCTGTCTGTAACTCACTATAGGCTCGAGAAACAAAGAGAAGATGTGTACGAACGACGTATCCAGCAATAAGAAGAAGGAAAAGGATTGAATAGAGGAACTCCCGAACATTTGGCGATCTCAGATGTGTCGATATCAATGGTGACTCATTATTTCGATGAACCATTTCTTCGGACAGAAGAAGATTATGTAAACACTTACTCGAAATATCACTTATCATATTCCATTGTGGAAGACACAATTTTTTCTGAAGAATTCGCCATGATATACCTGATCCATGCATAATATCATGAAAAATGGATAAAAATTTTTGGCTGCTACTTAGTATCGGCAATAGGTCTGAAAAAGTATCTAAAAATATCAAATTTAGATATTTGTATCCTGTCGAAGTAAGGAACCATGGCATATATGTTTGGAATATATTCCATTTTGAGAGAGTTGAAAAAGCACTATCTCGTTGAAAGGTTCTATACATCTGCCCTTTCTCAAAGCATTTCTTTAGACAACGACCCCGCCCTTTCCTCTTTTCGGATGGTAAATATTTCTCAGAACATGGAGTGTGAATCAAACCCATGTTTGAATTGAAATTGAGATACTGATGCAAGTTCTTCCCTTCTGAATCAGACAGATTCATATCTGAAAGGGGTTGACAATAAGTTCTTTCAAAACTGACTATTTGTCCTTCTGTTAGAAGTGTTCCAGAAATGTCTGCGATCGAGTAAATAGCTCTACGAACGAATGGATCGGATCGAATCGGAAAATGAAAAGATTTGTACAAGTTATACCTTTCGTCACCATTTTGTGGAAAATCGTTAGGTATGAATATGTTAGACACCTGTAACTCAGTTGGTGAAATAGTATCTCTCTCCAAAAAAGCATATTTTTTTTTACCGCCGCGCAAAGAAAATATTTTGTTGCGAATGAACAAGATATTGAGGAATTGTCCATATGTAAAATCATAATTATTGATACGGGCCTTTTCCACAAAAAAAGGGAATCCTTTGTTACAATAGAAGCAGAAGTGATGTGGATTATTCAAGAATCGAAGTCGATTTGCTTTATAAAAAGAAGATATCAATGAACTTCTATGAAATGGTTTCACGGGATTCAGCCAATTGTCGTGATCGTGGGATATCATTGAGAAATAGGAATCCATGTTATCAAAAGATTTACTGCGATTATTTCTAGTATGGAATGAGTCAATCACCCACTTTGGTATCTTAATCTTATTGAACAAAAACGGTGATATTGTTCCTCCGTTGATCAAGAATTTTGATTTTTGGGAAGTATCATGATCATCTAATAAGAAGGGTTTCCATTTTTTCAAATGAACGATTTGAAGACCTATTGATTCTAACAACTGATTGCAGAGTTGATCATTCGGACCTTTCAATTCATATATGTGGATCTCGGACCTATGAATGGGGATATTCCCGAAACTCATAAAGAAAAAAGGAAGTGAGTTAGACAAAAAGAGAAGAAACTTGGACAAAAAAAGAAGTAACTTGGACAAAAAGAAAGGAAGTGACTTAGACAAATCTTTTTTGTCGATAACCTCAGACCAATCAATCGAATATTGATTAATACGTAATCGATCGACTACTTGAAAATGGCTCTTCTGCTCAGAAATGAAATGTTCCAAATGTTCCTGTAACTTCTTGCTCCCATTGGACCATTTGTATCTATATGCATTAGGATACCGATTCATGGATCTCTCGGTTCGAGAAATAAAAATAAGAGGATCGAACCATTTCTTCTGACTCTTTTTCAAATTTGATAAATGTTGGTTGATCGTATATTTCATTATAGTTCTATGATTCAGAGTATCATTTCCTATTTGATCCCTTTGAATTCCATATTCGAAGTTGCAATCGGATCTATTCATTAAAAAGAATCGATTCAATACATTTCTTATGTACCCATAGGTGCTATATTGGATTTGAATCAGATTTCGGATCAATCTATATTGATTGACTGCCTCCATTATGTTGTTGCTAGCAAATACCACTCTTTTTGGTTTTGGATCTTCCAAATCATTCCCGCAGGAGGTCCGGACCCATTTTTTTCTGATCCTTCGATAAAAAGATTCATTCTCTTCAT
>CM020980.1:38113622-38138622 GCA_010134655.1 Fragaria nilgerrensis | reverse complement strand
TTTAAAGAAAGAATATTCCATATTAGAAAAACTAAAAATACGCTATATTATGTTATGCTTAAAAAAACCCGAATGGATAAAAAAAAACACACCGATATGATGTTTCACGATATATATAGTAGTGGGGGACTATGGGACAAAAAATAAATCCACTTGGTTTCAGACTTGGTGCAACTCAAGGTCATCATTCTGTTTGGTTTGCACAACCAAAGAATTATTCCGAAGATCTACAAGAAGATCAAAAAATACGAGATTGTATCAAAAATTATGTACAAAAAAATCTGAAAATATCCTCTAATGTCGAGGGAATTGCACGTATAGAGATTCAAAAAAGAATTGATTTGATTCAAATCATAATCTATATGGGATTCCCCAAGTTATTAATAGAAGAAAGGACTCGCAAAATCGAAGAATTACAGTTCAATGTACAAAAAGAACTTAATTGTGTAAACCGAAAACTCAACATTGCTATTACAAAAATTGTAAACCCTTATAGCCACCCCAATATTCTTGCGGAATTTATAGCCGGGCAATTAAAAAATAGAGTTTCATTTCGCAAAGCAATGAAAAAAGCTATTGAATTAACTGAGCAGGCAGGTACAAAAGGAATTCAAGTACAAATAGCAGGGCGTATCGACGGAAAAGAAATTGCACGTGTCGAATGGATCAGAGAAGGTAGGGTTCCTCTACAAACCATTCGAGCCAAAATAGATTATTGTTCCTACGCAGTTCGAACTATCTACGGGGTATTAGGTATCAAAATTTGGATATTTGTAGACGAAGAATAATAAGCATTTACTCGACTTGTATTTAGTTCTATTTAGTGATAAAAAAATGAACAATTCTATAAGGTTGAATAAAAATCCAATTAATCATTTGGTATAATTGCTATGCTTAGTGTGTGACTCGTTGGTTTTTGTAGGATTAGGATTCAAAAAAATGGAACAGCCCGTAGTACGAACTAATAACTATAGAACTAATAACCAACTCATCGCTTCGCGTTATCTGGATATAAAGAAAGAGCCAGTCAAAATATGATATATATGATATATAAGTCATATCGTTGTAGCAACTGAAATCTTTTTTTGCAAAAACAAAAAAGAAAAACCAATCTGATTATGGGTTGTAAAGCAAGAAAAGTATACAGATAAATGGAAGGGTGAGAGAAAGATAGAAAAAGAATATCAACGATATATGATTCCAATATGTACGGTCTATGAGTCATCTCATAAAAAAGAATGTAATAAAGCATCAATACTGATTGATCCCTAATTAAACAAATACGTGGATAAAACCACAAATAAAGAGCCCCGAGCCAATAAAGACTGAGAAGGTTGACTCAAAAACTAATTTCATTAGGGGCTCCGTTGTAGAGTTCAGACCTAATCATTACTCGAGAGGTGGTGGGAACGACAGAACCTGTGAATGCATCAGATTCTATTGAAAAGGAATCCTAATGATTCAGTGGGTAGGATGGCGGAACGAACCAGAATTCATTTTTTGTTTTTGAAAGATTATGTCATAAACTAATCTTACAACTAAATGTTGAAAGAGTAAATATTCGCCCGCGAATTTTTTTTTTTAGAAATTTGAATAAATTCGATATGATAATAAAAAGCAAAATAAAATAAAGATTCATTATAACATTATACCTAAAATTACATTATCTATAAAATTACATTATCTATAAATAGAATACGTGATTAATTATATTATATACCAAATCAAAAGATAAAAAAATTCTATTAAATGAAATTTCAAAGAATCTCCCGATTCAGTATTCAGCATGTATTTTATTTTTAATCATTTAATTCGCGAGGAGCTGGATGAGAAGAAATTCTCATGTCCGGTTCTGTAGTAGAGATGGGTGGAATTGATAAACAACCATCAACTATAACCCCAAAAGAACCAGATTCCGTAAACAACATAGAGGAAGAATGAAAGGAATATCTTATCGAGGTAATCGTATTTGCTTTGGTAGATATGCTCTTCAAGCACTTGAACCCGCTTGGATCACGTCTAGACAAATAGAAGCGGGGCGGCGAGCAATGACACGAAATGCACGCCGCGGCGGAAAAATCTGGGTACGTATATTTCCAGACAAACCAGTTACAGTAAGACCTACAGAAACACGTATGGGTTCGGGGAAAGGATCTCCCGAATATTGGGTAGCTGTTGTTAAACCCGGCAGAATACTTTATGAAATGAGCGGAGTGGCAGAAAATATAGCCAGAAAGGCTATTTCAATAGCGGCATCAAAAATGCCTATACGAACTCAATTCATTCTTTCGGTATAGGATAGGAACGTATAACAAAAGGAAATAATTTTTTTGATAAAAAAACAATTGTAGGTTTCTTGTTTTGTTTTGAACAAACAATATTTCTTTTTTTTCACCCTTTACATTGCAAAAGACAAAACCAATAAAAAAAAGATATGATTCAGCCTCAAACCCATTTGAATGTAGCGGACAACAGCGGGGCCCGAGAATTGATGTGTATTCGAATCATAGGAGCTAGTAATCGACGATATGCTCGTATCGGTGACGTTATTGTTGCTGTAATCAAAGAAGCAGTACCAAATACACCTCTAGAAAGATCAGAAGTGATCCGAGCTGTAATTGTACGTACTTGTAAAGAACTCAAACGCGACAACGGTATGATAATACGATATGATGACAATGCTGCTGTTGTTATTGATCAAGAAGGAAATCCAAAGGGAACCCGAATTTTTGGCGCGATCCCCCGGGAATTAAGACAGTTAAATTTCACTAAAATCGTTTCA
Source organism: Fragaria nilgerrensis (assembly GCA_010134655.1). Lineage (NCBI taxonomy): Eukaryota > Viridiplantae > Streptophyta > Magnoliopsida > Rosales > Rosaceae > Fragaria > Fragaria nilgerrensis. The sequence continues at coordinate 38,135,840 of CM020980.1, read as the reverse complement.
TTAGCACCTGAAGTATTATAAGGGAATACCATGATATAGTTTTATAATATTTGAATGAAATGGATTAATTTAAATTAAATTCGTAGATTGTTTGTATATCACGTATATACCTTTTAAAATTCATAAATATTTATGAATTCAGAAAAAAAGAAATAGAGCATGTTGATTATATCAAAATTCGGGGGCAACAATAATCTTAGTTTATCATGAGTAAAGACACTATTGCTGACATAATAACCTCTATACGAAATGCTGACATGAATGAAAAAAGAACAGTTCGAATACCATCTACTAACATCACTGAAAATATTGTTAAAATCCTTTTACGAGAAGGTTTTATTGAAAACGTGAGAAAACATCAGGAAAGCCGTAATTTTTTTTTGGTTTTAACCCTACGACATAGGAGAAATAGGAAAGGACCGTATAGAACTGTTTTAAATTTAAAACGGATCAGCCGGCCCGGCCTACGAATCTATTCTAACTATCAACGAATTCCGAGAATTTTAGGCGGAATGGGAATTGTAATTCTTTCTACTTCTCGAGGGATAATGACAGACCGAGAGGCTCGAATAGAAGGAATCGGCGGGGAAATTTTGTGTTATATATGGTAATCTTTCTGATAGCCAAATCATATGCGGAACTTTCATATTTGTGAAAAAAAAAGAGTAATTAGGGTAGGTTTCTAATATAATATTATGCCTCTTTGATTAGTTGATGCTTCAAAGCCGTTTTACCCGGAATGAAAGAACAAAAAAGGATTCGTGAGGATTTAATTACTGAACTACGTCCCAATGGTATGTATATTTCAAGTTCGTTTAGATAATGAAAATCCGATTCTGGGTTTTGCTTCGGGAAAGGTTCAACGTAATTTTATACATATACTACCCGTAAATAGAACCAAAATTGGGGTAAGTTCTTATGATTCAACTAAAGGAAATAGAATTTGTATATTTAGTATATTAAAAAGTAAAGACTCAAAGAATTTGGTGATTTTTTGATTTCAACATTCTTTCGTAGGGATACAATTCGAAGTTAGAAATTTTAAGAAACTTATTTTCTTCCAATTTAAGTAGATTCAGAATTAAGAAAGGGAGTGACAAATATGAAAATAAGGGCCTCTGTTCGTAAAATTTGTGAAAAATGTCGATTAATACGTAGGCGGGGACGAATTATAGTAATTTGTTCCAACCCGAGACATAAACAAAGACAAGGATAATCTTTTTAAACCAAAAGGGACTCCCAAAATAGAAAGGACCTGATGTACAGATGTACAAAAAAATCAGTAAAAAAACCAGGATCTGTTTTGACATGAAATGGATATATCCATATATCTTTGACTTATATTTATAAGATGATAAAATATGGCAAAACCTATACCAAAAATCGGCTCACGTAGAAATAGACGTATTGGTTCACGTAAGAATGCGCGTAGAATACCAAAGGGAGTTATTCATGTTCAAGCAAGTTTCAACAATACCATTGTGACTGTTACAGATGTACGGGGTCGAGTAATTTCTTGGTCGTCTGCCGGTACTTGTGGATTCAAGGGTACAAGAAGAGGGACACCATTTGCCGCTCAAACCGCAGCGGGAAATGCTATTCGGACAGTGGTGGATCAAGGTATGCAACGAGCAGAAGTCATGATAAAGGGCCCGGGTCTCGGGAGAGATGCGGCATTAAGAGCTATTCGTAGAAGCGGCATACTATTAAGTTTCGTACGGGATGTAACCCCTATGCCACATAATGGCTGTAGGCCTCCCAAAAAAAGACGTGTGTAAACATTGAAGAGATTTCAAGAGAAATAAATAATTCAATGATTTGATCAAATAATATTACTATGGTTCGAGAGAAAGTAACAGTATCTACTCGGACACTACAGTGGAAATGTGTTGAATCAAGAGCAGACAGTAAGCGTCTTTATTATGGACGCTTTATTCTGGCCCCACTTATGAAAGGCCAAGCCGATACAATAGGCATCGCGATGCGAAGAGCTTTACTCGGAGAAATAGAAGGAACATGTATTACACGTGCAAAATCTGAGAAAATACCACACGAATATTCTACCTTTGTAGGTATTCAAGAATCTGTACATGAAATTTTAATGAATTTGAAAGAAATTGTATTGAGAAGTAATCTGTATGGAACTCGTAACGCGTCTATTTGTGTCAAGGGTCCTGGATATGTAACTGCTCAAGACATTATTTTACCACCCTCTATAGAAATCGTTGATAATACACAGCATATAGCTAACCTAACAGAACCAATTAATTTGTGTATTGAATTACAAATCGAGAGGAATCGTGGATATCGTATAAAAACGCCAAATAACTTTCAAGAAGGTAGTTATCCTATAGATGCTGTATTCATGCCCGTTCGAAATGCGAATCATAGTATTCATTCTTATGTGAATGGGAATGAAAAACAAGAGATACTTTTTATCGAAATATGGACAAATGGAAGTTTAACTCCTAAAGAAGCACTTCATGAAGCCTCTCGGAATTTGATTGATTTATTTATTCCCTTTTTACATGCAGAAGAAGAAAACTTCCATTTCGAAAACAATCAACACAAAGTTACTTTACCCCTTTTTACTTTTCATGGTAAATTGGCTAATCCAAAGAAAATTAAAAAAGAAAACGCATTGAAATATATTTTTATTGACCAATCAGAATTGCCCCCCAGGGTCTATAATTGCCTCAAAAGGTCCAACATACATACATTATTGGACCTTTTGAATAACAGTCAAGAAGATCTTATGAAAATTAAACATTTGCGCATAGAAGATGTAAAACATATATTGAATATTCTAGAAATAAAAAAGCATTTCGAATAAATTTAATTTTTTCTAAGCTTTTGTCTAAAAAGATAAAAATTTGTTTTAAATCTTTAGCACAATCCATATATTCGGAATAGGTCCACAATAAAATGGAATAGATGTATCTAGGGAAAATTCACTTTAAAGCGACGATTCCCTAGATACACATATCGTAATCTATTTTTTTTTTTTTTTTTATTTAACAATCAAATCAATTTAAAAAAGACCTAAAGTTAGGGACTTATCAATAGGTAGTGTTGCTCCAATACCCAACCAAAGAGCTACTACAGTACCAATCAAAAAAACGGTTGTCGCTACGGGACGACGAAATGGATTTTGGAATTTATTAACATTCTCCAAAAAAGGTACTGTTAATAATCCCGCGGGTACTGAAACCATTAAAAGAACACCCAATAACTTATTTGGCACTGTACGAAGTATTTGAAATACGGGAAAGAAATACCATTCAGGCAATATTTCCAAAGGAGTTGCAAACGGATCCGCGGGTTCACCAATCATTGATGGTTCTAAAACAGCTAAGCCTACGTTACATGCAATAGTACCTAAAATTACTACTGGAAAAATATATAAAAGATCATTTGGCCATGCAGGCTCTCCATAATAATTATGACCCATCCCTTTAGCCAATTTAGCTCTTAACACAGGATCGTTCAAGTCAGGTTTTTTTGTTATTAGGATAGGTGAATTATTCTATATCCATCCCCCGAAAGAACTGGACATGATAATTTTTCATCATCCAGCTCGAGCATGAATCAACAGAACCAAATGGATCCATATAAAAAAATGGATATGTTATCCACACATATATGAATGATTCTATGTAAGAAAAAATCCACCAGATTCCCTTTTTCGCAGGTGCAACAACTACTCATTGCACGGAATTCCGCTCTTACAGATAAATGCTCAATACCCAAGTAGGCTTACAACGTTGATTATAATCAAGTGCTTTATGGGTCGTCTCAGACCTTGCAATTAGCCTTTACTCCCCTATCGAGGCTTTTTACATACAAAGGATTTACTTGTTACTAATATAGTCGAGCCTCTGTTCTTCTTTAGATCCCCTGTTTCACTCCGATAGTATCATACATAAATCGAGTCAATGCAGAGGAAATGAATACATTTATATACTATTTAGTAAGTGCAATAGATAAAGCATAATCTGGATTATGCCAATCACTTCTTCTACCGGATCTTACGGAGCCAGTTCATATCATATACGACACGACCGGATCTGATCATAGAAAGGATTCTCTTCAAACGAACCAGCCTATCCTCTGTATGGGGCTTACGCGATGGTTGGAACAAAGACACATTTTGTTGTAAATTCAAATGTGGCAGATAAAGTCATATATCTGCACGGCCCGCTCAACAGTTCAAGTCACACACTCCCATAATCCATTTTATCTTCGGAGAATTCGCTTCAACTACAAATGTCAAAAATATATAATATATATTTTTGTAGAGTTGAAGAGAAATATCCAAATACATGTCTTATTTTTTTTCAATAATCCATATTTGTAGCAATGAAATACAATTGTTCCTACCCCAAGTGATAAATGATTGATTCAAAATATTAATGGTATAGAGTCTTGCTTATAAAGGGCCCGAAATACCTTGTTTACGTATCATTAGGAAGTGCATTAACATAAATACGGCAGTAAGAAGAGGTAATACAAAAGTGTGTAAACTATAAAAACGGGTCAAAGTAGATTGTCCCACACTAGCACTTCCGCGTAATAACTCTACCAGGGGCGATCCTATTACAGGAATAGCATCAGGCACGCCCGTTACAATTTTTACTGCCCAATAACCAATTTGGTCCCAAGGTAAGGAATAACCAGTTACACCAAAAGATGCGGTCAATACACCCAGAACCACACCTGTAACCCACGTCAATTCACGGGGTTTTTTAAAACCCCCAGTGAGATATACACGAAATACGTGTAGAATCATCATTAGGACCATCATACTTGCCGACCATCGATGAACTGATCGGATTAACCAACCAAAGTTCGCTTCAGTCATTATATATTGAACAGAAGCAAAAGCCTCTGTAACGGTCGGACGGTAATAAAAAGTCATAGCAAACCCCGTAGCTACTTGTACTAAAAAACAAGTAAGCGTAATTCCTCCTAGACAATAAAATATGTTGACGTGAGGAGGAACATATTTACTAGTTATATCATCTGCAATTGCCTGAATCTCAAGACGTTCTTCGAACCAATCATAGATTTTATTGAGATAGGTAAACCAAGAAGACCCCCCCCCGAGAACCGTATATGAAAATTTCATCTCGTACGGCTCAAACAGAAACACCCCAATACTATAGTTCGAACGGATGTGTGGAATAGAAAGTTTTAAATTTATTAATTCTACGATTCCGTTTTTTCTTAAGATATGAAAGAATAAAAAACCCAAAAACTATTCTTTGTGGTTATAATGCCAAAAAATCAAGTCGGCTCATTCATCTCTATATTGCTCGTTATAGGCCTCTTGAATCTTCTATTTACCTATTTTCTTTGTTGTTATTTATGTGTACTGCGGCTTTACTGCTGTTTTTTTATTGATTTTATTGATAGGAATTCTCTTGTTAAGACCCTATGAATCGATTAAAACCGCAGATTCATACTAGAACCACGATGATTCAATAAAACCTTCTCAAACTAAGTCCCAAAATTCCCTGAGTAAGAACCATTGGATCATCACTTATTCAATGACTAGATCTAATGACGAAAAATCAAAAGAAATCTTTGTCCTTTGATCAAAATAAGTCTAAACGGAAGTTTGAAATAAAAAAAATTCTATTTATAACTTCTAACTCTTTAAAAAAATTTGGAAGTCCGGCCACGAGGTCTGACTATTAAGTATGAATCATAGTTCTAATAGTAATCTATTTCATATATTCCGTGCTCCAGATACTAAAATGAATATCCGACGAAGTAAAACCATCTCTATCAAGATGACAGATCTATTCTCTGTACTAGCCATAGGATCAATTATACCAAGTCACACACTCATATTCCGGAAATACAGAAAAAAAAAATTCCACGGTCGAACTACCAAAATAGAATGGGATAAAAACCAGAAAACTAAATGCAATGTTTCACTTTGTATTGAAAAAGCTAGTTAATGGTTCTTGTAAATCTAATTCATTGAAATTCCATCCAGTAAAATGGACGAATTATAAATCTCCAAAATAATAGATAGAAATACTGCAAATAGAGCCATTGCGAGACCCATCAAAGGAGTAGTTCCCCAACCAGGAGCTACCTTACCATATTCTGAATTCAATGGTTTCAATAAACCCCCGGCCCTAGTTCGTTTTGGGCGGCCAGATCTAGAACTACCCTCAACGGTTTGTGTAGCCATAATATTTTATATTCATTAAGATCTGTTGACTTTGTATACCATTCCGTTGTAAATAAATGATCTTATCATAGATCCATTGTGGTCTTAAAACTACATAATGTCTTAAAACTATATAATAATGGAAACAGCAACCCTAGTTGCCATCTTTTTATCTGGTTTACTTGTAAGTTTTACTGGGTACGCCTTATATACTGCGTTTGGGCAACCCTCTCAACAACTAAGAGATCCGTTCGAGGAACACGGGGACTAGTCGAAGTAACGATCCTCCCATTAGTGGGAGGATCATTACTTTCAATTGAGATAATGAAAAATCATTTCCCCCTTTTACTTTTTGGTTGGAACTTTAGGCGGTTCGCGAAAAAAGATAGCGAAAAAAATTATTCCTAGAGTTGAGACTAAAAGGAATGTATAAACCAATGCTTCCATAGATTCGATCGTGGTTTACAATTATAGCTTCCATATCTGTTTAGTTTGGACCGTCTCCCGGATAAAGAAAGAACAAAAATCAAAGAAAGGGCAACGAGTCAAATGGCAAATCAAGATTTATCCGGTACCCCAACCTTATGTCAGTCAAATAAAATAAAAACTAAAAGTAACAAAGCAATATGTATCAAACTACCTGTCTTCTTGTAGTTGGATCTCCAAGTTTTTGGAATGCCCCAAATTCCACTTGAGCATCTAAATCCGGATCAATACCAGCAAAAACATCTCTAAACAAGGTTCTAGCACCATGCCAAATGTGTCCGAAGAAGAAGAGCAAAGCAAACGAAGCATGCCCAAAGGTAAACCAACCCCTTGGACTGCTACGAAAAACACCATCAGATTTCAAAGTAGCACGATCTAATTCAAAAATTTCACCCAATTGAGCACGTCTAGCGTATTTTTTCACAGTAGCAGGGTCGCTATAACTGACCCCATTCAGTTCGCCGCCATAGAACTCAACAGTTACACCTACTTGTTCGACACTATATTTTGATTCGGCCCTTCTAAAAGGAACATCGGCTCTAACAATTCCGTCCCCATCGACCAAAACAACTGGAAATGTTTCAAAAAACGTAGGCATACGACGTACAAAAAGTTCATGCCCCTCTTTATCTCTAAAGATAGGATGTCCTAACCACCCAACAGCTATTCCATCCCCGCTGTCCATTGAGCCCGCTCTGAATAATCCCCCTTTTGCCGGATTATTGCCGATGTAATCATAAAAAGCCAGTTTTTCAGGAATTTTCGACCAAGCTTCGGATAAACTTTGATTTTCGGCTAAGCCAGCACCAATTCTTCTATATATTTCTTGTTGAAAGTATCCTTGATCCCATTGATAGCGCGTGGGACCAAACAATTCAATCGGGGTAGTTGCTGAACCATACCACATAGTTCCAGCAACTACAAAAGCTGCAAAAAAGACAGCAGCAATACTACTGGAAAGGACGGTTTCAATATTTCCCATACGTAATCCTTTGTATAGGCGTTGGGGTGGACGAACACTAAGATGAAATAGACCTGCCAATATGCCTAAGGTCCCTGCTGCAATATGATGAGAAGCTATTCCTCCCGGAACAAAAGGATCAAAACCCTCCACACCCCACGCTGGATTTACGGCCTGTACCCTTCCGGTTAGTCCATAAGGATCGGACACCCATATTCCAGGACCATACAATCCTGTTACATGAAATGCACCAAAACCAAAGCAAGCCACCCCTGAGAGAAATAAATGAATTCCAAAGATCTTAGGCAAATCCAAAGAGGGTTTTCCTGTACGTTCATCAGTAAATATTGCTAGATCCCAATACACCCAATGCCAGATAGCTGCCAAAAAACACAAGCCAGAAAACACAATATGTGCCCCGGCCACACCTTCGTAACTCCAAATACCCGGATTGCTTACAGTCCCCCCTGTGATACTCCAACCGCCCCACGAATTCGTTATTCCTAAACGAGTCATGAAGGGTATAACGAACATACCCTGTCTCCACATTGGATCAAGAACAGGATCAGAGGGATCAAAAACGGCTAATTCGTATAGAGCCATCGAACCGGCCCAACCAGCAACCAGAGCTGTATGCATTATATGGACAGCAATCAAACGACCGGGATCATTCAATACGACGGTATGAACACGATACCAAGGCAAACCCATGGAAATACCCCTTTATCAACGAAAAATAGACACAATGTAACTTTATTGCATTGGAAAAAGCTATACTCTGGACCCCCTTTTTTAGGGGATTCTCTCGGGGAAAGGATTAATATTTGTTTGATGCTTTTCGTAATAATTACTTTTAGTAATAATGAAACTATTTTGTTCATAGGAACAAAAAGAAGCAGATCTATTCTATACCCGATAAGTAATAATACGCAATGGTAAGGGGGTTGATACCATTTTATATGAGTGAATGTATATGTATTTGTTCATCATTCAAAGGACTCATTTGTAAGAATTTTCCTTTATTCATTTTGTTTTCTTTTTTTATGAACTTAGTCAATCTATGGATAAAATAGGATACTAAAATCATATAGTATTAGGCCACTAAACCCATTTGTTACGCTTTCACATCAAAGTGAGATATAGTACTTAAATTTTCTTTTATTTAATGCCTATTGGTGTTCCAAGAGTACCCTTTCGAAGTCCTGGAGAGGAGGATGCAGTGTGGATTGACGTATAGTGCGACTTGTCAGATATATTGGGCATACGGTATTTCCCCGTTCTCTTCCCCGATCGAGATATCCCCTCTTTCGCCCGAGAAAGATTGATTCAATTATCAAAAATTTGGAGCGTGAAGTGCAATTAGGTCCGTTTTTTAGGGAGGGTATACGGATTAATATTTTCAATTAGAATAATTTATGGTTGGCTTGGTTAGACCAATCAAATGAAGGATCAGGCTCCGTTTAGAAAAAAACCAATTGGTAATAAATCTATTTATGATTACGACTTAATATCATATTTTAATTATTTCGATTTATTTAGATATTTAGAAATAAAAGCGATCTCAAACTGTTAATCAATCGAATAATATGATGAATGCGTTGAATATTTGTGGGAAGACATGAAATAAATTGATAAAAAAATAAATAAATAGGTAAGTCGTAGCAAAAGGACGTGGTATTGGGGCGTTTGTCCTATATGTACAAATCCAAATCGGGCGGATCTTTACTCGGAGTAGAGCATAAACCTAAAAAAAATTGAAGAAGCCCAGTCAGGAACAAGAAAATTACATCGCGATTTAGATTGTATCTCGATGAAACAATACATCAATGAAAAGTTAGTCAGATAAGCTTAGCAATTTTTTTAGATAAACAAAACAGGCCAAAACTCATCTTTCTTAAAAAATGAAAGAAAAGTCCATTTTATTGTATAAGTTAAAAAACCTGTTATGAAAAAAAAAAGCTAGAATCTACACATTGATTCCTTTTTTTCATTATTTTTGTTGAACCGTATGCATCAAAAGGTGCATGTACGGTTTCTAAGGGATACCATTTTATCCCAACCAACCGACTTTATCGAGAAAGATTGCTTTTTTTAGGCCAAGGGGTTGATAACGAGATCTCGAATCAACTTATTGGTCTTATGGTATATCTCAGCATAGAGGATGAGACCAAAGATCTGTATTTGTTTATAAACTCTCCTGGCGGGTGGGTAATACCCGGAGTAGCTATTTATGATACTATGCAATTTGTGCGACCCGATATACAGACAGTATGCATGGGATTAGCCGCTTCGATGGGATCTTTTATTCTTGTCGGAGGGGAAATTACCAAACGTCTAGCATTCCCTCACGCTCGGCGCCAATGAGTTTTTTATTTGATTTGAGAGAAAAAAGACAACTATGCCTTCGCTCTATATGAAATATGAATATTAAGTAATAATAGCATGGCACTTCGAATTCGATATGAGAAATGTTTTTTAAACCTTTAGATTACGTATCGAAAGAGTAGTATGAGATAAAAAGGCATTTTCCATTTTAGTCAATCTATCGGGAGGCCTATTTCAGCGTCACAAACTTTTTTGTTTTCACACCAGGGGGCTAACAATATTTAGGTTATGAAAGAATATGAAAATAAATCTTGTTTTTTTATTTGAAAAAAAAAAAAGAAACTTTGGGATTGCTAAATAACAGACGAAATAAATATATAAAGCAACGGAACCATCATAGTATTTTTATAGGGTTTTTGAACTACTACAAAAAGAAGGGTGGTTATTGGATCATTTACCAACCTGAGTCTGATAGACTCTATCATTTATTTTATATTTCTTCAATGTAAGTAAGGTAAAAAAGGCGAATTCCATTATAGAGCCGTATGCAATGCGCAAAAGATGCCTGTACGGTTGTTCAATTATATCTTTTTTGATTTTTATTATTCTTTATCTATTCACCTTTCACTTTCATCATGAGAGATAGAAGAAACATTTTTTGTGTTATATCATATATTATATCATCAGGGTAATGATCCATCAACCTGCTAGTTCTTTTTATGAGGCACAGACGGGAGAATTTGTCCTGGAAGCGGAAGAGCTGCTGAAGCTGCGCGAAACCATCACAAGGGTTTATGCACAAAGGACAGGCAAACCCTTATGGGTTGTATCCGAAGACATGGAAAGAGATGTTTTTATGTCAGCAACAGAAGCCCAAGCTCATGGAATTGTTGATCTTGTAGCAACTGAATAAAAAAGAAAAAGAACAAGGATTTCACATGAATTCGTGATTTGGTATTTTATCTTCTTACCGAATTTACTATTCTATTTCTAAATTTCTTAATATAGAAATTAAAAATATAGAAAAAAAAAAGAATTCCTAAGTATCCGGTTAAGATCGATCTAAACCAGCCCATTATCTATATGATTCAACATGCCAACTATTAAACAACTTATTAGAAATACAAGACAGCCAATCAGAAATGTCACGAAATCCCCCGCTCTTGGAGGATGTCCTCAGCGACGAGGAACATGTACTAGGGTGTATGTGCGACTCGTTCAGACCGTGGACTAGGAGAAAACACTTGATCCAGTATCACCGATCCGTACCAGTGAGTAGGATAGAATGGACGAACTCCATTGAATATTCAATAGCTTAAAAAAAAAGATCTATCCTTCGATTGGGGTATCAAATGTATGGTTCCCGTTGGTGCAAACCCAATCACCTCAATTTAAAATTTAAGATAAGATGAGAAAGGATTCCCCATTAATAGCAAATGGTATTCATTAAGCGGGGGAAATTTTTTTTTTTAAAAGGTCAAAATTTTAGGCTTTATTCTTGCAAGAACGGACTAACAGGGTCAGCTACTCAGCAAATCTTCATAATTAAATACCGTTACTGTATAAATGGATCTCGTTGTGAAAGATCTAGTACTAGATAATTTTGGGTAGAGCCAAAGAGTGTGAACTGTACAAGTTAACAATAACATTGATTAAATGAAGGAAGGGCTCCGGTGTATAGAGAGGACCTCACCGTTTAAGAAGTAACCATAGAAACGACGGAACCCACTAGAATCCATTTTTATTTATTATTTACTATGTGTTTTTGATACTTAGTATCAATACAATTTTTATTTCTAGGCGAAATGCCTAAAAATAAATCGTGGTCGGGAAGGTTAGAGTAGCAAAAGCCATTGGAATTTTTATTTTATACATTGGAAGAATCCGTTTTGTTATTAATAGACTAGGACACGGGAAGGGAATAACTGAAAGAAAGGAAATCAATTAGTTATTCATCAAAGTTTCATTTATTCAATGACCAGAATTAAACGAGGGTATATAGCTCGAAGACGTAGAACAAAAATCCGTTTATTTGCATCAACTTTTCGAGGGGCTCATTCAAGACTTACTCGGACTATTACTCAACAGAAAATAAGAGCTTTGGTTTCGGCTCATCGGGATAGGAGTAGACAAAAGAGAGATTTTCGTCGTTTGTGGATCACTCGTATAAATGCAGTAATTCGAGATAATAAAGTATACTTTAGTTATTGTAAATTAATACACAATCTGTACAAGAAACAGTTGCTTCTTAATCGTAAAATACTTGCACAAATAGCTATATTAAATAAGAGTTGTCTTTATATGATTTCCAATGAGATCATAAAATAAAGAGAGTGAAAGGAATCTGTTGGAATGTTTTAAATGGAGTTCCCTGTAGAATGAACTCTGGGAAGGTAGAGTAGAAATTAGTATGATAAAATATGAAAACGTCGTCAAAATGAAAATGAAGAAACACGTTCAATAAAAAATATTTCTTATTCTTCCCCAATTTTTTTTTTTCAAACGACACGACAATCAAATCTGTATTTTCTATTTTTAGAAAAAAAAGCGTCAATCCGCATTTGAGTTTGGATTGGAATTTTTTTGATTCCATTCAAGAGCAAGCCTATTTTTTTCTGGTTCTAAGACCTGGAGTTCTAGCGGTTGACTCGCTTCTTTCAAATTGTTTCTCATTATTAAGAAAAGGTAACGGAGATAAAATACGAGCTTGTTTTATAGCAATAGTAATTAATCGTTGTTGTTTTAAGGTCAATCGATTCACCCGTCTAGATAATATTTTTCCTTGTTCGCTAATAAATCGACTAATTAAACTCATGTTTCTATAATCAATTCGATCCCCCGATTGGATCGGAGGCAAACGCCTACGAAAAGATCGCTTGGATTTAAGAAAGATTCGCTTGGATTTATCCATGGTTTGTTTATTCCTTATCCTATCCTATTTCTTAATTCTCCATCACGGTTGATCTGATCGAAATAGGATTTGGTTTGTTTATATTTAAATTAATATATATTAGATATATCTAATATGTCATTTTTGATCTTCCTTAGAACGGAAGACCGACACACGAGTGACTGGTTAAATCTATTTCTTTATCTCCCCGTGAATCGTATGTTTATAACAACAGGGACAGAATTTTCTCAACTCCAATCGACTAGGCGTATTATGTCGATTCTTTTGAGTAATATATCTGGAAATGCCCGTTGATTCCTTATTAAGACGATTTCGAACACAACAGGTACATTCCAAAATCACCGTTACTCGGACATCTTTACCCTTGGCCATGAGCCTCCTTTAGTTTTTGATTCATTCAATTCTTTAAATTTCCGATCCGAAATGAGGAAGAAGAAAGGAACAAAAAAACAGGTAACTCGAAATCTAATTATGAAAGAAAGATTTCGTTGCAATAAATCAATATATTAATAAGTAAGTAATATAACGATTTCTAACTATATTACTAGATTTATAATTTTAAATTTCCGAACAACATTTCATTTTTATTTAAGTATCTTGTATGATATTGTTGCCCCAATCATAACATTTCACTCTATTTTTTATTAATTTTATTTTAATTTGAGCTCGGCCCGAGTTACTAGTTTCACCGAGGGGGAATCCCCTTTTTGTTTTTCTAACGTATATTCGAAAAAAAGAAGGGAGGGGTTTAGTTACAGATATTTGATTCTATCTCTAATCCTCTCCCCCCCCTACTATATCAATAACTAGAATTAAAAAAAGGGGAATATCAACGCATCCGGAAAAAAACGATTGATCTCTATCAATAAACCTGCTAAAGATCCGAACCATAGAGTACTTACTACCGGTGCCACAGAGAGATATGTTTTTAGATCTCGCATTTTAAATTCTCCTCCTTCTTTATTATTTCTAATACATAATGCTAATACATATATAACCAGATGTGTATATGTACTTAATGACTGACCGCTTTTATTTGTACGCGGAATCCCTAATTCAAGTTGAAATGTACAAAATAGATCGTATTTTTCTTAATCTTAAAAGAAACAAGCATGCCCCTTTAGGCCAGAAATTCTAGAAAAATAGTCATTATTTTTTATAGGGTCTCATATTTATTTCATACTTTAAAATATAATAAAATATAATAAATATAATAGAAATAATATATAATAGAAGTCCGTTACTATTACTATTTTGAATATAAATATATGTTATATGAGACCAAAAAGAAGAAATGACAAGATATTTGTGTATATCAATGGAAGAAATAAAAATATGGAAAACAAAAAAGGGATTCTCTACAATGACACTGTAGACCAATTGAAAGGGATGTAGCGCAGCTTGGTAGCGCGTTTGTTTTGGGTACAAAATGTCACGGGTTCGAATCCTGTCATCCCTACCTATTACTTATCTTCTGAACAGTAACAGGGGAGATCGATTAAAAGAAAAGTGGATACATAAAAAATCTTTAATTTTTTGATAGTATATATCCAAGACGTATTGGGGTTACAAAATATTCTTTGTGATAATAAAGCGCTCTTAGTTCAGTTCGGTAGAACGTGGGTCTCCAAAACCCGATGTCGTAGGTTCAAATCCTACAGAGCGTGATTCTGTGTTCTTGTTAGTCGCGCTAGATCGAAAATTACCGCCGAAAAAATTAAACCAATCTAATTTTGACCTCCCGCGAATTAAAGGAAGTAGGAGGTCAATCAAAAAATGGATGTTAATTAATCAAAGTTCCAACTGATCACCACGTCTGTATTGTAAATATGCAGTTACAAATAATCCAGCCAAAGTAATAGGAATTAGACCCAAGACAATTCCAAATAGAAAAACTTCAATCATTTCAATTTGTTTGAGAGGGGAGGGGGGGGGTAATATCTATGCTTAAATAGTAATACGTATTAACTCTAAATCTCAATGACCAAAAATTGGAAATTGATACGGTAAGGAACTATAGAATATATGAAGAATATATGAACTATCGCAGAAATATTTTTGTATGAATTGTTCATTTAATTAATTTCAAATAAGTCGTATCTTGCTCAGTCCGATAAATAGAGCTGAGGTTATAGTCAAAGCTGCTAGTAGAAAACCGAAATAACTAGTTATAGTAAGCATGAAAAGGCTAAATGAAATAGGTTCTTTTTCTACATATGTTTAGAAAGCACTTTCCTAAGTTTCCATTTTTGAAAGATACGAGGATAGGCAAAAATACCAACCAATTGAAAGGGTAAGTTCAATTGAAAGTTTTTGATTCATCAAGTATTATAGATGATATTAACAAAAACAAAGTAACATAAATAAGAAATCAATTCATCATCTGGGACATTTACGCATCCCGCAATTTCGAATCAACAGATTCCTTGGTCAACTCTTGAGTTGAATAAACTAATATACGTATATAACTAATATATGTATATAGAATATTCTAAATCTAAATTAAAGTAATAATTACGAACTTTTTTTATAACTTCATTCAAAAATGAAACTTTCTTTTGGAATAAAATGGAAAAAGAATTTGGATCTTTTTTTTTTTATTGTATAAAAATATCGAATCCATTATTTTTTTCGAACGACCGGTGAACTCAGTAGTGGTTCATTCACATAATCTCGCGATTGAAAAGAAAAAAAGTATCACATGACCAGATCAATCAAAACTCGGTTTTACATTTTGTCCTTTCGTATTCTCAAGCTTAATTAGGTCAAGAAGGATCCCCTTTCTTTTGTTTGGGTCTAATATAACAATGCGTGCATCGCCAATATTGAGTATTCTTTTATTTATTCGTTGTTCTCTTTCTTTCATGAAATACTATTTACTATTAGTACTGGTAGTACTGGGCGACTAATCAATTCTAAAAAAAAATTCTACAACCACAAAAAGGATATCTTTAGATGTTACATCTAATTGACTCGTGAGAATACGATAAGCTCCTTCAGAAATTAGTGGAAAACAAACCTTTGTATTTATATTTTACCCGATCTTCAGTTTCTAGTCCAAAGCCAATAATGAAGAAATTTCTTATACTATAAGTAATTTTTATCACTTTATATTTCTTTCTATTTATATAGTCGAAAATGCTATATCAACACGCAACAAGAAAAGAATAAAGAAATTATCTAACACTTGATTTCGATACTGATTGTGAAATTGCATTGCTGTGTCAGAAGAAGGGTCGCTATACTGATTCGGTATACTCTAAAGACACCCTTGGTACAATATTGACGATCTCACAAAGATTTTATTTCAGTGAATTTCTATTTACTGATTTCATCTTTTACGAAATCTACCCCCCCCCGACTGTACAAGAATATGCGGAGCTCAACATGTCTGGAAGCACAGGAGAACGTTCTTTTGCCGATATTATTACCAGTATCCGATACTGGGTCATTCATAGCATTACTATACCTTCCCTATTTATTGCGGGTTGGTTATTCGTCAGCACTGGTTTAGCTTACGATGTATTTGGAAGCCCCCGTCCAAATGAGTATTTTACAGAAAGCCGACAAGGAATTCCCTTAATAACTGGCCGTTTTGATCCTTTGGAACAACTCGATGAATTTAGCAGATCTTTTTAGGAGGCCCCAATGACTATAGATAGAACCTATCCGATTTTTACAGTACGATGGTTAGCGGTTCACGGACTAGCTGTACCTACCGTTTTTTTTTTAGGGTCAATATCCGCAATGCAGTTCATCCAACGATAAACCTAATCCGAATCATAGAGCTATGACACAATCAAACCCGAACGAACAAAGTGTTGAATTGAATCGTACCAGTCTCTACTGGGGGTTATTACTCATTTTTGTACTTGCTGTTTTATTTTCCAATTATTTCTTTAATTAATACAAAAATAATATATACTACTAATATACTAATATATAGTAGGAATTCTCTTATCCCATTCGGAAAGATATCATCTCATAATTATCTATGGCTGTTTATGTCTCTAGCATGACCACTTGAAAAATGTGGAGGAAAGTCGGGCAAATGGCCGATACTACTGGAAGGATTCCTCTTTGGATAATAGGTACTGTAACCGGTATTGTTGTAATTGGTTTAATTGGTATTTTCTTTTATGGTTCATATTCCGGATTAGGTTCATCTCTGTAATAACCGGATGAACTGGTTTATAGACATGAAAGCATAAGAACTCAATGGGATCCCCCTCGAATCAGCCAAGGAAAGAGGGGATGGGTCCCGTTGAGTTCTTATAATCATATAATCATAATATTTTTTTGTATAAATGTTTCAAAAAAAACCAAACTTTCTTATGATTGATACTCTCTTATGATTGATGTTTTGAAAAATTCACTTCAGTAATCGATTCAGAACATCTTTTACTCAAAAGTATCTGTGAATACTTTAAAAATTAAAACAAAGAAGGAATCACTGGATTTCCGTTTTTTGGATGACTCACAATTCTATATAGTTCCATATATATGGATTTCTATCGATTAGATATCATGCAACCCTTATCTATACTAATAAAATTCTATACTAATAAAATAGAACCCTACTTTATTTAATCTTAGTCTAATCAAAGTTTCCTTTTTTCGATTTTAGAAATTCTTCGAAATTGAAGAAGTTCTATTTGTTCAATCAATTTACCTATATTTTTGTTTGTCCACTACTTAACATGATAAATCGAAAAAAAAAAAAACGGAACCTACGAATAGGAATTTTTGACGAATAGGATCAAGAATCATTATTAATTCGACCCAAGAAGGGGTTGTGGAAAATCCCCTTTCTTGTGTCAAAAACTAGGAGACGCACAACCCCCCCCCCCCCCTAAACCCTTTGTTCCTTTCATTTATGCTTTGGTTTATATTCTCCGCTTATTTATCTTTTGTTTTGATTCTATTTAAATATAAAATATAAAACTACGGATTCATTCTATATCACTTCGATTTGGATTGAAAAAACAAAGAAAAGATAAGTAAAATCAAAATAGTCTTCTTCACAATATACACATCATGACCGGTATAAATAATTCCCGAAATCCGAAAAAAGAAACAAACAAAATTTTTTTGATCCTACACAATTACATAATATAATTGCCAACAAAAGTTTATTTCTTTTTATAGTTTGATGTTGAAAAATCCGCGGATCTAGAAATTCATTTCGGCCAACTGAACCTTCTCAAACTGTTTCTTTTTAAGAACCAAAAAGATTTGTGCCAAAATAACAGATGCCAAGAAGAGCAAAAGGCCTTGGACACGTAATGGATCTTGAAGTACTACTTCTGCATCCCCCTGACCAAATCCGCCCACATTAGGATTACTCGTTAATGGTTGATCAAGTTTGATGGATTCGCCCTCAGAAACAAGAAGTTCCGGCCCTGGAGGGATAATATCAACCACTTGACGCCCGTCCGATGCCTCCACTATGGTTATTTCGTATCCCCCCTTTTCTTTTCGTATAATTTTGCTTACTATACCCGCTGCTGTAGCATTATAAACATTATTGTTACTCTTGCTCCCGTCGGGATAAATCTGACCCCTTCCTCTGTTCCCGCCTACGTATATGGGATATTTTAAGAAGTGAACATCTTTATTAGTAGCAGGGTCCGGGGAAAGAATAGGAAAGGTGATTTCACTATATTTCTGACCAGGAACAGGACCTATCACAAGAATATTTTTTTTAGTAGGGCGGTAACTTTGAAAAGACAGATTTCCTATCTTTTCTTTAATCTCGGGCGAAATACGATCGGGCGGGGCTAGTTCAAATCCCTCGGGTAAAATAAGAACAGCCCCCACATTTAAAGCTCCTTTTTTACCATTAGCAAGAACTTGTTTCACTTGCAGATCATAGGGAATTCGAACAACTGCTTCAAATACAGTATCCGGAAGTACCGCTTGTGGAACCTCGATATCCACGGGTTTATTAGCTAAATGGCAATTGGCACATACAATACGGCCCGTTGCTTCTCGTGGATTTTCATAACCCTGCTGTGCAAAAACGGGATAGGCATTTGAAATGGGTGCCTGAGTTATTATATATATGATGAGCGATAGGGAAATGGATCGAGTAATCTCTTTCTTTATCGACGAAAAGGTTTTTTTAGTTTGCATGGTCCAATCATTGATCCCGAAATTTTCTACAATAAAATTAGGTAGGTCACTAGTAGAGTTCCCTATCTATAATTTTGATATTTACTGAAATAATTTTTCTGAAATATTGGAGAAACCCCTTTACTGGGTAGAAAGAATAGGTACAATTTTGAGTGTTTTGCTTATGTACAAAGTAACAAATATTATAATTGGGCCGTTCGATAATTTTTCAGTCATTCATTGAATGATAAATCACCACAAGTGAAGGAGATACACGATTTAAATAACGAAAGATCCAATATTTAAAAATTGTATCTAAAATGACTGGAAAAGTAGAAACAAGACCGGATATAATTTGCTCATTATGAGCAAATCCAAAATCTTTGTAGACAGAGCCAATCATTAATTCCCAACCGTGGGGCGAATGGAATCCTATACATAAATCAGTTAATAAAAGAATAGAAAAAGCTTTTATTGTGTCGCTTAAGTTATATAGGAATTCTTGAACCCAAGAGTTAAGAATAACAAGTTCTTCATTACCTAGAATAGAATAACCACTTAGAATAACGAAACAGATTATATTTGTCGAGAAGTGTAAAATTGTATGGATACGATCCTCATTGTGCATCTTGATCAACTGGGTCGTTTCTTTGTAGATTTCGACGCGAAGCTTTTGTAAATGCGTTTCTGGGTATTCCTTTATCATTTCCTCCAAACGAAGGAGTTCCTCTAAGTCTATGAATTTTTTTAGAATACTCTTTTCTTGAATATCATTCAAAAAAATTTCGGATTGCTTAATATCCCACCAATTAGTAATCCAAGATTCCAGACTTTTTTTAAATGAGAGAGAGATCCACCAAGGCAAAAATACTATAAATGCAAGATATAGAAGGGAAATTAATACTTTCTTTTTTGCCATTTTTTCGTCTGTGAATTTTTGAAGTTTTAATGAACTCACCCCATGCGTCGACTTTATATGATACTAATATTTCTATCAAGCATAAGTTATATCCCACGTCATCGAGCCCATTAATCTATTTCGAAGTTTTTATTTGTGATGCAGTAGAGTGGTTAGATTAGTCCTTGAATCTAGAAAGAATACAGAAATAGAATAAAAAAGAGCCCACTTCAAATTAAAAATTAATATTAGTTAGTTGGATTTGGAGATGAAAGAGCTGCCGTTCTATTAATCTATTAAATAAAATAGCAAATATTTCAAAAAATAAATGATAGACACAAAAATTTTCGTTTTAGGGTTGCTTCGTATACGTTTACTTTGGCTCGAATAGGCATTCAGAACAAATTTCCGTTACGTTAAGTTGTGGTATAGAAAAAAAAGAAGGTTCTTGAGTTTTTTCCCTCTTGCAAAGGATTCCGTTTTCCGTTACTTTTTTCAAAATACTTCAATTGGTACGCGCAAGAAATAGGCCAATTCAGCAGCTTTTTGCTCAATTTCTTGTGGAGTCAAATTCTCATCAGTACGCGTCAAGGGAATGGCCCCCTGGCCTCTGATTTCCATATAAAGGACCCGACGAGCAAAAAGACCTTCTTTATTTTCTATTCTGATGGACTGAATATCTTTCATAAGGAATCGCAGGAATATGCGACGGTTTTTTCCAGGAAATCCCCAACGAAAAATACACACTATGCCCTCTTTTATATCGAATCGATCATAACCACTACCTACATTCCACAAAATTGTGCACCACAAGTAGGAGCTAATAAAGAGACCCGCGATCCCATAGAAAGACATCACGATCCCCTGCGGAAAAAAAATTATTTGCTGAGAAGGAAATAAAGATATAAAATTCCTACCAAAATAACTGGAGGTTCCAACCAATACAAACCCTAATGAACCTAAAAAAAGAATGAGGGCCCAACCGAAATTACTTATTTTTCGAGATCCCGCTATAAGTTCTATCCATATACGTTCTGATCGCCAACTCATACTCTCACTAGACCTAGTTGCATTTTATTGGAATTGGAAGAATAACAAAAATAAATTTTATTTTACTTTTTTTGTTTCCGAAGTAACTCTCATCAACCAGCATTACTATGATGTGAACCTTTTTTTTAGAAAAATTCATCGAATTACTTAGATCCAAACTAAAACAATAACATCTCTTTCATACGATTTCCTGTAGATATCCACATATAGATATATTGACTTTACATTTCCGAAATTCTTCTCGCTACGGATCCGCTTGAAAATTGTTATAATCCATTTACCCTTATATCATGTTTACGCATACATAGGAGCTTATGCTCGAAAGAAGCCACATGTTATACCCTATTCTACTAAATAGATAGGGGTGTTATGATCAAAGTAAGCTTTGAAAAAAAAAATGGATAAGAGTTGTCCCTGATAGTATCTAAAAAATCTTGTTTTTTTGAACATGAAGAGATAAAGAAACCATTGCAATTGCCGGAAATACTAAGCCCACTAAAGGCACAAAAATGGAGGGAAAGTTGTTGAGAGTTATCATTGAGTGGGTACCTCGATTTAATATTTGTACCTGTTATTTTTTTTTTATTGTTTTATATTAATATTTTTATTTTAATCTTATATTGTTAAAAAGATATTTTAAAATTCATATATAATAATTCTATTTATATATATATTATATTTATATATTATACTAATATTATAGGTAAGTATACCTAAGTGAGTATATACCTAAATAAGGAATATATAAGTATATGTTTTATTGAATTTTTTTTATAAGTATTCAATAAAAAAATGTGTAACTAAAAAATATGTAAATAAACGGACTTATTCACCTTTCTACACGTTTCTACACGAAATATATATGTATGATAATCCACCTTTTTATTATTCCTATTATTAGTTATTTTCGTGCTCTTGTCTTATAACTTGTCTTATAATTTAATAATTTTCATTTCAAAAAATTTATTCTGTTTTATTTTTTTAATTTAAAAATAAATTAAAAATTAAGACTATACTCTACAGCTCTATTTAATCTAAGTTTGATCCAAAGGAAAGAAAGCATGTAGTCGAAATAATTCACTCAGAACGTCCTTTAAAGGATTACGTGGTACGATTGGATCGAATAAGCCCTTATGGAATAAATATTCAGCCACTTGTGAATCCTCGGGTACTGTCTTATTCAATGTTTGTTCAATTACTCTTTTACCTGCAAATGCAATGTAAGCGTTGGGTTCAGCAATAATGATATCTCCCAACATACCAAAACTAGCCGTCACCCCACCCGTGGT
>CM020980.1:38101122-38106122 GCA_010134655.1 Fragaria nilgerrensis | reverse complement strand
AAGGAATTAAAATAGAATTAATTCGAGCGGCTGAATCTTGAAACAAGACATGGACCGTAACAAACGAAACTGGGCGGTTCGATCAAAACGAATTGTTGTTTTAACTAAACAGTTATGTCTAATTTGATAATTTATTCGATTTTGAATCGACTAATCCGATATATTTTCCACATTAATAGGAGTACGTCTATGCTTCTGCTTTACGAATATGATTTTTTCTGGGCATTTCTGATAGTCTCAAGTGTTATTCCTATTTTGGCATTTTTCATTTCCGGAGTTTTAGCCCCGATTAGCAAAGGGCCAGAAAAACTTTCGAGTTATGAATCGGGAATAGAACCGATGGGAGATGCTTGGTTACAATTTAGAATCCGTTATTATATGTTTGCTCTAGTTTTTGTTGTTTTTGATGTTGAAACAGTTTTTCTTTATCCATGGGCAATGAGTTTCGATGTATTGGGAGTGTCCGTATTTATAGAAGCTTTAATTTTCGTGCTTATCCTAGTTGTTGGTTCAATTTATGCATGGCGAAAAGGGGCATTGGAATGGTCTTAGCTCTTGAACAGCCATCACAAAAAAATAACAAAGATTGAGACAGTTATGAATTCCATTATTGAATTTCCTTTACTTGATCGAACAACCCAAAATTCAGTTATTTCAACTACATCAAGTGATCTTTCAAATTGGTCAAGACTCTCCAGTTTGTGGCCGCTTCTCTATGGTACCAGTTGTTGCTTCATTGAATTTGCTTCATTAATCGGCTCACGATTCGACTTTGATCGTTATGGACTGGTGCCACGAGCTAGTCCGAGACAGGCGGACCTCATTTTAACAGCGGGTACTGTAACAATGAAAATGGCTCCTTCTTTAGTGAGATTATATGAGCAAATGCCTGAACCAAAATATGTTATTGCTATGGGAGCATGTACAATTACAGGAGGAATGTTCAGTACCGATTCTTATAGTACTGTTCGGGGGGTTGATAAGCTAATTCCTGTGGATGTCTATTTGCCGGGCTGTCCACCTAAACCGGAGGCAGTTATAGATGCTATAACAAAACTTCGTAAGAAAATCTCTCGAGAAATCTATGAAGATCGAATTCGATCTCAACAGGGAAATCGGTGTTTTACTACCAGTCACAAGTTTCGTCTTGGACGTAGTACTCATACCGGAAATTATGATCAAGGATTGCTCTATGAACCACCCTCGACCTCAGAGATCCCTCCTGAAATATTTTTCAAATATAAAAGTTCAGTATCTTCCCACGAATTAGTGAATTAGGCAGGATCCTTTATGTACAGAATAACAAATGTACAGACTAATAAAGAGCGAGTCAATCTTCATAAATTTCATCGTAAATGTGAAATACTTAATACCTTAATAAATACAAATAAAAATCTGGGAGAGATAAAAAAGATGCAGGGTCGTTTGTCTGCTTGGTTAGTCAAACATGGGTTAATTCATAGATCTTTGGGTTTCGATTACCAAGGAATAGAAACTTTACAAATAAAGCCCGAGGATTGGCATTCGATTGCCGTGATTTTATATGTATATGGTTACAATTATCTACGTTCCCAATGTGCTTATGATGTAGCACCAGGCGGGCTGTTAGCTAGTGTGTACCATCTTACTAGAATAGAGTATGGTATAGATCAACCAGAAGAGGTATGCATAAAAGTATTTGCCCCAAGGAGGAATCCTAGAATTCCATCTGTTTTCTGGGTTTGGAAAAGTGCGGATTTTCAAGAAAGGGAATCTTATGATATGCTGGGAATCTTTTATGATAATCATCCACGCCTGAAACGTATCTTAATGCCTGAAAGTTGGATAGGCTGGCCTTTACGTAAGGATTATATTGCCCCCAATTTTTATGAAATACAAGATGCTCACTGAATAATCAGAAACAAATACTCACTTCGACAACTCCAAATATTCTTTTAATATTTGGACGTTCTCTTATAGACTAAACAGAGTAATTCATGTTTCATTCATTAGGTGGGCTAAATAAAAAAAAATAATTAGAGGGTTCATTAAAATTATCTTCTTTTGAAGATACCTTTTCGCACGAGCCGAGCCAATAGGATGAAATTAAAAGAGTTCCACATCATGAACTATGTACCGCGCACATCACTTAGAAGGGCTCTAGAAAGTAACATAGGAAGAAATAAAGAAATAGAATATGAAAAATATAAGGAAATGAAAGAGGGTCATATTCTATTTGTACTGTATCTGAGATCAATCTTAGCTATTACCGCCCTTCAGCCCCCCTAGACTTAGACTCTATTTTTTGGTATTTCAACTAAACAATTGGAATTTACCCTTTCGACTATGTATGAAGTAGTAATATTTTTTTTACTGGCGGAGACACGACCAAATAAAAAAGTAAGAAGAAACAAAATGCAATTTGTTTCTTTTGTATACTTTAATAAATACACAATACCCATCGTTTTTTTTTACCTGTTTTAGATACAATCTACAAAACAAAATTAGTAAGGGGGATAAGTATGTATCATGATCTATAACTAGAACACTGAATATGTATGTGGACCCATATCAATTAATTTGTAGAATATATACTCATACAAATTACTCATGTGCCAGGAACCAGATTTGAACTGGTGACACGAGGATTTTCAGTCCTCTGCTCTACCAGCTGAGCTATCCCGACCATTGATGACGCACCATCCTCATTTTATTTTAATATAGGACTGGGGTCTATGTCAATTAAAAAAATGAAAAGATATTACAGATATTACAAGGTATTATCCAGGCCCTGGTCGAATTTCTTGTATCTTCAAAATGAAAACTTTATAAGTTTCAATACAGTACAAATAATACAATTAATGATATGAATTGTTAATTATTGAAATTTAACAATATTATTCAAAGATGCTCATTTGCATTTGAACACGTATCATATATATCACACACAAGGCTTGCTTATGATGTGATAAGAAAAAAAATTTCCGCTCAGATCTGTTTGGGAAATGTGGAAATAGTAGAGTGAGAATGACTGAGAACTATAACCAATTATGAGTCACTAACAAAATAAGAAGATAAATAATTAGGGAGGCAACCGGGTCTTTTTGGGGATAGAGGGACTTGAACCCTCACGATTTCTAAAGTCGACGGATTTTCCTCTTACTATAAATTTCATTGTTGTCGATATTGACATGTAGAATGGGACTCTATCTTTATTCTTATCCGATTTAAAAATTTTTAAAAATAAAAAGATTTAGCGGACGGAGTCGTCATTAATCATTTTTAATTATTTGGCGATAGTATTTCAGTAAGTATACATATGTATATAGGTTTATCTTTCATCCTTTCGGAAGTTTCGATTCCTTTACTACGAACACAATGCAGCCAACTCCATTTGTTAGAACAGCTTCCATTGAGTCTCTGCACCTATCCTTTATTTATTCTCGCTTTCTGAAACCCTTGTTTGTTTTCATAAAACGGGATTTGGCTCAGGATTGCCCATTTTTAATTCCAGGGTTTCTCTGAATTTGAAAGTTATCACTTGGTAGGTTTCCATACCAAGGCTCAATCCAATTAAGTCCGTAGCGTCTACCAATTTCGCCATATCCCCCCTTTCTGATTAGTATCACACACATCATGATGCCGTTTACCCCTTATTTGTTCATTTCCCCATTTATATTATGCTATAAACGTTGAATTCATTAGATATCGATTCCTGTATTGTATTGAAAAGGGTTTTCTCCGATTTGATTTCGTATCTATCTTCTTTCATCTCTATTGGATTGGAGATCATACTTAGTCCAACCAGAAATTCAATATAGATATATACCGCATAACATAATAACATATATCTATTACTATTATAATAGATATAATATATTATATATACATGTCCCTATTTCTATCATTTTATATCATTTTTAGTGTGCACTTTTGAATACTTGAACGGTCGATTCTTTGTTTTTTCGTCTTAGGTTTCGCCTTTCCGAATAAAACCCTAGGACTGTTTCATTATGATCTGGAGTGCACTTTTCTTTTCGTATCCTTTTCTTAGGGCAGATCATAATAAAAAAAAAAAACGACAAAGGACAATTTAGTATTATTAATTTAATACTTTCATTAATAGCCATAACTAATCGAATAGATATAATTAATCAATTAATCATTCGGTTAATTTATAATTTCGAATTCTTTTTTAAAATGGATTTATATTTATTTATATTTTTATATTTATTTATAGTTAAATTTAAAAAAACAATATTAAATATGTATATTAAATATGTAATGTAATAGTCAAAAAATCTTAGTCTCTAATTAAACAAATTAAGATATTTATTATTGATAAACATATATTTGAGAAATAGATCTAAATTAATATATCAAAATGAAATGTTTTTGAAAATGATATTTTCCATTTTTATTCGTTTCTATAGTTGAATTTTTCTACATTTATATCCTATTTATTATGAAATAACTAAGAATAAACAGTTAAGATCTCAGTAGCAGTACTAAATTAGTATACGTGTACAATTTATATTACGTGAGCCCGCTTAGCTCAGAGGTTAGAGCATCGCATTTGTAATGCGATGGTCATCGGTTCGATTCCGATAGTCGGCTTTTCTCCATTTGTTTTAGTTTTTAGATAATGGATAATAGGAAATCTAAAGTTAAAAGCTTCTTTGCCCTTTCCTAAAGGTCACCGAGCCCCCTCTATTATTTCATAGAAACTTCCCATTTTGAATTCAAAAAAAAATTGGATTGGAGGGGCTTCGTCTCTGTAGAACAAATCAATCAAGAAAAGAGACCTTCATTTTTTTTTTATTTATATAATACAATTATATATACAATATTTTGATAAGGTCCGACTATTGATACAATTCCTCTAATTATTCTATTCTTTGTAATACTTCAGTAAATTAGTAAATTTCGCTTCATTTATCATATTTTAGTTTAGTTTTAATTTTGGTTTTTGAAATTTCATAAAAAAAAGGAGTCTTTATGTCGCGTTACAGAGGACCTCG
>CM020980.1:38081122-38086122 GCA_010134655.1 Fragaria nilgerrensis | reverse complement strand
CGTACTTAAAACAGGAATATTACCGCCGGAGTTTTTTGATTTATGAAAAAACCAAAGCCCCTTATCGGATTTGAACCGATGACTTACGCCTTACCATGGCGTTACTCTACCACTGAGTTAAAAGGGCTTGTTTGATTCAATTACTGAATAAAGTCACGAATTACTAGCCACTATGAGTTTAGTATATAGGCTTAGTATAATCTATGTACATAGATTATAATAAGTCTATATCTTATACGTATAGCGGTTCGTTCAGAAATTAAAAATTTTACTTGTGCGGTAAATAAAATTCTAGGGAAGGATATACTAGTGAATATAGGTAAAATAAAACGGTTTATTGATATTGGATTTGATAAATAGCAATACAATGAATTTTTTCCGATCCTAATTGACATCATAACGAAATTTATTTAATTGCTACACGTACCTACTAATTTAACAGAGATCCAACATATTTCATTGAATGATTGATAAAGAAATTTGGCGCAGCCTCTGAACTAAATTTAAATTATGAACTAATTTATTGGCGGAAAAAATGCTATAGAATCGTGAAAGATAGAAAGATCCTCCGTATCGAGTCATACCATACCATCCCATCCCATTATATTGACAATTTTAAAAAATTATGCATACTATCTGCATAGTATCAGGGCGGCCGTTCAAGTATGGTATGCCCCCATCGTCTAGTGGTCCAGGACATCTCTCTTTCAAGGAGGCAGCGGGGATTCGACTTCCCCTGGGGGTAGGGTACTACGATAAGGAAGTTGATCATGGATTATCAATAAGCCTGGAATTTATTTTTCCTGGGTCGATGCCCGAGCGGTTAATGGGGACGGACTGTAAATTCGTTGGCAATATGTCTACGCTGGTTCAAATCCAGCTCGGCCCAAAAATTCGCCGATCTACCACGAAATGGTATCATATAACCCATTTTGTGCTCTTCAGAAATGCCCGATCCCCCCCTCCCCAATACGGAAGAGAAATTTGCTTCTCTGCTATATCTATAGCCCTCTTTATTTACTATAGTTACTCTATTTTTCCAACAAATTAGGATCTTGATATGATAATTGTCTTTATTCTTATAAGGATCTATAAGTATAAAATACAATCTAAGGAAAGGGATAAAGAAAAAAACCCTTTTCATTGAAAGAAAAATTATCCCATTTATTTGGCAATAAGGAAAGGGTTACTAGTAATCCAGGTCGGTCTCACTAAAGCGCAAGCGCAAGCGCATACTCATATGGGTATCATATATATCACTCACGGCTCTGTTACAACACGCCAATTTGAATCTAAATTCAAAATGGAAGGGGTTAGAATAAAATCATAAAAATATGTATACATAATACTTTATTTTATTATGGTATTTACTTGGGATTGTAGTTCAATTGGTCAGAGCACCGCCCTGTCAAGGCGGAAGCTGCGGGTTCGAGCCCCGTCAGTCCCGACGGATCCAATAAAAAAATATATCAACTCTGCTCTCGATTTTTTGTGAAAGATTTTTTTTGTATAAAGTAACTATAATTTCATTCCCAACGGCAATCCCTCTTCTTTATTTTTTTCTTTTTTATTTCACATTTATCATCAATCGGGTAATTTCCATTTCTTTGACTAGTACTAATTCGATTGATGGGAGATAGACATATGTGAATTAGGATAATTATTGGTAGAATCAGATTCGGGATTCCAAGAGATACCATACTGTACTGAGTATGGCTTTTTCGGTTACTGCTACTCTGTCGAATAGAGTACTCTATGTTTCCCGGAAGTACATATATAAATGGAATTTGCACGATATAAAATAACTTTAACATAGTTATTGTAATAGAATACTTTCAGGGATCGCTTTTTTCTTAGGGGGTTTCCTTGAAAGAACAAACTTTTGCAATTTTTAGATAACAATAAAAATAATAAAAACAAACAGTTAATTTGATGGAATATTAGATTTTTTATACCGAAACTTGTACTCGTCTGCATCATCCTTCTTTTGTTTTCCAAGAAGATTAGATCTGTAAAAAAAAAGAAGTTTCGAACTTAACTCCTTTCTTTTTTTTTATTTAGATTCTATTGTTTATTGAGGGTTGTTTAGAATCAATGGTAAGTGTAAGGGCGGTTCAATGATACTTCATCAGATGGTTGGACAAAGAGGGCAGTAGGTTATATAAAAGAAAGAATAAAAAAGAATGATAAATAAAAAATAAAGGAATTATTGGTTGGATCAGGAATAAAATTTGGAGTTCGGTATGGATAAAAGATCTTCCTATGTTATACTATTCAATTCTTGACCATGAATTGATTTGATAGTGCAGATATTGTTATTCATGATATTGATCTGATCCGATTCGATATCATCGAGATGTAATTCATCCCGTTGAATTTACAAGCGAAAGATTTATTATCTCTATGGGATTAACTCCCGAGTTATTGCAAATTAAAGAAAAACGAAACAATGAGATTATGGAAGTAAATATTCTCGCATTTATTGCTACTGCACTGTTTATTCTAGTTCCTACCGCTTTTTTACTTATAATATACGTAAAAACAGTCAGCCAAGGTGATTAATTTGAATTAAACTTTACTTTTTAGTTCTTATCAATAATTGAAGAGAAGAAAGGGATTCAAATTTCGCGTCTTAAATGAACCGGGCAGACTAGAATTCGCCGTATTCTATGAAATACGATAGTATGGTAGAAAGATTCAGATATTTCTTTCTACCATACTATCTACTATTGTTATTGTACTATCTACTATTGTTATTGTAGTGTATATAAGGTGTATTGTAATCCGGGTTAATTTAATAGAGATCAATCTACAACAGTATCGTCATATTTCTATATATCGGTATATATATATGGATATCAATTACATATTATATATAATGTATATAGCGCCCCCCAATTCTATTTCTTTGCTTTATCCATCTCTTTTGTATTTAATTTGTGTTGATTTCAATCAATTTGAAATAATCGAAAAGCGACTCGTACGATTCTAATTCCTGTATTGCTGATTATTTTCAATATGAATCCTGATCAAAAGAATCAAGGGCCTCTTTGATGGGTATAATAAAAGAAAAAAGTAATCTTTTTACTAGCATTCTGACAAAGAAGTCATTGATCGATCAGTTGACAGATGATCTATGGAAACTCCTTCGGATTTCGAAAAAAGGGGGGGTTAGTAAACCTCTTTTAACGTTTGAACAGTGTATTCAATAAAACAAATACAACATAAATAAAATTTGCAAAATATTAAAACAAACGGGAAATGCGCAATATGTGACTCGCCCAAGACATTATTTTAGTCTGTGTAGTAGTATCTTGTTAGAGAACTACTATGTCTGTTTCCGATAGAAAATGTGTATCTACGTAATGTAATAACAGAACTATTTTCTCTTTGAATAATAAAAAAGTTCAACTCTTCCTCACGGTCCATATCTAATTTTAGTAAGAGCGGGTTCATCGAAATAGAAAATTGATCAAGAATTTGGTTGGAATAAATTTACTATCATTTGTATTTCTTTTACTTTTGATTCTTTTTACTTTCGAAATACAAACACGGAAATAATTGAAATATTTGTTAAATTGAAAGAGTATTCTTCATATATATTATTCAAAAACTATATTACAACACTAAACCCAAGAAAATTTTGAAATGCAGATGTTTTTTTATTTCTATTTCAATTTAAAAATTGAATTTTAAATTGAAATAGTGTTGAAATAGTGAAATTTCAACTAAAAAAAGCTTTTCAGAACTGGACGGTTTATACAAAAAAAAAATGGATAAAGTTTAATTCCTAAACTCAATTACAATTAGTAATACTTCTAGAGTCCACTTCTTCCCCATACTACGAGTGAAAGGGAAAATGTAAAGACTACCATTAAAGCAGCCCAAGCGAGATTTACTATATCCATATGAATTATGTCCCCTATCTCTATGACGGAATTCTTGAATTATTGTTCACTAATAAATAATAGTGGAATCACTGGCGCAGAGTCAAAAATTCTGACCTAAGATCGTTGATGAAACAATCCAATAAATTCAACTCTAACTTATAAGGAAGGGGTCTTAGAAGAGTTCTAGTATAATCAGAAAAGATTAAGCACAAGCTTAATATGCGGAGACCCCCTCCCCTTGGAAGTATCAAAGAAATTATATTAAATTAATATGTAGAAATAAGAAAAATAGATTCTTTCTTTTGTTGCCCTTCATTAAGTAAGTATAAAAAAATAGAAGAAAGGTAGATCACTACCTAGCCCATACTCTATTTCTTTCCCATTTTATTTTGATCTAATCCTTAACGTCTCCTTATTGTCTCTATGAAACAGTCGGAGGACGCCTTATTATGTTCTTGCCTAGAGGTTAACGAAAAAAGAAAAAAGGTATATATTATATATAAGTAAAAGCCAATTACTCATTCAATCGAATTAATATTGATTGAATTGATTGAATACCGGAGTACTCAAAGACTTTGATGAATATGTATACAAAGTATCTTCTGTCCTTTCCGCAACTAAAAACGCAATTCGATTTCCGTCCTTCTATCCAATCGAATTACAAACCCGGCCCATAAACGTAGACACTCCGTTAGTAATGGAAGGACTATCAAGATTTATCAGTTTCCTCCGTTTGCTTTCGCCGGAAAAATTTTCCAAATTATATCAGCAAAACAGGAGAGGGTATGTCAATTCTTTTGGTGATTAGGCGACACCCGGATTTGAACTGGGGAAAAAGGATTTGCAGTCCCCCGCCTTACCGCTCGGCCATGCCGCCAAAACGATACCAAAAAAAAATCTATGAAAAAATTATCCGTTTGTCTTCTTATTTATCGTACTGTACTTGTATTTTGAATCTTAATCCCGTTTTTCTTAATTCCTTTTCTAAAAGAAATCTTTTTTTTGTTTGGGTTGGGTTGGATCCATCCCTTCGATTGATTGTATAGTATCTTAAAACCACACAATCTCTAAAAATTTCCCTTACTTTTTCTAGTGAAAAACAAAATTTTG
>CM020980.1:38056122-38073622 GCA_010134655.1 Fragaria nilgerrensis | reverse complement strand
AGTGAATATTTGCGACAAGAAATGAATCCTAATTTTAGGATGACGGACCCCTTTAACCCAGTCCATATGATGTCGTTTTCGGGAGCTAGAGGAAATGCATCTCAAGTACACCAATTAGTAGGTATGAGAGGGTTAATGTCAGATCCACAAGGACAAATGATTGATTTACCTATTCAAAGCAATTTACGTGAAGGGCTGTCTTTAACAGAATATATCATTTCTTGTTACGGAGCCCGCAAAGGCGTTGTGGATACTGCTGTACGAACGTCGGATGCTGGATATCTTACACGCAGACTTGTTGAAGTAGTTCAACACATTGTTGTACGTAGAACAGATTGTGGCACCACCCGAGGCATTTCTGTGAGTCCTCGAAATGGGATGATGCCGGAAAGGATTTTTATCCAAACATTGATTGGCCGTGTATTAGCAGACGATATATATATAGGAACGCGATGCGTTGCCATTAGAAATCAAGATATTGGAATTGGACTTGTCAATCGATTCATAACCTTTCAAACACAACCAATACCTATTCGAACCCCCTTTACTTGTAAGAGTACATCTTGGATCTGCCGATTATGTTATGGCCGGAGCCCTACTCATGGCGACCTGGTCGAATTGGGGGAAGCTGTAGGCATTATTGCAGGTCAATCTATTGGAGAACCGGGTACTCAATTAACATTAAGAACTTTTCATACCGGTGGAGTATTCACAGGGGGTACTGCAGAACATGTGCGAGCCCCTTCTAATGGAAAAATAAAATTCAATGAGTATTTGGTTCATCCCACACGTACACGTCATGGGCATCCTGCTTTTCTATGTTATAT
This sequence comes from Fragaria nilgerrensis, assembly GCA_010134655.1. Taxonomy (NCBI): domain Eukaryota; kingdom Viridiplantae; phylum Streptophyta; class Magnoliopsida; order Rosales; family Rosaceae; genus Fragaria; species Fragaria nilgerrensis. Next base: position 38,072,795 of record CM020980.1, on the reverse strand, counting down.
AGACTTGTATGTAACTATTGAAAGTGAAAATATTATACATAACGTGACTATTCCACCCAAAAGTTTGATTTTAGTGCAAAATGACCAATACGTAGAATCAGAGCAAGTGATTGCTGAGATTCGCGCGCGAGCATACACTTTTAATTTTAAAGAGAGGGTTCGAAAACATATTTATTCTGACTCAGAGGGAGAGATGCACTGGAGTACCGATGTATACCATGCGCCAGAATTTACATATAGTAATGTACATCTTTTACCAAAAACAAGTCATTTGTGGATATTATCAGGAGGTTCGTGCAGATTCAGTGCAGCCCCCCCCTCACTCCACAAGGATCAAGATCAAACGAACGTTCATTCTCTTTTGACTGAAGGACGATATTTTTCTAGTCTTTCAGTAAATAATGATCAAGTGAAACACAAATTTTTTGGTTTAAATCTTTCTGATAAAAAAGAAAGCTGTATTCCTGATTATTCAGAATTGAATCAAATCATATATACGAGTTATTGTAATCTCGCATTTCCTACTATTCGCCATGATAATTTTTTATTGACAAAGAAGCGAAGAAATAGATTCATCATTCCATTCCAATCGATTCAAGAACAAGAGAAAGAACGGATGCCCCGTCCCGGTATTTCGATTGAAATACCTATAAATGGTATAAATGGTATTTTTCGTAGAAATAGTATTCTTGCTTATTTCGACGATCCTCAATACAGAAGAAAGAGTTCGGGAATTACTAAATATGGAACCGTAGGGTTGCATTCAATCCTCAAAAAAGAGGATTTAATTGAGTACCGAGGAGTCAAAGAATTTAAGCCAAAATACCAAACGAAATTAGATCGATTTTTTTTCATTCCTGAGGAAGTGCATATTTTACCCGAGTCTTCTTCCATAATGGTACGGAACAATAGTATCATTGGGATAGATACACGAATCACTTTAAATACAAGAAGCAGAGTCGGTGGCTTGGTCCGAATGGAGAGAAAAAAAAAAAGGATTGAACTTAAAATCTTTTCTGGAGATATCCATTTTCCCGGAGAGATGGATAAGATATTCCGACACAATGGCATCTTGATACCGCCAGGAACAAATTCTAAGGAATCAAAAAAGCGGAAAAATTGGATTTATGTCCAATGGATCACACCCACCAGGAAAAAGTATTTTGTTTTGGTTCGACCCGTAATCATATATGAAATTGCGGATGGTATAAATTTAGCAACACTTTTCCCTCAGGATCCATTGCGGGAAAGGGATAATCTAGAGCTTCGAGTTGTAAATTATATACTGTATGGAAATGGCAAACCAATTCGGGGAATTTCTGGCACGGGTATTCAACTAGTTCGGACCTGCTTAATCTTGAACTGGGACAACAACAAAAAAAGTTCTTCTATCGAAGAGGCCCGCGCTTCCTTTGTTGAAGTAAGTGCAAATGGTCTGATTCAAGATTTCCTCAGAATCAACTTAGTGAAATCCCATACTCCGTATATTCGAAAAAGGAATGATCCGTTAGGTTCAGGATTGATCTCAGATAATAGGTCGGGTCGTACCAATATCAATCCATTTTATTCTATTTATTCCAAGGAAAGGATTCAACAATCGCTTAGCCAAAATCAAGGAACTTTTCGTACGTTGTTGAATAGAAGTAAGGAATCCCAATCTTTGATAATTTTGTCATCATATAATTGTTTTCAAATGAGTCCATTCAACGATGTAAAATATTACGATGGGATAAAAGAATCAAGTAAAAGAGATAGAGATTCCCTAATTCAAATTACAAATTTGTTAGGCCCTTTAGGAACAGCCTCTCAAAGTGATCTTTTTTATCCGTTTTACCATTTACTAACTCACAATCATATTTCTTTAACTAAATATTTATATTTGCAACTCGACAATTTAAAACAGACTTTTCAAGTATTTAAGTATTATTTAATGGATGAAAACGGGAGAATTTTGAATTCCGATCCGTGCAGTAGCATGCTTTTGAATCCATTTAACTTGAATTGGCATTTTCTCGACCATAATTATTGTGAGGAAACATCCACAATAATTAGTCTCGGGCAGTTTATTTGTGAAAATCTATGTATAGCCAAAAAAGGATCGACCCTAAAATCGGGTCAAGTTATAGTTGTTCACCTTGACTCTTTAGTAATAAGATCGGCGAAGCCTTATTTAGCTACTCCGGGAGCAACAGTTCATGGACATTATGGAGAAATACTTTCCGAAGGAGATACATTAGTTACATTTATATATGAAAAATCTAGATCTGGTGATATAACGCAAGGCCTTCCAAAAGTAGAACAGGTTTTAGAGGTACGTTCCATTGATTCAATATCGATGAACCTAGAAAAGAGAGTTGACGGTTGGAATGAGTGTATAACAAGAATTCTTGGAATTCCTTGGGGATTCTTGATTGGTGCTGAGCTCACTATAGCGCAAAGTCGTATCTCTTTGGTTAATAAGATCCAAAAGGTTTATAGATCCCAGGGGGTACAGATCCATAATAGGCATATCGAAATCATTGTACGTCAAATAACATCAAAAGTGTTGGTTTCAGAAGATGGAATGTCTAATGTTTTTTCACCCGGAGAACTAATTGGGTTGTTGCGAGCTGAACGAACGGGGCGTGCTTTAGAAGAAGCTATTTGTTACCGAGCCATATTATTAGGAATAACGAAAGCATCTCTAAATACTCAAAGTTTCATATCCGAAGCAAGTTTTCAAGAAACTGCTCGAGTTTTAGCAAAAGCTGCCCTCCGGGGTCGTATCGATTGGTTGAAAGGTCTGAAAGAGAACGTTGTTCTAGGAGGGATGATACCCGTCGGTACCGGATTCAAAGGATTCGTGCACCGTTCAAGGCAACATAACAACATTTCTTTGGAAACCAAAAATAAGAGTTTATTCGAGGGGGAAATGAGAGATATTTTGGTCCACCACAGAGAATTATTTGATTTTTGCATTTCAAAAAATTTACATGATACATCAGAACAATCTTTTTTCGGATTTAATGATTCCTAAGAGGGGCCATTTGATTTGGCAATAGTAATAAAGAGAATAGCGAATGGAAAGAAATGAACGGTTTGCATCTGTATCAACGGCCAATTTCCGTTAGAAGAGAAGGTTCCATCGGAACAATTTTTTATTTCTATTTTCAGGGTACTTCATCTCTTTTTTTTTTCTTTATTTAGAAAAAAAAAAGAGAAGAAAAGAAGTGTGGGGAAAAATGACAAGAAGATATTGGAACATCAATTTGGAAGAGATGATGGAAGCAGGAGTTCATTTTGGTCATGGTACTAGGAAATGGAATCCTAGGATGGCACCTTATATCTCTGCAAAGCGAAAAGGTATTCATATTATAAATCTTACTAGAACTGCTCGGTTTTTATCAGAAGCTTGTGATTTAGTTTTTGATGCAGCAAGTAGGGGAAAACAATTCTTAATTGTCGGTACAAAAAATAAAGCGGCTGATTCAGTAGCGCGGGCTGCAATAAGGGCCCGGTGTCATTATGTTAATAAAAAATGGCTCGGCGGTATGTTAACGAATTGGTATACTACAGAAACGAGACTTCATAAGTTCAGGGACTTGAGAACGGAACAAAAGACGGGGAGACTTAACCGTCTTCCGAAAAGGGATGCGGCTGTGTTGAAGAGACAATTATTTCACTTGCAAACATATCTGGGCGGAATAAAATATATGACGGGGTTACCCGATATTGTAATAATCGTTGATCAGCAAGAAGAATATACGGCTCTTCGAGAATGTATCACTTTGGGAATTCCAACGATTTGTTTAATCGATACAAATTGTGACCCGGATCTCGCGGATATTTCGATTCCAGCCAACGATGACGCTATAGCTTCAATCCGATTAATTCTTAACAAATTAGTATTTGCAATTTGTGAGGGTCGTTCTAGCTATATACGAAATTCTTGATTAATAATAAGATAAGTAAATTTTTGGGGGAACTCCATATAATCGATTTATTGAATCGGTTATTATTCTTGACTAGCATAAAAGAGATAAAAACCGGAGATTTTCTGTGATTAGTTGATACTTAAAATATATAATTCAAGTAGGCAAATCGAAAAAAAGATGGTTGAATCAAAATAATTCCTTTTTAAGTTCTATTTCTTTCAGAGGGTAATATGAATGTTCTATTATGTTCTATCAAAACACTAAAAGGTTTATACGATATATCCGGTGTGGAAGTAGGCCAACATTTCTATTGGCAAATAGGAAGTTTCCAAGTCCATGCCCAAGTACTTATTACTTCTTGGGTCGTAATTGCTATTTTATTAGGTTCAGCCATTATAGCTGTTCGTAATCCACAAACTATTCCTACTGACGGTCAGAATTTCTTTGAATATGTCCTTGAATTCATTCGAGACGTGAGCAAAACTCAAATTGGAGAAGAATATGGTCCATGGGTTCCCTTTATTGGAACTATGTTTCTATTTATTTTTGTTTCAAATTGGTCAGGGGCTCTTTTACCCTGGAAACTTATCCAGTTACCTCACGGAGAGTTAGCCGCACCCACAAATGATATAAACACGACCGTTGCTTTAGCTTTACTCACGTCAGTAGCCTATTTTTATGCGGGCCTTACAAAAAAGGGGTTGGGTTATTTCGGTAAATATATTCAACCAACCCCAATCCTTTTACCTATTAACATTTTAGAAGATTTCACAAAACCGTTATCGCTTAGTTTTCGACTTTTCGGAAATATTTTAGCTGATGAATTAGTAGTTGTTGTTCTTGTTTCTTTAGTACCTTTAGTAGTTCCTATACCTGTCATGTTCCTTGGATTATTTACAAGCGGTATTCAAGCTCTTATTTTTGCAACCCTAGCTGCGGCTTATATAGGCGAGTCCATGGAAGGTCATCATTGACTAGTTTCCGACGCAGTTTTTTTTAGCTTAGCCTGACGCAATGTATGCGCCGTTTAAGGTAATCCACTTAGGGAAGATAAATATAAGGTATAAATAAAGATATAAACGATCTAGAGTAATTGTAAAAAAGGTACGATATTTTTGAGTTGTAAAAAAAACAAATGGATTGGTTTGCGTAGGAAGGGGGGGTCGAGCTAGGTGTATATAATCTAATCGCTATAAGACAACTCTGTGAATCCTTCGAAGAATGATTCGAGAATCCCGATGACTTTAAGATACAATATTTGGTTTACGGTTTGGGGGAAAAACATGTATATGTGATATTAGACATTAACTAGGTATATATGAACTAAAGATATATCTAATTTGTCTTACTATTGTGAATTTAGATAGGGATTTCAATAGAAGCCTTTCCGTTTCGTCTGGTATTGTGAATTGAATATTGGTTGATTGTATCATTAACTATTTCTTTATTTTTGTTTTGGCACGAGGAAAACTTATCATGAATCCACTGATTTCTGCCGCTTCCGTTATTGCTGCTGGATTGGCTGTCGGGCTTGCTTCTATTGGACCTGGGGTTGGTCAAGGTACTGCTGCGGGACAGGCTGTAGAAGGGATCGCGAGACAACCAGAGGCGGAAGGAAAAATACGGGGTACTTTATTGCTTAGTCTAGCTTTCATGGAAGCTTTAACAATTTATGGGCTGGTTGTAGCATTAGCTCTTTTATTTGCGAATCCTTTTGTTTAATCCTAAAAACACATATTTTTGTTTATTTCCGTGGATTTGCTGCTCTTGTTTTTTTTTTCAAATTCTTTTAATATTTAACTTCTACAATTAAATTACTTAGGAACAACAACCCACGGAAATCGCCGGTTTGAGGATGAGGATACAACTCATTTTTTCCTTTACCTTCTTAGTCCAATGGACGAGCTTTTTTTAGGAAGTATTGCAATTGTATTGTAACAAACGAGGTATTTCGCAACTGACCCGTATAAGACCTGGTACCTAATTCGAATCGAATAAGTATCAGGCTTATTGGAAATTTCCAATTGAAAAAAATCCATTAAAACCCATTTCTAAATCAATCTATTTTTTGACTCAATTTAGTATTTTCTATTTAGAAATAGGGAAATTCATAATAAAAGAATATAAATAGTCTATCTATAACTATAAGAAAGCATAACTATAAGAAAGAGGAGATCGTATGAAAAATGTAACCGATTCTTTCCTTTCCTTGGGTTATTGGCCATCCGCCGGAAGTTTCGGGTTTAATACTGATATTTTTGCAACCAATCTAATAAATCTAAGCGTAGTGCTTGGTGTGTTGATTTTTTTTGGAAGGGGGGTGTTAAGTGATTTATTAGATAATCGAAAACAGAGGATCTTGAAGACTATTCAAAATTCAGAAGAATTACGCGAGGGGGCCCTAAACCAGTTAGAAAAAGCCCGGGCCCGCTTACGGAAAGTAGAAATAGAAGCGAATCAGTTTCGAATGACTGGATACTCTGAAATAGAGCGAGAAAAATTAAATTTGATTAATGCAACTTCTAAGACTTTGGAACAGTTAGAAAATTACAAAAATGAAACCATTCATTTTGAACAACAAAGAGCAATTAATCAAGTTCGACAACGGGTTTTTCAACAAGCCTTACAGGGGGCTTTAGGAACTCTCAATAGTTGTTTGAACAACGAATTACATTTACGTACCATCAGTACTAATATTGGCATGTTTGGAACGGTGAAAGAAATAACGGATTAGTCCTTCTACTGCAGGCATTATTTTTTTCTTTCAAAAAAAAAAAGAAATACTCATGGTAACCCTTCGAGCAGATGAAATTAGTAATATTATCCGCGAACGTATTGAGCAATATAACCGAGAGGTAAAGGTTTTAAATACGGGTACTGTGCTTCAAGTAGGAGACGGCATTGCTCGTATTTATGGTCTTGATGAAGTAATGGCGGGTGAATTAGTAGAATTTGAAGAGGGTACGATAGGAATTGCTCTGAATTTGGAATCAAATAATGTTGGTGTTGTATTAATGGGTGACGGTTTGATGATACAAGAGGGGAGTTCTGTAAAAGCAACGGGAAGAATTGCTCAGATCCCAGTAAGCGGGGCGTTTTTAGGTCGTGTTGTAAATGCACTGGCTAAACCTATCGATGGTCGGGGTGAAATTTCATCCTCTGAATCCCGGTTAATTGAGTCTCCTGCTCCTGGTATTATTTCGAGACGTTCCGTATACGAGCCCCTTCAAACAGGACTTATTGCTATTGATTCGATGATCCCTATAGGGCGCGGCCAGCGGGAATTGATTATTGGGGACAGACAGACCGGTAAAACAGCAGTAGCTACAGATACGATTCTCAATCAACAAGGGCAAAATGTAATATGTGTTTATGTAGCGATTGGTCAAAAAGCATCGTCTGTGGCTCAGGTGGTGACTGCTTTACAGGAAAGGGGGGCAATGGAATACACTATTGTGGTAGCTGAAACGGCGGATTCTCCGGCTACATTACAGTACCTTGCTCCTTATACAGGAGCAGCCCTGGCTGAATATTTCATGTACCGCGAGCAACACACTTTAATCATTTATGACGATCTCTCCAAACAAGCGCAGGCTTATCGCCAAATGTCTCTTCTATTACGAAGACCGCCGGGCCGCGAAGCGTATCCGGGAGATGTTTTTTATCTACATTCACGCCTTTTGGAAAGAGCCGCGAAATTAGGTTCTCTTTTAGGTGAAGGAAGTATGACTGCTTTACCAATAGTTGAGACCCAATCGGGGGATGTTTCGGCTTATATTCCTACTAATGTAATTTCCATTACAGATGGACAAATATTCTTATCTGCTGATTTATTCAATGCTGGAATCAGACCAGCTATTAATGTGGGTATTTCTGTTTCCAGAGTAGGATCGGCAGCTCAAATTAAAGCCATGAAACAAGTAGCTGGTAAATTAAAATTGGAATTGGCGCAATTTGCAGAATTAGAAGCCTTTGCACAATTTGCTTCTGATCTCGATAAAGCTACTCAGAATCAATTGGCAAGAGGTCAACGATTACGTGAGTTGCTCAAACAATCTCAATCCGCCCCCCTTGCGGTGGAAGAACAGATATTGACTATTTATACCGGAACGAACGGTTATCTTGATTCATTAGAAATTGGACAGGTAAGGAAATTTCTTGTTGAGTTACGTACTTACTTAAAAACGAATAAACCCCAGTTCCAAGAAATCATATCTTCTACCAAGACATTTACCGAGGAAGCGGAAACCCTTTTGAAAGAAGCTATTCAGGACCAAATGGAACGTTTTCTACTTCAGGAACAGGTATAAAGAAAGTAATTACTTTGAATCTTGATTAATCTTTCTATTAATTAGTAATTAGAATCTTTCTATATAATCTTTAGAATATGCTTTTCTATTATGATCTTATCACTTTATATTATAGTTTTGAATAAACTTTATTTTTTATTATAAATTTATTATAAATTTAATAAATAACTAAAAAAAAACTTATTAATTTATAAGATGTTATCCTTAAATATAAAGATAAAAACGAAAATCTTTAAACTCTATATTATATTTAATTTATTATATAGATATAGAATTATCTATTGTTTATTCTATATACTATAATATAATATAATAAATATACTATAATATAATAAATATAATAATAAAAATAGTATATATTTTAAATATAATAATAAAAATAGTATATATTTTACTATTATTACTATGTAATATACTTATACTATTACTATAATAATATAGTATAATAATAGTATATAATTGTACATTAATTTACAATTTCATTTATATAATTTGATATAGAATTTTAATTTCTATAAGAAATTGTAGAAATTACATATTAATTATTTCTTTTATATATAAAAGAAATAATTAATATGTAATAAGAATGTAATAAGAGCATCTCTTATTCACGTTATTCAAAATATCTTTGTTATTTCTTGACAAAGATATATATAGGAAATAAGCTGCGTCCAATAGGATTTGAACCTATACCAAAGGTTTAGAAGACCTCTGTCCTATCCATTAGACAATGGACGCTTTTCACTCCAATTTTCATATTTCTTGTTCGGAAAAGTAGTTGAAAGAATTCCAAGAATTTAGTATTCAAGTCAACGATGCATTACATTAATTCGATTCATTCAACCCTTTGTATTGAATATTTTAAAAAATTTCTTTAAAAATCAAAAAAAATATTTCATTTTTTGATTTTTCATTTTTAGCGTATTGAATATTAAAGATTATAATGATTTTAATGATAAAGTAAAAGCGGGTAGCGGGAATCGAACCCGCATCGTTAGCTTGGAAGGCTAGGGGTTATAGTCGACGTTGATTCATCATTTTTAACGTCTCTAATTCAAAACTGAACGTGAAACTTTGGTTTCATTCAGCTCCTTTATGGAAGATGGATAAATTCCCATATTTAGCCATGAACGAAATAAAAAATCCGACCCATAACGTCTATGTCAGCTTTTATGTCTGAATCTATTCAGAACAACCCGCTTTCTAGACGATCCCTATAGAAAGATATTTTCTATTTTAACAATCTTTCTAGTTACTTCGTTCTTTACTTCTATATTGAAAGATCTTTAGGAAAAGCATTTTGTTTCTACCGAGCTAAAACAATTTATCGATCGATGTCTTTAGTAAACCAAAGACATTGTTTAATAGCTGTTTTGCTTCAATTTCCCCTATAGAAATGAAAAATTGAAGATTTAGTTACGATTAGAAATACACTTTTTATCTTTATCCATGGGTCCTTTACTTATACTCATTCAATTGGAAGTATTGATCCAATAAAAAAATTATGTTTCGTAATTTCATAATCCAATTTTTCCATTTTAAATAGGTTCTTGGATACAAATCACGAGAATGTATATTCTTCCTCGAATTTTTCATTGAGAGGTAAAGGATTCAATCCTTTTAAGAACTAAGGTTTTTGTTCGGAATGAATATTAATCAAACCGAAAGACCCTTTAACTATATAAAGGGTTATAGAACGAATCACACTTTTACCACTAAACTATACCCGCTACAATAAGATTATTGTATATAAATGCGCCTTTTGTCGACCCTAATCAAAAAACAAAAGATCAGAAAAGAATCAGGAAAACTAGAGCGTTTACCCTTTTGTATCAGAGGACCTAATGAGATTAGGAAAGGGGGATTTTTTTAATTTTAATAACTAAATAACAAGTGCTTTTTTGCCCGAGGTTTTTGTCTTGAACTTAAGCCCTAACACAAAAGTAGATTCTGGCAAGAAACGAGAGTGCCCTTTTTCTTATTTAAACCGGAATAAAAGGACTAACTAAGAAAGAAACGGCACTTTGATTCTATACCATTTGATTCTATATCATAATCATAGAAATTGAAAAAGTTCTTTTTTATCGCAATAACAAGCAATTTTTTTTTTTATTTTTTTTTTTTTTTTCAATTTAATAAATCTTTTTATTTATGATTTGTTGGAACAAAAGGGCGGGCCCGGCTAAGTACTGACCAGGCCGGGCCGTGGAACTAAAAAGCCCCTTCGGACAAAATCACGAAATTAAAAAATAAGAGTATATACTATGACGGGCATTTTCAAGCCTTATTTTTTATAATGTAACATAGTATTATCCCTTTTCAATTGGGAGGAGAGATGGCTGAGTGGACTAAAGCGTCGGATTGCTAATCCGTTGTACGAGTTTTTCGTACCGAGGGTTCGAATCCCTCTCTTTCCGTTTTCGTTGATGGCTTGTTATTTTCTTTCGAATTTATCGCGAACTCTTTTTTTTTTTTTTTTACTAGTTCAAAATTAATAATTAAATAGGTGGAATAGATAAAATCTTACTAATAACAGTTTTACAGTTTTAAAGCAAAGAAACCCTTATTTTTTAGTCTTCACGTCCAGGATTACGTCCCGGATCATTAGACAGGAATCCGAAGATAAAGAGAGAAACAAAGAATATCACTACCGTGTAAACAAATAGTTTGAGAGTAAGCATTACACAATCTCCAAGATTTTTTTAGGAAAAAAGAGAATAGATTCTCCACTTTTATACCACATACTCTATTTTTTTTTTTACAAGAGATTAAAGTGGGGTGATCCGAACTTGTCGCGGTTGTACAATAATTTCAATATTTGAATTGAAAGTGTACGACTTATCTGATCTTATCAATTCTACGAATTTTTTTTTTCGAATAAATCGTGGATTTGTCTGGGACTTTATTAAAAATATCATCGAAAACTTACAGCAGCTTGCCAAACAAAGGCTAAGAGAAAAAAGAACAGGGGTATTACTGGCATAACATCTACAATTGGATTCAAAAAAGCGTAAGCTTCGGGCAATTTGGCGACGAAAAAACTACTGGAATAAAGAGCAGGATTAAGGTATATACAGATCAAACTAAAAATATTAAGCATAACAAACATTTTTTTTTTGGGGGGGGGGGGGATAATTGTATTTATTTTGATTGAGTTGTTAATAAATTAAATTGAGTTTATTATTATAGATATGTTATTATTGATAGAATAGAATAAAAAAAAAAATGAATAAAAATAAAATAAGATAGACCAAAAAACTTTCTTTTATTTGAACTCACCCAATCAAAAATCAATCCTTCTATATCTCAAATCAAAAGAGAATAGAATAAATCATACTTTCGTACAATATCTTAATTGAATTATATGTAATGATCAATAAATTCAGTTTAATTCTATGTCTACATGTATAGTTTACATGTATAAAAATTCTAGTAATCCATTTTATTTTATAAATAATAGATATTTTAACAGGAGTTGACGAATAACCCGTACCACTATTAGTGTAGTGTTTAATATTAGTGTTTATTAGTATCGAATAGAAATAAATGGGGCGTGGCCAAGTGGTAAGGCAACGGGTTTTGGTCCCGCTATTCGGAGGTTCGAATCCTTCCGTCCCAGAGCATACCCTGTCTATATAATAGTCTACCTGTCTATATAATAGTCTATATAATATAATAATATAGATAATATTATTATTTAGATAATATTATTATTTTTTTTTTTTATCATAAAAAAATATATAAATATAAAATAAATATATATATAATATAAAAGATTGCCTTTTCCAACAGCCTTCTGTATTAAGTGTATTAAGATTAAGAGTAGAATATTGGGATAGAATGTGATTCTTATTTTTTTGGAGGTTTTCACAAATTTAATTGAGTTCAAATAACACGCATATGAAATAGTAAATTGAATTCATTTGCGATTCGTTAAATAGTAATGATTTTACAGTATAAATATTAAAAAAAAAGAACAACATAAAATTTCAATCTTCTCTTACATCAGTGTTTTTTTATCTATTTTTTTTTAATCACAGATTGTTTAATCTAATATTTTTTTCCCTCTCTCTTACTGATGATAAAATGATAATAAAAAACGAAAGGTCCTTGCTGGAAAACTTTCTGTTTTTCAAAATGCAAATAATTATATCGGATAGGAAATTTTTCAATCAATTAAATCTTTGTAACGAACCCCTATGAGTTCTTGGTACTTGAAGAAGTGTGAAATTGTTGAATTTATTATCACTATTATCTTACTTGAAGATACAGATTCAAAATAACTTGTTTCTTCGTATTATATTTATTTTTTCGTGTTATATTAGTTATAATTTAGTTAACTAATTTGATTTTTACAAAAATAGAAAAATAGTTTAAAATTTACAATGATTAAGAAAATAGAATTTCCAATATTAAATTCTATTAATCTCTATTAATCTAAAAAAATGGGGTTAAATTAATTTATTCTTGCTGATACTCTCCGTTTTTCATATAGAAGAAAAGGTATAGATTACTATGTATCAACCGAACCAATGATTATTCACGATTCCATAATTGAATCAATTACATATGGGTTCCAAACTGAAGGAATGTTATGGTAAAACTTCGTTTAAAACGATGTGGTAGAAAGCAACGTGCGACTTGAAGGACATGATCCGCTGTGGAGTCTTACATCCACCATTTTTATATATATTATATAGGAATGAAAGTGCTCTTGGCTCGACATCATTTGTTCTATTCCGCTGTAACCCCCCTTTTTTTTTGGGGGGGGTGGTATAATATAGTATAGGATGGAGCTCGAGTAGAAAGTATTTTTTTCTTTTTCAGGGGCAAGAATCTAGGGTTAGTATCAATCAACAAATTGGAACAACTTCGTAAGTATATTTTCGATACATAAACTTAAAGGGGCCCATTCGAGAAAATTTCCAATTCCAAGGGAAGGTTTGAAATTGGTAAAACTTTTTCGATCAAATCAAAAGGAAAGTGTATTACGCAGGAATCCAACATTTGTATGATTCTTTGACAGAAGGAAATCGCAAAAAACGGTATGTTGCTGCCGTTTTGAAAGGATTTAAAGATCACCGAAGTAATGTCTAAACCCAATGATTCAAGGCAAAGATCCTGGAACAAGGAAATACCTTTTTCAATTGTCTTAACAACTAGATCAGAATGAAGAATCAAAATGGATTCTAAAGAAGACAATTAAAGGGTTAGAGACCGCTCAATAGATGAAATATCTAAAAGGTTGTTCTTTTGAGTTATTTCAGAGTTATCCAACTTGAGTTATGAGGGTGCAAATACGACTAATTTTCTTTTTGTTGGATAAGAATAAGAAAATAAAGTAAAATCAATAGTCTAATTAATTTTATGATTTTATGGATATATTTGATATTGTAATTTTATACATAGACATAATTTCGAATTTTCTCGAGCCGTACGAGGGAAAAACCTCTTATACGTTTCTAGGGGGGGGTATTGTTCATCTATCCCAATGAGCCATTTATCGAATAGTTGCAATTGATGTTCGAGCTCGACGAGAGGGAAGAGATCTTCGGAAAGTGGGTTTTTATGATCCGATAAAGAATCAAATTTATTTAAATGTTCCTGCTATTCTATACTTCCTTGAAAAAGGCGCTCAACCTACAGGAACTGTTCATGATATTTTAAAAAAGGCGGGGGTTTTTACGGAACTTCACCTTAATCAACAAACAAAATTCAATTAATGAAATAAAATAGAAAAAAAAAACAAAGGACTAACCCTGTTTATTTTAGTTATTGAATAAACCTCGTTTTTTCTACTTCTCCGCCGTCTTCCTTAATTAAGTCTTCCATTTCTATTATATATATAGTGCCAATCTAAATATAGTGCCAATCCAACACAAGTCCTTCGTTTTTTTATACTGCAATTTTATTTAAATAATTTGCATTTGATTAATTTTAATTGATTGAAATCGGAATTATTATTGTTAGTTCGATTTAGAATTTGTTTTATCTTTTGTATGCTTATGTATGCTTATGCTTTTCTCAATATTAATATTGACAACAGTGTATCAAATAAATATAATCCGATCGTGGATAAACGGATCCATTTATCCCTGCTCCATAGATTTTATTTCATTCAAATAAGAGTTTCTTAGATTTTCTGTCATACAAGAAGTCTTTTTCGATTAAGATTTCAATCAATAAAATTTCGATATATACTAATTTATATACTAATTAATGGATAATTATATACTAATTAATGGATAATATAATGGATAATATAATGGATAATATAATATAAGAGAAGAGAGACAAGAGGCGGTCTATAAATATTTGAAAATCTTTGACTTTATTTTATCTTTTATTTGAGAATTTTTTGTATTTTTGTCGGATTTGTTCATTTTTATTATGTTCAGAGCGGGTTAGAGTTTTTTTTTCATTGTTTTTTTTATGGTTTTATTGTGGTGTGCCCTTCAATTTCGTTATTTATTTGGATTCTGATTGTATCTACACATTCTAATTTGTTTATTTGGGTTGCTAACTCAACGGTAGAGTACTCGGCTTTTAAGTGCGACTAGCATCTTTTACACATTTGTATGAAGAAAAAGATTCGTCCATACCATCGGTAGAGTTTGTAAGACCACGACTGATCCTGAAAGGAATGAATGGAAAAAGCAGCATGTCGTAGTAATGGATAATTCGGAGAATATTTCATTCTTACTAAATAGGTCCAAAATATTATTTCAATTGTTTAAATTCAATAAAAAAAAGAATTTTTTTTTGGGGGGGGGGTCGAGTGAATAAATGGGTAGAGCCTTACTAGAGGTTCCAATTCTAGGGAAATAAAAAGTAACGAGCTTCTATTCTTAATTTTTGAATGATTACCCCATCTAATTAGATGTTAAAAATATATTAGTGCCTAATGCGGGAAAAGCTTTTCCGGTGAGTGGATTAGAAATTTCTTATGAGCCCTAACTATTAGCTATTCCCCTTTATGGGGCAGAGATAAATGTGTATGAAGAAGGCAGTATATTGATAAAGAGATTTTTTTTTTCAAAATCAAAAGAGCGATTGGATTGATAAAATAAAAGGCTTCTAACTATCTTGGTATCCTATAAACGAACAAAAATCTATTATATGGAAAGGGAGGTTCTAGAGAGTCCGTTGATGAGTTTGACTTGTTTTCCGAGGTATCTAGTTTTTTCTTACTATAAATACCTTGTTTTAACTGTATCGTACTATGTATCATTTGATAACCCACTAAATCACCTATTTCTTTTCTGATTCAAATTGCATTTTAAATGGAAGAATTTCAAGGATATTTCGAATTATATAGATCTCCGCAATATGACTTCCTATACCCACTTATCTTTCGGGAGTATATTTATGCCCTTGCTCATGATCGTGGTTTAAATAGATCCATTTTGTTTGATAATGTAGGTTATGACAAGAAATCTAGTTTACTAATTATAAAACGTTTAATTAGTCGAATGTATCAACAGAATCATTTTCTTATTTCCGTTAATGATTCTAATCAAAATAAATTTTTGGGGTACAACAAAAATTTGTATTCTCAAATGATATCGGAGGGATTTGCAGTCATTGTGGAAATTCCGTTTTCCCTACGATTAGTATCTTCCTTAGAGGAGACAGAAAGCATAAAATCTTATAATTTACGATCAATTCATTCAATATTTCCTTTTTTCGAGGACAAATTTCCACATTTAAATTATGCATCAGATGTACTAATACCCTACCCCATTCATCTGGAAATTTTGGTTCAAACCCTCCGCTACTGTGTGAAAGATCCCTCTTCTTTGCATTTATTACGGCTCTTTCTTCACGAGTATTATAGTTGGAATACTCTTATTACTCCCCCAAAATCCATTTTTGCAAAAAGTAATCAAAGATTATTCTTGCTCCTATATAATTCGTATGTATATGAATATGAATCCATTTTACTTTTTCTCCGTAACCAATCTAATCATTTACGATTAACCTCTTCTGGAATCTTTTTTGAGCGAATACGTTTTTATGAAAAAATAAAATATCCTGTCGAAGAAGTCCTTTTTCCGGCCACCTTATGGTTCTTCAAGGATCCTTTTATACAGTATGTTAGCCATCAAGGAAAATTGATTCTGGCATCAAAAGATACTCCTCTTCTGATGAATAAGTGGAAATATTATCTTGTCAATTTTTGGCAATGTCATTTTTATGTATGGTCTCAACCAGGAAGAATCCATCTAAACCAATTATCCAAGCATTCCTTTGATTTTTTGGGTTATCTTTCAAGCATACGGCCGAATATTTCAGTGGTACGGAGTCAATTGCTAGAAAATACATATTTAATGTATAATGCTATGAAGAAGCTTAATACACTGTTTCCAATTATTCCAATGATAGGATCGTTGGCTAAAGTGAAATTTTGTAACACATTAGGGCATCCTATTAGTAAGTCCAGCTGGGC
>CM020980.1:38046122-38048622 GCA_010134655.1 Fragaria nilgerrensis | reverse complement strand
AACCATTTCATAGAAGTTCATTGATATCTTCTTTTTATAAAGCAAATCGACTTCGATTCTTGAATAATCCACATCACTTCTGCTTCTATTGTAACAAAGGATTCCCTTTTTTTGTGGAAAAGGCCCGTATCAATAATTATGATTTTACATATGGACAATTCCTCAATATCTTGTTCATTCGCAACAAAATATTTTCTTTGCGCGGCGGTAAAAAAAAATATGCTTTTTTGGAGAGAGATACTATTTCACCAACTGAGTTACAGGTGTCTAACATATTCATACCTAACGATTTTCCACAAAATGGTGACGAAAGGTATAACTTGTACAAATCTTTTCATTTTCCGATTCGATCCGATCCATTCGTTCGTAGAGCTATTTACTCGATCGCAGACATTTCTGGAACACTTCTAACAGAAGGACAAATAGTCAGTTTTGAAAGAACTTATTGTCAACCCCTTTCAGATATGAATCTGTCTGATTCAGAAGGGAAGAACTTGCATCAGTATCTCAATTTCAATTCAAACATGGGTTTGATTCACACTCCATGTTCTGAGAAATATTTACCATCCGAAAAGAGGAAAGGGCGGGGTCGTTGTCTAAAGAAATGCTTTGAGAAAGGGCAGATGTATAGAACCTTTCAACGAGATAGTGCTTTTTCAACTCTCTCAAAATGGAATATATTCCAAACATATATGCCATGGTTCCTTACTTCGACAGGATACAAATATCTAAATTTGATATTTTTAGATACTTTTTCAGACCTATTGCCGATACTAAGTAGCAGCCAAAAATTTTTATCCATTTTTCATGATATTATGCATGGATCAGGTATATCATGGCGAATTCTTCAGAAAAAATTGTGTCTTCCACAATGGAATATGATAAGTGATATTTCGAGTAAGTGTTTACATAATCTTCTTCTGTCCGAAGAAATGGTTCATCGAAATAATGAGTCACCATTGATATCGACACATCTGAGATCGCCAAATGTTCGGGAGTTCCTCTATTCAATCCTTTTCCTTCTTCTTATTGCTGGATACGTCGTTCGTACACATCTTCTCTTTGTTTCTCGAGCCTATAGTGAGTTACAGACAGAGTTCGAAAGGTTCAAATCTTTGATGATTCCATCATACATGATTGAGTTGCGAAAACTTCTGGATAGGTATCCTCCATCTGAACTGAATTCTTTCTGGTTAAAGAATCTCTTTCTAGTTGCTGTGGAACAATTAGGAGATTCTCTAGAAGAAATACGGGGTTCCGCTTCTGGCGGCAACATGCTATGGGGTGGCGGTCCCACTTATGGGGTCAAATCAATACGTTCTAAGAAGAAATATTTGAATATAAATCTCATCGATATCATCGATTTCATAAGTATCATACCAAATCCCATCAATCGAATCGCTTTTTCGAGAAATACGAGACATCTAAGTCATACAAGTAAAGAGATCTATTCATTGATAAGAAAAAGAAAAAACGTGAACGGTGATTGGATTGATGATAAAATAGAATCGTGGGTCTCGAACAGTGATTCGATTGGTGATAAAGAAAGAGAATTCTTGGTTCAGTTCTCCACCTTAACGACAGAAAAAAGGATTGATCAAATTCTATTGAGTCTGACTCATAGTGATCATTTATCAAAGAATGACTCTGGTTATCAAATGATTGAACAACCGGGAGCAATTTACTTACGATACTTAGTTGACATTCATAAAAAGTATCTAATGAATTATGAGTTCAATACATCCTGTTTAGCAGAAAGGCGGATATTCCTTGCTCATTATCAGACAATCACTTATTCACAAACCTCCTGTGGGGCTAATAGTTTTCATTTCCCATCTCATGGAAAACCCTTTTCGCTCCGTTTAGCCCTATCCCTCTCTAGGGGTATTTTAGTGATAGGTTCTATAGGAACTGGACGATCCTATTTGGTCAAATACCTAGCGACAAACTCCTATGTTCCTTTCATTACAGTATTTCTGAACAAGTTCCTGGATAACAAGCCCAAGGGTTTTCTTGTTGATGATAGTGACGATATTGATGATAGTGACGATATCGGCCGTGACCTTGATACGGAGCTGGAGCTTCTAACTATGATGAATGCGCTAACTATGGATATGATGCCGGAAATAGACCTATTTTATATCACCCTTCAATTCGAATTAGCAAAAGCAATGTCTCCTTGCATAATATGGATTCCAAACATTCATGATCTGGATGTGAATGAGTCGAATTACTTATCCCTCGGTTTATTAGTGAACTATCTCTCCAGGGATTGTGAAAGATGTTCCACTAGAAATATTCTTGTTATTGCTTCGACTCATATTCCCCAAAAAGTGGATCCCGCTCTAATAGCTCCGAATAAATTAAATACATGCATTAAGATACGAAGGCTTCTTATTCCACAACAACGAAAGCACTTTTTCACTCTTTCATATACTAGGGGATTTCACTTGGAAAAGAAAATGTTCTATACTAATGGATTCGGGTCCATAACCATGGG
>CM020980.1:38018622-38026122 GCA_010134655.1 Fragaria nilgerrensis | reverse complement strand
TAATCCAAAATCCCCGACACGATTAGTTACAAACGCTTTTTGACAAGCATTTGCCGCACTGGGTCGGGTGAACCAAAAACCTATTAATAGATAAGAACACATTCCAACCAATTCCCAAAAAATATAAATTTGTATTAAATTAGAACTAGTAACTAATCCCAACATTGAAGTATTGAAAAAACTCATATAAGCAAAAAATCTCACATATCCCCGATCATGAGACATATAATTGTCACTATAAATAAGAACAATAACCCCAACACTAGTGATTAATATTGACATAATAGAAGTAAGTGGATCAACCAAGGAGCCGAACTCTAAAGAAAAATCATTATTGATGGTCCAAGACCATACATATTGATAGACAGAATTGTTATTTAGTTGCTGAATAAAGAAAAGGGCTGAAAAAAGCAAAACTATACTTAATAATAAAACACTCGGAAAAGCCCACATACGGCGAAGATTTTTAGTTGCCGTTGGAAAAAGTAGAAGCCCTGCTCCTATTAACATAGGAACTGGAAGTGGAATGAACGGTATGATCCATGAATATTGATATGTATATTCCATATAAAAATAAATAAAAAATTATCTTAATTAATTGTTTCTGATTCACCAGTTCTTATTTCTTTTCTTTTGAAAGCGGTCGATTAATAAAAAATTTTTTATATATAAAATAAAACTTAAATAGAATTTTCCAGCCTTAATTTTTCGTAATCTTTTCAAACTACTTCAAATATTTCAAATGAAGATGAAGAATTAGGGTTAGTCAAATGATATGAAGAAGTTACGAGTGAAAAATAAATATGTACTTTAATTTATTATTAGTTTATTATTAAATTTATTATTAATATTGTTAATATTGAATTATTAATATGAAATTAAAATTTTTAAATAAAATTTTATGAAGATAAAAATAAAAACGAAAAATTTCAATTTCGATCTAATTATTACGTATTACAATAATTTATTTATACCTATAGAACAAGGATAAATAATGACAGCAAAAAAGTAGTTAATAGGAATCAGAGGGCCCATAACTTGACTCATAAAACCTGTTTCCCATAAAAAAACCTATTTATTGCAGTTTGGTTCGGTTATTCCCAATCATTAACTAATGCTTATAGATGTCTTTCACATCCAACCGATGAACCTATTATAATTTAAATAATTTAAAAATGGCAGTTCCAAAAAAGCGCACCTCGAGTTCAAAAAAACGTATTCGTAAAAATATTTGGAAAAGGAAAGGGTATTGGGCAGCATTGAAAGCTTTTTCGTTAGCGAAATCGCTTTCTACCGGTAACTCAAAAAGTTTTTTTTGTGTGACAAATAAATAATCAAACAATAGACTAAATAATGTGAATTGGTCTAATTTTTGTTAGAATGTATTTCTAAGGTTTTTTTTCTAAAATTTACAAGTTATCAAGACTATAAATAATATTAATCTAATAATAATAGATAATAATCTAAATTACTATTTTATTTTTATTAAAAATAAATTATTTTCATTCTCTAATGTTTTAACCTGATCAATAACAATATAAAACGGTATTTTTGTTTGAAAAAGGGATAAACGCAAGTACAAGGTTTCACCTTTTGTTTTGGTATGTTTTATCATTTTCAAGATGGGGATTCTCACCTTCCCCATCGACTTGACTCGATAATCAATTTATTTTTTAGTTCGATCCATGGATCGAAGTCAAAGGAGACCATAAAGTAA
This sequence comes from Fragaria nilgerrensis, assembly GCA_010134655.1. Classification (NCBI taxonomy): domain Eukaryota; kingdom Viridiplantae; phylum Streptophyta; class Magnoliopsida; order Rosales; family Rosaceae; genus Fragaria; species Fragaria nilgerrensis. The sequence goes on along the minus strand of CM020980.1, from coordinate 38,024,405 downwards.
TAAACTACGAAACGAAAAACCCCGTTGTTACTTAAGTTAAAAAAAGGAATACTCTAAATAAAATAATAAACAAAAGATAAGATTATAAGAATAATTTATTAACGAAAACGTTTAGATTAAACGCCTAATTTTGAAACAAATTTTTAGTCATCAATTTTGATGTTTTCTAAAAAAAAATATGGAATTAATCCCCTCAATCTCGACAATTGAATAAAAACAGGTTATTATGATTTCGAATAAGCCGCTATGGTGAAATCGGTAGACACGCTGCTCTTAGGAAGCAGTGCTAGAGCATCTCGGTTCGAGTCCGAGTGGCGGCATGGCTTTTTCTAAAAGAGTAAGCCCTATAATGAATTCAATTCGCTATTTCAATTCCTATAATTATAATGGGGGCCCCCTTTTTAATAAATTTTATGATATTTTCAACTTTAGAGCATATATTAACTCATATATCCTTTTCGATCATTTCAATTGTAATTACAATCCATTTGATAACTTTATTTGTCGATGAAATCGTAGGACTATATGATTCATCAGAAAAGGGGATGATCGCTACTTTTTTCTGCATAACAGGATTATTAGTTACTCGTTGGGTTTATTTTGGGCATTTACCATTAAGCGATTTATATGAATCATTAATTTTTCTATCGTGGGGTTTTTCCATTATTCATATGATTCCGTATTTTAAAAAACAGCAAACCCATTTAAGCGCAATAACGGCGCCAAGTGTTATTTTTACCCAGGGTTTCACTACTTCAGGTCTTTTAAACGAAATGCATCAATCCGCAATATTAGTACCGGCTCTCCAATCGCATTGGTTAATGATGCACGTAAGTATGATGGTGTTGGGCTATGCAGCTCTTTTATGTGGATCATTATTATCACTAGCTCTTCTAGTTATTACATTTCGAAAATTCATAAGGATTTTTAGTAAAAGCAATAATTTATTAACTCAGTCGTTTTCCTTTGGTGAGATTCAATACGTGAATGAAAGAAACAATGCGTTACAAAGCACTTCTTTGATTTCTTCTCAGAATTATTACAGATATCAATTAATTCAACAATTGGATCGCTGGAGTTATCGTATTATTAGTTTAGGATTTATACTTTTAACCATAGGTATTCTTTCGGGAGCAGTATGGGCTAATGAAGCGTGGGGATCTTATTGGAATTGGGATCCAAAAGAGACTTGGGCATTTATTACTTGGACCGTATTTGCGATTTATTTACATATTCGAACAAATAAAAATTACGAAACTGTAAATTCTGCAATTGTGGCCTCAATGGGCTTTCTTATAATTTGGATATGCTATTTTGGGGTTAATCTGTTAGGAATAGGGTTGCATAGTTATGGTTCATTTATACTACCATCTAATTGAATTGAATAAAGTACTTAACAACCAGAAACCTACGGCAGCATACGTATATATATGAAACCCTTATATAAACCATCAAGAACCATTTGAATCATTCCATATTCCATTACTTGATTCAAATGGTTCTCGAAAATGTCAAAAATATCTGGTTATATGGTTATAATAGAATTCCAACATTTTTATTTAACTTAAAAGAAGAAATCAGAAAAGACTTTTTTTGTACAATGAACGATTTTTAAAATCATCGGATTTTAAATTTTTATTTATTGACAAAAACTATCTATAAAAAAATTTGATAGAATAGCTTCGGCCTTGTCAACTGATAATGAGAAAACGAAATCGGGATAAATACCAATACCTATTACAGGTAAAAGGATAGAAATCGAAATAAATAACTCTCGCGGTCCAGAATCAAAAAAATAAGAATTTGGGGCATTAAAAAGCTTGTATCCATAGAACATCTGGCGTAACATAGATAATGAATAAATAGGAGTTAATATCATTCCAATTGCCATTACAAAAGTAATTAATATTTTTGTCATTAAAAGATATTTTTGGCTAGTAAGTATTCCAAAAAAAACTATCAATTCGGCAACAAAACCGCTCATGCCCGGTAATGCAAGCGAAGCCATTGATAAGATACTGAAAGTCGTGAATATTTTTGGAATTGAGATAGCCATTCCGCCCATTTCGTCGAGATAAACAAGTCGTATTCTATCATAACTCGTTCCGGCCAAGAAAAAAAGCGCAGCGCCAATAAATCCGTGAGAAATTATTTGTAAAATAGTCCCATTGAGCCCTGTATCGCTTATAGAACCAATTCCTATAATTATGAAACCCATATGAGATACAGAAGAATAGGCTATTCTTTTTTTTAAATTACGCTGGCCAGGAGATGTTAAAGCTGCATAGATAATTTGAATTGTGCCGACTATCATCAACCAGGGAGAAAATATAGAATGGGCGTGGGGTAATAATTCCATATTGATTCGAATCAACCCATACGCTCCCATTTTTAATAAGATTCCGGCTAAAAGCATACAAGTACTATAATGTGCCTCTCCATGGGTATCTGGTAACCATGTGTGTAGGGGTATGATCGGTGATTTGACAGCAAAAGCAATAAGAAATCCAATATAGAATATTATTTCCAGTGCTACAGGATATGATTGATTCGCTGATGTTTCAAAATTTAATGTCGGTTCATTGGAGCCATATAAACCAATACCCAGAACTCCTATTAATAAAAAAACAGAACCTCCGGCAGTGTACAAAATAAATTTTGTAGCTGAATACAAACGTTTCTTTCCCCCCCACATGGATAGAAGTAGATAAACGGGAATTAATTCTAACTCCCACATGATGAAAAAAAGTAAAAGGTCTTGAGAAGAAAATGGTCCTATTTGACCGCTATACATTGCTAACATTAGGAAATGGAATAGTCGGGAATCTCGAGTAACGGGCCAAGCCGCTAAAGTAGCTAAAGTTGTAATAAATCCTGTCAGTAAAATGGGTCCTATAGAAATTCCATCTATTCCCAATCTCCAGTAAAAATCAAAAAAATTGATCCATTTATAATTCTCCGTTAGTTGCATTAACGGATCATCCAATTGGAAACGATAACTGAATGCATAGGTTGTTAGAAGGAGTTCTATTATGCATATACATAAAGTATACCACCGTATTACCTTATTTCCTCGATGAGGAAGAAAGAAAATTAAGGAACCCGCGGATATTGGCAAAACTACAACTAGCGTTAACCAAGGAAAATTATTCATAGTAAAAACAAAATAAACTTGGACCAGAAAAACCCGTGCTCGAAATAAATATATTTTGAGCGCGGGTTTTTGTCGATAAAGGTAAAAAAATCAAATGTATTCGAGTAGGGTTTTCTGGAACGTATTAATAAGCTAGACCCATACTGCGAGTTGTTTCATGCCATAAATAAACGCGAACACTCAAGAAATCCGTTGGACAGGCGGATTCACATCTCTTACAACCGACACAGTCCTCTGTTCTTGGAGCAGAAGCGATTTGCTTAGCTTTACATCCGTCCCAAGGTATCATTTCTAATACATCGGTTGGGCAAGCTCGCACACATTGAGTACACCCTATACACGTATCATAAATCTTTACTGAATGTGACATTGGATCTATAAATTTTTAAACGTCAGAAATTTTCGATCTAGTAAACTTGTAAATGAATCATATATTTAGACACCAGATGAATCAATAATTTACCAGAAATTTTGAAGCAATTTACTTCTGGATCGACCCGTGCGATAGAGCCAAGATACTTTGATTTCTTAAATTTTCGAAAAAAAAAATATGAATTAAATTTAATGTATGGTCATGTTAATTCGAATTTATAAATATTGTAATTTCTATGATTAATACTACTTATTCAACAAATTCGATTGATTGATACGAGTTGATTTTCTGTTACGATAAATTGACGAAACAATAGCCAGTCCAATAGCTGCTTCAGCGGCGGCAATAGCTATAACAAAAATTGAGAAAATATTTCCTTTTAATTGCCGGCTATCAAAAAAATCAGAAAATGTTACGAAATTAATATTAACTGCATTTAGTATAAGTTCAAGACACATAAGGGCTCTAACCATATTTCGGCTAGTGATCAAGCCATAGATACCGATAGAAAATAAGTAGGCACTCAAAACAAGTACATGCTCGAGCATCATTGACTAACTCCTGATCAATTTTGATTCATTTCAATATGAACTGAACAACAATTCAACAGATTCAATTGACTAGAATATAAAGTGCGGAACAAAGGAATATGTTGTATTAGTAATATAATAGATTAGATAAAATAATTTTTATTTTGACTTTTAGACATAACCAATTTTAAAATGGAAGATAAAAAAATGTAATAACACAGAACAGAGTTTCATTTTGATTACTGTTGCTAATTCTAGAGATTTATTACTGGCGCGCTACGGCAATTGCGCCGATTAAAGCGACTAAAAGAATTATCGAAATGAATTCAAACGGAAGAAAAAAATCTGTTGATAAATGAATTCCAATTTGTTGACTATTACTTATCAAATCTTGCTCTATAATCTGGTTTGATCTTGTAGTCCAAATAATCCCGTACCATGACGTATCCGTAATAGTAATCATTAGTAAAACAAAAATACTTGTACAAACAGGCAAAGTAATCCCAGCCCCCACAGTCCAAAGATTAAAATCTTTGTAATATTCTGAACCATTCATAAACATCACAGCAAATACAATTAAAACATTTATAGCTCCCACGTAAATAAGAAATTGTGCAGCAGCTACAAAATAAGAGTTTAAAAGAATATAGAATAAGGATATACAAACAAGAACCAGTCCCAACGAAAAGGCAGAATAAATGGGGTTGGTAAATAATACCACACCTATACCCCCTAGTATAAGACCCGATCCCAGAAAGATTAAAAGAAAGTCATGTATTGGTCCAGGCAAATCCATTATATGTAAAATAAGAGATAAATAAATCTAAATGTTTTTCATGACTTTATTGAGACCCGACCGGAGTTTTTTTTTTATAATTTTTGAGAAATCCCTAATTAAATCCTAAGAGATGTGACTCAATGTAGGTACAATTGTTGGGCTAATTTTATTCTTTATCTGAATCTGAAGGAATAGTTCTAATCCGAAATTTTGTATTTCGAAATATATCGAAATATATACAGATATATTAATTAATAAATTTTCAATCAAAATTAAGACTCGATTCTTATCAACCAATCAATAGGTGGAATTTGTAGTTATTGACCAAACAAAATGAAAGAACCCCGAATTTCTTTAAATTAGATCAAAACCGAACCTTAGTATTGTTAAAGGAATTGAAAATTATTCGGGAATCAAGAGGTTTACTTATTTTTTATTTGAGTCGAATTAAAAATTGTTCGAATTGTATAATCGTCAATTACTGACATTGGTAAACGACCTAAAGCAATTTGATTATAATTTAATTCGTGACGATCATAAGTAGAAAGTTCATATTCTTCAGTCATTGATAAACAATTTGTTGGACAATACTCAACACAATTACCACAAAATATACAGATTCCGAAATCAATACTGTAATTAAGTAATCGTTTCTTTCGAATATCTGTTTCCAATTTCCAATCAACAACGGGTAGATCTATAGGACATACCCGAACACATACTTCACAAGCAATACATTTATCAAATTCAAAATGAATTCGACCACGGAAACGCTCCGCGGTGATTAATTTTTCATAAGGATATTGAATAGTTACGGGTAAACGATTTGCGTGAGATAAAGTAATTATGAAACTTTGACCAATGTACCTTGCAGCCCGTACTGTTTGTTGACCATAATTCATGAACCCAGTTACCATAGAAAACATATCGTGAATATATATATGAATA
>CM020980.1:38011122-38016122 GCA_010134655.1 Fragaria nilgerrensis | reverse complement strand
CTTTTGGAGCTTCGACTCGTACATAAAGTTCTTGTTTCGGCAATTCAAATGTAGGAGAAGGTTTTTTACTAATAAAGCGATATTCAAAATCATTCCATTCTGGATTCCTTTCTCTATCAAAGTATCGGATTTCTAAATTCTCATATGGTCCCCCCGGAATTCCTTCAAGAGCCTGTTGAATAATTTTATGGATTCCGTCATTTCACCAATTCGTACTAGATAACGAGCCAATGAATCCCCTTCTTTTTGCCACTGTACTTCCCAATCAAATTCGTCATAACACTCATACTGATCAACTTTACGAAGATCCCATTGTATTCCGGACGCTCGCAGCATTGGTCCTGATAAACCCCAATTTATTACTTCCTCTCGACCAATAATGCCTACCCCCTCGACTCGTTCTAAAAAAATAGGATTGCGTGTAATAAGTTGTTGATATTCAGCAACCCTTATTAAAAAATAATCGCAAAAATCCAAACATTTATCTATCCAGCCATGAGGAAGATCAGCCGCTACCCCCCCGATCCTAAAATAATTATGCATCATTCTCATACCGGTGGCAGCTTCGAATAGATCATATACTAATTCTCTTTCTCTGAAAATATAGAAAAAGGGAGTCTGCGCACCAATATCCGCCATAAAAGGGCCAAGCCATAACAGATGAGAAGCTATACGACTCAACTCCAACATAATTATTCTGATATAGCTGGCTCTTTTAGGTACTTGAATATTTCCCAGTTGTTCCGGTCCATTTACCGTTATTGCTTCTGTGAACATAGTAGCTAAATAATCCCAACGTGTTACATAAGGCAAATATTGTATAATTGTTCGGTTTTCCGCAATTTTTTCCATCCCTCGGTGTAAATAACCCAATATTGGTTCACAGTCAATAACATCTTCACCATCTAGAGTAATAATAAGTCGAAGAACACCATGCATTGATGGGTGGTGGGGACCCATGTTGACTACCATGAGGTCTTTTCTTGTAGCTGGTATATTCATAGGTTTTTCCTTAATTCATTTTTTCATGAATTGCTGAAAACGAAAAAAAGTTCATTCAAATTCAAGATCTAATAAATCAAATAATTCAAAATGCTTCTTCAAATTAACGAGTTTTTGATTCCCGAATATTCAACCGATTAATTAATTCTTTATAACCTATTCTATTTTTCTTTGCCAAATAAGATAGCAGTCGTTGGCGTTTTCCCAAAATTTTACGCAGACCTCTCTGAGATAAATAGTCTTTTTTGTGTAATTGTAAATGTGAAGTAAGTCTTCGTATCCTATTGGTGAAACTAAATATTTGAAATTCAACAGAACCCCTGTTTTCTTCTTTTTCTTCTTGTGAAATAACTGAGATGAATGAATTTTTTACCATAAAAGAAAACCCCTTCTTTATTTTAAGATATTTTGATTGATAGATATCTTTATTGATCAGTAATAATAATGTCACTTGTTTTAGTTTGGTATAGACAATAATCTTAATTTCGCTTTAATTTCGAATTCGAATTTGATTAAATCAATCCGATTTTAATTTCAAAATTCGATTTGAAAAGGTATACAAAAGGCTTATTATTTTCCGTACTCCAAAAAGATAAAAACGTAGTCCTAAAATCAGAAGATTTTATTGATTCATTTCTTTTCTAGATCGAATTGATATGTCATTGAATTAGTATCATGTATCAGAATGGAATGTAAGACAATGAATGTGTGCACCTTTTTGTCGTCATAGACCCGCTGCGGTATGAGAAAGATAGCAAAAATTTACTATTAATGAATTTTCAATCGCGGATACATGTGTATCCTTACCATACCGAAACGACTGCCGTTATTGCTATCAAACCAATACCGATTCATACAAGCTAAATCTTCTAATCGATAATTGGGCCACAGAAATAACTTTAATTTAATCAGTTTCCTTTTATATCCTTTGCTTTTATCCAAAACCTGATAGTTTACCTTATTCCCATTCCCTAATGCTGAATTTTTATGGATATCATTTCTATTCCTAAAATTGAAACAAATTAGAATTCTAAATTCTCTCCGAAGTCTCGGTGATAAAAGATTTTCAGGAACAAACAAATCATAATGATTTTTATCTCTATTTCCAGTCATCTTTTTATATTTGGTAATGACTTCATCAGAATTCTTATCAACATCGGTTTTTTCTCGGTATTTTTGATTAATTTTGTGTTTACTTTGATGAACCAATGAAATACCAATGGTTTGATACATAATAAATTGCCCATCATTTTTTATAGATAGACGAATTGGTTCAATAATCAAAATTCCTCTTTTGATGAATTCCGTAAGAGTTAAATTTTTTTGAATCATCAGAATATCAAGACTCATTTCTCCCCTTTGAATAGAGGATATAGTTATTTCTCGTGGATTTATCAGTCTAAGCAGGAGACAATATACTTTGATGTTATTGATTATTTTTTTATTTAAAATATCATCCCATCGCAATTGAAAATGAAAATACCTTTTTAGTAAGAAATCAAACTCCGCTTTTGTTTTTGTATTGTTCTTGTATTGCTTTTTATTATTATGTTTTTTCATGTCCGAGTCCGTATAATCTTCTTCAACATCTTTTTCTTGGTTTGAAAGAGTAGATTCAAGGTTTGCTTGGTACACGGATTCTTTTTGCTCTTTATTTCGTTTTTTTAATTCAAGAGATTTTTTTTCATTGGAGGGTATTGATATAAAAGTATCTTTTTTTTTATTTCCAGCAATGCTTTTGTTTTCAATATCAGTAGCGTTTTCATTTATATTAGAATCTAAAAGAAGTAATTTTTTTGGTATAACCCACGGTTTAGTTTTATACAAATTAAAAAATATCAAAAATTCTGGGAAGAACCAACGTTCAAGATTTGATATGGGGTGATTTAATATTTCTTCATTCATTCCCATCCAATCCCAAAAACTTTTTTGATTGGATAAATTAATTTCTTGATCTTGATGAATCGTGAGATAAAAAAAATTTTGCTTTTTTATTTTCTCAATTATTTGATAATTATTAAATTTAGCCTTAGTAGATTTTTTATTACTGCTTGGGTCAGTATCAATATTGATCCAAGCTTCGATATCTATTTTGTTTCTAAGACAAAAATGGATAATTCTCCAATCAAAATATTTTCTATCCAGATTTTTCTCCATATCTCTAATACCATCTTGTACTCGATCATTATTGATAGGGATAATAGGAATACCTTCCATCATATAAAAAGATTTTCGTTTATTTGTGTTGGGATTCGAAAAAACTTCTTGGTTATTTTTTACGTGTAATGAGAATTCATAAATTGAAGAGTACTTCGTATCTTCAGAATTAATAGATTTATATGCTAACCGATCATATCTATATTGTTTTTTAAAATTCTCTTTTTCATCCAGTAATGAAGCCATTTCAAAAATTTTTCGTTTTTCGTAGTGACTAAATTTCATTTTTTTAGATGAGTTGCCTAAATCCTTATTTTGATTCATCCAGTGGTGATTGAATCTATTTCGCCATTTTTGTGGTACGAGTCTAGACCACCTAATGTGAGATATATCATATTGATAATGATTCCTTAACCAATTTATCCATTGACTTATTCCAGAATTCTGACGATTCTTATGTCTTAATTGAGAAAGAAAAAGTTCTTGTGTTCCAACAAAATAACCCCTTATTTCATTCTTAATAAATGGGGCTGCTCCATTATATTGAAAGACAGATTTTAACTTATAAAAATCGAAATTAAGAAATTGGGTTTGTGAAAGTTTGTAAAATACATAGGCTTGTGAAAAGTAGGATAAGTCACAAAAAGTATTTGAATTCTTATTACTAATATTCGTATTATATGCTGCCTTTTTTATAGTCGAAATAAAGTGAATTAAACTTTGATTTGTTTTATCCATTTTTTCTTGATTTGTTTCATTATTGGTAATGTATTTATTAATAATTTTTTTTATTGATTCAAGAAATGGTTGTGTATTGATCCTAGGACTATGAATGATCCACAGAAAGATATTTGTGTATATCCTTTCACTGAAAAATTTTATAAAAAAATGTGATTTGCGTATTAGTCGAGCATTTTTTCTTTTTACTATCTGCCAATATTTTTTTGTGATTCCAACCTTTTATCATCATCACTTATTTTGTTTTTGGTAGAATGAATATTTCGATCCGGAATTAGAAATCCGCCCTTTTTTTCATTTGTCATTTTTTCTATTTGATTTATGATCGTGTTTGTTCTATCCGTTAGATCCTGCATTTTTTTTTCTGTCAACGAATAATTTGTCCAATTCTGAGGTATAATTTCAATGGACGATGGTATAGTTTCAACGGACGATTCATGAATCATCAGATTACTTATTATCAAATCTTTTTTAGTTTTACTCAATTCATATACTTTTCTTTTTCTCAATCCAAATAATAATAATAGAATTTTATTTATTTTTGAGAGTTCTTTTTTTATTTCTTTTAAAAATAGAATCCTTTTAATGATCCATTTTTTTATTTCTTTTGAAACATTTAGAAACAATTTTGTTTTTTCTTTAAAAATTTTTAGAATTAGAAAGAATTTCTTTTTCAATTTTCTAATTTTTCTTTTGAGTTCTTTAAAAATGGGTTCAAAAAATGAATGTTGTTTTCTGGGAGAATCAAAAGGGAATTCCGCTTCCATTCCAAAAATTGTTAAAAAACAAGAATCATTTTTTGAATCTTTATTTTTCATTGGATCGTTATAAGGGGCTCGTGGGTTAGATCTATGCCAAGGTTTCAGACGAAAAGGAAATAGGATTTTAATCTGAATACCGTCTGTTAACCAGTTTTTGGGAAATTCTTTTTCTGATAATTGAACACCGTTATAGGTGCATTTAACATACATTTCTCGATTCCAATCTTTAAAATCCTCGGACCATTCGGGAAATTGAAACAATAGCATACGGGCGGTGTTTTTAACTATTATCAATGAAGGCAATATAATATATTTTCTAAGAATCGACTGGGTTACTAACAA
>CM020980.1:37986122-38006122 GCA_010134655.1 Fragaria nilgerrensis | reverse complement strand
AGGGTTCTAGTACATTTATTTTGATTCAGAGTTGAATCGATCAATGCAGAAGAAGATAATTATGAAACAATTAGGATGGAGCAAAATAGCTGGGAAAATAAACTTCCATCGAAGAGAATCAATGAAAGGCTTCATAAAAACTTCTCGGGGGCAAGAATCGAGATGAAAGTTTTCCTAATAGCTAAGTACAGCCGCGAGGGTCATGAATTATAAACTCAGTGCCAGTCAATACCAAAAATCCAATTGTTCGAAACATATATCTTAATTTTGAATGGAAGTGTTGTTACGGTAAAAAATCCCCATGGAATAAGCTCACACCTTAGATATTCTGTGATGTACATGAGATGTAACCGCAACCTTATGCGGCGTATTCTAAACAGTCCCCCGAAAAGAAGGGGCTATAGTTGATCCACGATTTCACAATGTTTTGCGATCTTTCGAATATTCACTGTGGTCTTTTGGTGATCGAAGAAACGTATATCGTGATCATTCCGGGGGGTTCGATATTCTTTCTCTTAGTGATTCTTGGTGGTTTATCGATCGTAGATGTATGGATCACATGGGTCCTATTTTTACTATGATCCGTTCCTGGATTAACGAAAAGGTGGATAACAAAAGCTCTTATGTATAGCCTCTGCCGGATTCTATGGAGTGGCTCTTCCTTTTGTAATGTCGGGAATGGCATCGGGCCGGTGAAGGGGGGCTAAAAAAAAGCACAACGTTGGACAGGTCACCACGTAAATATGGCGAACTTTAGGAGGGTTTGAAAACCGGCTATTTACGAACGACGACAATGGACGTTTTCGAGATGGCACCCTGAAAAAAATAACACCGCGAAGTGGTGTGGCAAAGTGCGTTTTCCTTGTGTGGATACCTAAATTGTGTCATGAACTTGAATGAGTCTGATCCTCCGACAGCTAAATCCTTGCTTTTGAATACTGCTATAAGGGGTCCGAGTTGACAGTGCACGACTATGTTCTTGACGTATGACACATATAGTGGAGGTTGGTGTTTCTGTGTCTTTTGTTGAATCATGGTTTACATGGCTCGAACATAGATAAAAGTTGATAAGCAAAAAGATGATTAAATTATTTCGGCTTGTTTAAACGAGAGCTCCAGGTTTTAACCACGCATGTGTTCAAAACTACTCGATGTAGGCGTATAAATAAATGGAACTCGGATTTGTGCAGTTTTTTTATCTTCCATGCAAATAAACCAGAATCTACGTGACATGAGCATGAAACATGGTGGGTCAAGTAAGGGGGGGTCCGTTTGGTCGTGGTTTAATAAGGAAGGCTCGAATATTGTGGTTTGTCTTTTTGACCGCCTAAAGTTGTCGGGGTGGAATCTCGAAAGAAATAGGAAGGCGATCTCCAAATCTCTCACAGCCGTACATACACTTTCATCGAATACGGCTGGTTCCACAGAATATACATATCGGTAAAATCGTATGAGATAACGGGGGTATACGGAATAATCTGTTTACAAATCACATTAAATTGTAATGTGGCCGTTTCCCTCCTTTCCGGCGAGGTTTTGAGAGATCCGCTGCTATGGTTAATACATATCCAATAAGGAAAAGGGGGGGAAAAAAAAGGAAAACGATTGAGTCCCTTGGGACTTACCGAAAATGTCAACAGAGAGTCTTCAAAAATAGCATTGGGCGCCTCTTTGACCCGGGACCGGTTTGCTAGTCTAAAAAAGTCGAGGCATGTATGTCGGAATTGGTTGGCATGAGCGAGAAGAGGCGACGAAAGTCGAGAGAAGAAACCTCTGAATTATGTCAATAGGTTGGAACCAGACGGTTTGGACTGTATAGACATAAGAGTATTGTCCGTGAAGTAAAATCGGGAAAAAGAAAGGGGGCTCGTGTGGGAAAAAAGATCTGTTGTCTCGTGGGTCAATCCCTGCTACCGTGGTTCCGCTTGAACGACACTATTCGTTATTTGAAATATATAGGCCCTAGCGACTGTTAGCAGGGACAGGGGGTTGCAATCTATCGATGCACATGTCATCAATCAAGTGAGAGTACGGAGTCGTTGGATAAGGAAACACTCACAACGCACAAATATAGAAGCGGGAAAAAACCCTAATGTTGACGATCCGTATAACAATAATTAAGCCGTACACATCATAGAAGGTTCCTCGAACAATGTGATAGTGCAATCACAGAACCCAGGGTAATCGGTTATAACCACGTAACCCGCCCAAAACCTTACTAAGGACTACAGAATGTTCTTGGTAAATTAATGGCCAAGTAGGCCAGGGTATGCATATGACAGTGTAATTTCACGAATCCGAGAGTTAGAGCGTACTCGAATAGGCAAGACATTAACAACGTAAATGCAAGTATTGGTTGGTTTTGGGGGTGATAGAAAATGGAAAATTGACACGATAATTATACCCACTTGAACTGGGCACTGGGGGGCCACTCTACAAATGAACCGTACAGAGATGTTCGGAACGCTCATACGGCGTAAAACCTCGTTCAATGGTTCTATTGTGAAGGTCATAATGGGATCCTTGTAAAATCCCTTGTTCGAAATCTCATTGGGCCCGGTCTCCACGGGGGCACCATTTCCGAGAACAAGACCGGGGGAGCGTTGCGCTCAAACGTGTTTTAAAATACATATCTTTATTGAATCTGTGCGGAGCCTTCTATTTCATGGGTTATTATTTACTTAAAAATTCTGCTTTGTCGTTGTTAAATTTTAATTTTATTAACACATTACCCGTCGAATCCTTACAAGTCCCATAGATGTTGATCCTGTATAATCTGACACCATGTTCTCATTCACGAAGAAGGTACGAGAAATAAATCGAGAGAATGGTATTTTTTCGAATCAAGAATACGGAGTGAAGGGATCATGTCGGTTTTTCCTGAACAATTAAATCTCTAACAATCCCTATCCTGGGATGTATAACACGTTGCGATCAGATAATACCTTTTTTCTGTATGCGTGTTATAGACTGTATCTATATAACTCGTATTAGTAACATTCCCAATTACCATATCCCGGATACCTCCCAGGAAAATCCCGCGCGTTGTTAATAACGGGGTGCCCAGGACAGTTAGACGGTGTTGTAGGTGTGAGCTTAATCCATTCGGGGGGGGAGAGGGGGGGTGTATGTGCACTCGTAGGGCATGGAAACGTCGTTCAGAATAGAATCCATGTGACTTCATAAGCCGTCCGGGGCTTTCGTGGCTTGGTGGTTCTCCGGAGACCGTTTACGATGGACCTAGGTAGTTGTGGTTGCCGTGAAGATGCTACATATAAATACACAAGGAGTCGATGAAGAAGCTGTAAGAGCACGCGGAGTGAGCAAACGGAGCAACCAGTGGGAACTGAAAACGCGAACGGGAGCGTTATCGTTGTTCAGTAAAATAATGAAATGTAGCATTAGTCATTAGTGAGTGTTAGTTATCGTCGGGTGTGGCATACATTTAGGAAATCCTCACAATGGGTCCGTTATGAAAACTGAAATTGGCAAAAAACGCAGTCCTACATTATTGGGTCGTCGGTGGGACAACGTATAAAAAAAAAGGTTGTCTCGATCGTGACCGAGTAGTGTGTAACATAGAGGATAACAGATGGGTAGTCAACATCGTTTCAGAATAAGTACAAGCGCATGAGATATATGTGTCAATGCGAATGCGATTGGAACTCTCATGATGATACAATGAGATTATCCTTAATCACGACGTGTAGTTGAATCTAGGGTCACTTGCCATAGCTAGGGTCAATAGGGGATAAAGACGAAGTTCCAAATTCTGGTCTCTGTAGGTACATGTGCTGATCTTATGACTATACACAACAAATTGACACCCATAATACACTAATGAAAAAAGTAGTTGCAGTATGAATTGGGGTAAACCATGTAACAAATCCTTTAATTGTATGACAAATTTTGGTGTATGTGGTTGATTCCGCTAATAAAAGGGACTTTGTCCACTTAATTCGTGTAAGCCAGTCTGAAGGGGCGGTGGGCGGACAAGAAACCCATCGAAGACCGTCCTTGAATTAAAAATGGAAAAGAGGGATTAATATACCGTACCTGTTTCTTCGGAAAGAAATAGAGTCTTTGAGCGCAAGAAAAGAGAGTGAGTGTGGGTGAATCCTTACTCATTTAGACTTGGTTCTGATTTCTCTATTTTTTTGTGTGGTAAGACAGCGGATCCTACAGGTCCTGTAAAAAATGTCATCTGGTCATCATACCGCAGAACATGCTGAGCGCAACACATCAGTTCTGTACAGGTAAAACGGCGGTACTTTATGTGTCAGATTTAATCATGCGGGGGGAAAGAGTGCAGTACGAGAGTAGTTTCTACTGAAACCAAAGAGGGGGCTAGGGGCTCGAATCACGAGTCAAGTCCTAGTGGGGCCGGGAAGTAGTGGACATGGTTAAGACAATTGGAATCCAATGTTTAAATGGCACACAGTAGTGTTCGTATCTGAAAATAGGGTAGCCAAAGAAGGCCCGGCTTCCAAGTTGTTCAAGGGAATGGTGTCAAGGAAGTAGTTAGCGGAAATATACGAGTTTCTCGAAACCCTTGAAACCTGTAGGCTTAGTCGGCTTGGTGCTAGGTGTATCTCGATGGGGCAAGGAAGGGAAGGGATATAACTCAGCGGTAGAGTGGGGGTCACCTTGAGGTGGTATCGAAGGGAGTCATCAGTTCGAGCCGATTTCCCTAAACCCAATGTGAGTTTTCCATGTTTATTAGTGCCTGTCCGGAATCCCCGACACATGCAGGGTGCGGAATAGGGGAGTGACTGTGAATGAGTAGCGTCGAAGGGGGAAAGGCATTGACGTGATAGGGAATATGGATGAGCTATAAAAGTTACTGTAGCTGAACTCAGGGCGGAAACATATAAGCGCATGGATACAATGTGAATGGCCTTGGAATGAAAAGACAAGTTGCCGAAGGTCGGCGCATTTAGACTCGTAACGAAACAAGGAAGGCATAATAGGATTAATAGCAAAACGGTGATGCATACGTCGATGGTGAGAGTTGGCGTGAAATACCTGGCTCATTATTGAACACTGTGCGGAGCATCTTACAGGAACAACACTGCAAGTCGGGGGACAGGGAATTGGTTGTGTTCCAGAAGTGGCGCGGAGCGGGGTGGGAGTAGACGCGTAAGGAACGCGGCAAAAAAAAAAGGTAAAGCAGCGTGCCCTAATGGGAGGGGGTAACTGACAGATGTGTGAAACTGCGTGCGTAATACTCAAGGGCCTTGCGGGAAAGAACTGGAGTGAGGCAGAAGGAGGGGCAATGACAAATCCGGCCCGAGTGTAGTGGGGGCAATCAAGCTGGGTCTGTTGATGAGCGTAGTTGGTGGGAGGGCCAGAGTAGCGGTTAACCAAGGCGATTGATGCAGTGAAAAACAATGGGTCGCGCGAAACAACGTAGTAAAGGATGAGAAATCAGTCCACACACGTTATTAGCGTGTGAGACGGGCCGGCCCAGACTCCTAGGGCTGGTGGGAAAAAGTCAAGAAAAGCGACAAAATAGTGAAATGTATATCTCGGGCAGGTGGCGAAATCGCTGGGGACTGAGGGCAAGGTGCGCAAAAAAGCTATGGTATAGTTTAGAGAGGAGCAACTACGTGTCAAGTGAACTTACTTTTCCCTGTGGAGAAAAAAAGAACAATGAGCAGGTACATATCAAATGGGGTAATAAAGCATCGTGGCTGAGAGAACTCTGTGCCAGCACCGGCAGATAATACCGAGGTGAACAAGCGGTTAATCGGCTGAAAATGTATTGGAAGCGATTCAGCAGTCGTAAATACTATGGCTTTTGTAAGTCCGCCGTCAAATCACCAAAGGGCTCACCCGGGACATGCGGTGGAAAACGGTAGCAAAAACAAGCTAGTAGGTATGTAAAGTGCGAGGGGGGAAAATTCCGGTGGAGCGTGAAAAAAAAAAAAATGCGTGGAGAGATCGGAAAAAGCGTACCACACAGAGACGGGCGGTCGAAAGGGCACTCGTTACTGGTGACCTCAACACTGAACAGGGAAAGGCGTGGGAGATCGAGAAGCTATGGAACAGCAAATTGGAGTATGTGAGAGTACCGGGGCGCCATTAGTCCTAGCCGTAAACGTGGATACTAGGCGCGGTGGTAGCGTATGGCGACCCGTGCGTGCTGTATGAGGCTAACGCGTAAGGAGGGTGATCGAGGAGAGCCGGTCCCGTGGTGGGAGGTGGGCCGTATCGCAAGAAATGAAGACATCAAGGAATTGACGGATGGGACAGCCGCACAAGCGGTGATCAGCAAAATTGTAAATAAAGGTTATTAATTCAAGAAAAGTTGGCAAAAGCTAATAACCGGGGTTAAACCAGTGATCGTATAGAGCACGAAAAATTGGTAGCCAAAAAAAAAGGAAAAAGCATAATGGCCGTCTTGAGGAAGAGATAGGGTTGCTCGGGAACGCGGACACAGTGGTGCAGGGGTAAGGCAAGGTGTCGATCCGCAAATCGGAGTGCCGTGAGAAAAGTGATTGGGTTAAGTCACAAAGGGCAGAACGAGCGCAACCCTCGTGTT
The DNA here is from genome assembly GCA_010134655.1 of Fragaria nilgerrensis. NCBI lineage: Eukaryota > Viridiplantae > Streptophyta > Magnoliopsida > Rosales > Rosaceae > Fragaria > Fragaria nilgerrensis. The sequence continues at coordinate 37,999,578 of CM020980.1, read as the reverse complement.
TATTGCAAGCAACGTGTTTAGGTGGTTGGAAGCCACATGAGACGAGAAAACTGCGCAGTTGGGGTGATGACAATCCGGAGGAAGGGGGTTTGAGTATGGAGCAGATCAAAGAGGAGAATCATCATGCGCCCTTATGCCCGGCTGTCGCACACAGCGTAAAAAAAAAAAAGGGGGGGGGGGTGCTACAAAGCTGGGCCGGGAACACAAAACGGGGTGCGCGATCCCGCGAGGGTCAGCTAACAAATACACAAAAAACACACGGGTGACAAATCAAAGGGTTCGGGGCGATAAATGTAGGCTGTAACAACTCGCCTACAAATGACCCGAACTGAGGATGTCGGCGTAGGTAAAATCGTCCGGGGGGATCAGGCAAAACATACGGCGGTAGGAATCGGAGTTTGCCCGGGCCTTGTTAGAGCGGAACAGGAACCAAATCACCCGTCACCAACTATTGGTAAGCAGTAAAAAAAAAAAAGCCGGAGTGGTAAAAAGGAAAGAAACTCCTAAGAAGTACAGAAAGTGTACCGAGAAGGAAAAGAGGGGAGGGGAAAGGGGGGGGGAAAGAAGATTAACACAAGCAGAACCAAAGGGATAGTAAATGGATGCGCGCACGGGTCAGGGCTAATAAATTTGACACTGGGTAAGAGTGAGATATGGCTGAACAAGGTTAGCACAGTAAACTGAGAGAATGCGGCTGGTCAAGGAAAAGAACCAAGTCCTTTTCAGGGAGAGAGCTGAATGCGTTAGTTTGGTAGTATTTGGTGTTGACACTGGCTTGCACACACCAAAAAGAAGCGAGAAACGAATTGGACGTCTGAACAGTGTACAAGCTATAAGGTAATGATGGGGCACAAGTCTGTAAAAGCTGTAGGATGCGTTCTCGACGTGACAGTAAACTAGGAAGAACCCATAAGACTGATAATTAAAGGAGGCCTAGATCTGAACAGAAGTGATAGAGAATCCCAACTTTATTTACAAAAAGAATCAACCCCATGGGTCCCTCCCGTGGGGGACGAGGGGGACACGGTAACAAAAGGAACAGAAGGGAGTGGGATATTTCTCTACTGACAGCTTTGTGTGTCAACATACGGTTGCCCCGGGCGGGGATGGGACCCGCACGCAGGGCGGAAAAAAAAGGCGCGGGCTAGTACTACGGGTGTAGAGAGGCGGCGCCCTGATAATGTAGTCGAAAGAAATCGTTGTGCGATGGAGGGACTGAAAGGGGAAGAGGAGGAAAAAAAAGGGGAAAGGGGAAAGGAAAGGTAATAGGGACTCTCATCCAAACAACATGTACTAGTTCATGTTTCTCATGGCGATCGGGCAACAGTGAAAAACCCTTAATATGGTTAGTATCAGTTCCACGGCACATTGAAGCCAGTGGCGTAACTCAGGTGCCTGTATTCCAGGCAAAAAACCAGGAAGTGTTTTAAAGGGAACAAAGAGCCTCGTCCATCAGGGAAAGAGGTAGCAGTGATTCTGTAACACGTATTCGCATGAATTGACTCATACCCAATGTATAATCACAAGTGTCCTGGAAGCTATTCACGCATTGGTATCAACGGGGACGTCCGGGAAGGGGGACCGGAAGGAAGCACCAAACGGCTCCTCTCCTTAAACATACGAAATAAATACGCATACACTCCTTATCAGTATTAGGAGGCAGGGAAACATATGCAAAATCTCGACACGGTTAGAGTTCGGCCGTCATGGGAAAAAAAATAAACGAGCCCTAAACGCAAATGGGGTAAGGGTCTTCACAAAACCAAGAACAGCGAAATAACGACAAACCCTTTCATTCTGGGGTGACAAGGGAGTGGTGGTAATCCGTCAACACCTTGCTGAGAAAGAAGCCTTTTATATTTTTTGTTTCAGGTGCTATTTAAAACCGGAGGTCTGGACTAAGCTGGCAAGGGTCAATATGATTTTCTAATCCCTCCCTTCCCGAAAGGTTAAGCAGAACGTTAGCAATTCTTTGTTACCTTGTCCGCAGGGACCCGGGAGATAGGATCTAGCGAATAAAAAGAGAGTGTAATTGGGGGGGGGGCTGAGGTATAACAATGCGACCAGAGGCAAAAAAAGGTCTCTTAAGGCTGTGTGTTCATATCGGTGCGATCGAGACCACAACCCAAAATCAGTACATCTGGAAAAATAAAACGAACAGCAGCACGCGCCCGAGATACAGTGCACTTGATGAGTTTTTGCTATTTATCTATACTCTGTGACATCGAAATGTGGATCGGAGGTTTGAAAAGGGATCGTTATAGATGCTAAGTGGTATGGTGCAGGGAGGGTAGTCCCTCATAGAGACGGAATACCTTCTGTGGTTAATTCTTACTCAGTGGCGGTAGTTTCGCGAAGAGACTGTGCCAATCAAAGGATAAGGGGAATAGATGGAGGAAACAATCGACACTTGAGAGGGCGCGAGTACCGGGAGATATAGTTGTAGCTGCGTTGAAGGATGAATCTCGCTCCCGAAAAGGAATCTATTGATTTCCCTCCCAATTGGTGGACCGTAGGGGTGGCGAGGTGATTTAGGCTTTCACGGCGAGGTCCTGTTCAGTCCAGGATGCACCATATGGCGTGGGCGGCCAGAGGAAATAATGAGGCAAGGGCGGCATCAATTTGAAGGAAACTCCTTCATGGCAGGTGGTCCTCCACTGTAGTTCTCGGGGTGGGTGATGAGTAGCTACATTGTGGGGTGTGAGACAGGCGAATCCGTACTCGTTAGGCAATTGGTATAACGGTTGGGGACATAATACAAAGGAGGTGGTTTGATGTAAACTATTGTCCAGGGATGCTTGTGATGTGAGCAAAATAGTATGCAAATTATGACCAAATGAAAACACAACAAACCGGGGTGGGGAACTACACTTTTTCGAAAAGAGTAATCGGATAGTGGAAATGAGGTGACCGAACATGGGCCGGCGCTGGGGAAAGAACTCTACTGAACAAAGATGGAACTGTATCACTGCAGCGTAAAAAGTAGGGAGGAGGGTAGGAAATGAAAGGCCAGTGGTGTCAGCATTCTAGGGAATAGTGGATCAGTACATGGACGGTAGATTAGGTGAAAGTCGGCGGACCATAACCTAGTGTTCCAACAAAAAAAGAGTCGATCTTGGGGTGATCAGGGCTGGGTGAGGAGGACATCATAATTGGAACGCCCTTGTCGTGAACAACAGTATAAGTAATGCCAAAAACTATCTCAAACCTTGCAAAAGCCCGTGTTGGAGCTGGAATGAAAAAACTGCAGAAAGGAAAAAAAACCATGGCCAGAGCGCACACAAATACGTAACAATCAAGCCCGCGACGCGTATGAACAGGTAACACACATCACCCACCGAGAAGACGCGCTTTCTGCATACGCGATGGGGGGTCTGACGGACCGGCTACAAGATGGGAGAGGGAAGCGGCACTGTTCAATAGCGGGACCGCATTAGGGCTTCGCGGACCCGCTGTTCCAAGTTTGGGGAAACGTAAGGGCGTAAAGAGGAAGTCCCATGGCGACAGAAGATAGGAAGGCGGCTGAAATACTTAACGAAACGAGCATTCGATAAGACCAAAGGTCGGGGGTTTACAGGAGAGGGGAAAAAAGAAGCGTCTCCTTATGCCCGTGTTCTCCTGTAAAAGTGTACTGAATCCTCCATAAACCAACGAGAATCCAAAATCGCGTATTTGTGAGAAAAAATTGTTCAAGCGAAAGGAACAAATCGCAGGACCGTTCCTTGTGGTTTTGGTATGAGAATTTTGGAAAAAGAAGAGTTGCTCATTTTGAGAAGATTCAGCAGTAGCAAGACGAAAAGTTGTAAGACTGTGATATTCGAGGGGTGGAGTTATTGTGCTATCGTGGGTTGGCCGTCTATGGTAGAATTAAGTCGGGGGCCAGTGATGAGGCAGAGTAGTTTCGACACTTCTGTGGACGGAATGTCAAGCGGTATCAGAGTCCGACTATATCGATCCAAACAATCGAACGGACTTGATTAGCGGATACAAAGCTATATGATAGCACCCAATTTTTCCGATTCGGCAGTTCGATCTATGCTATGATTTATCATTCATGGACGTTGATAGATCCTTCCATTTAGCAGCACCTTAGGGGATGGCATAGCCTTAATAAAGTTGGTAAAGTGGCGAGGGTCAAAGCGAAAAAGGTCTGTACGGTGGATACCTACAGGCAACCCAGAGACTAGTGTAAGGGTGCGTTAGGTAACGCGAAAAAAATACGAATATCGGGAGTTTTAAAATCAGCGGTCGATTCGGCAGTCGTTCCGGTGAATAGGTTGAACGCGTTTCGACAACTAGGGGGCTATGCTTTTCCATAAAAAGGGCAGGCAAGAAGGCACCACTGGCAAACTGTGAAACAAAGTCTTAGGACACAGAATGTACCGACAAAAAGCAAAAGAGTGCGATGTTAATCCCGTTAAAGTATAGCGAGTCGAGCTAGAGGTGGTAGCAGAAAGACCGAGAACGGAAAACGGGGTTGTGGGAGAGCAGATAGGCCAAAGCGAAATACGGAAAAGGGGATTCGGTGCTATGCTCAGCGGTTTGCGTGCTGCAGACACGCTATGATGGTCGAGGAGGTACAGTAGACACGTAAAGCATCACTAGCTTGAAAAAAGGGCGCTAAAACAATGCACGCAAGTAGCATGGGACGACGTGGAATCCCGTGGTGGAGGAGGTTAAGCAGCGAATTGGGTAAACGCAGAAGGGGGGGAAGAAAAAAAGGGAAAAAAGAGGAGCCAATAAGCAGAATGGCTAATACGCTCCTTGGGTGACCGATATAAGATGAAGTAGTAACACAGGGATACAGGGAGTGGTGAAAAGAAGGACCCGGCGAATCGGAGTTGGGGACAAAATAAGAGACATGAAACGCTGGTACACCTTAGCCAAGTGGCTAAAAAAAGTGGAGTGCGCCGTATATGGCTCTTGACCGCGTGGAGCACTTTGTGAAGCATAGAGCCGGGGAACATACTCCAAAATACAGGCAGTTGTCTATGGTGTACATAATTACCCACCGTAAGGCACAGTGCCAGAAGGCGAAATGTCATGAAGTCAATTTGTCACGTAGCTTAAATGTGAACCACAACCTGTGATTCAAATAACTCAAAATGCCGATGGGACCAGGTGAGTGATGGCTGGGTGAAGAACTAATGGGGGGAAGGGTCGCGAACCGTGACTGGCGTGTTGAAGAAGGTCAATAAACGGGGGTGATGAGAATTTGGTTGGATTCAAAGGTTGTGAATATGGCCGACTGGCGAGAACCGCATATCTGCCTGGTTTGCTAAGAAAAAAAAAAATGGGTCACCCGGAGAGGTAAAAAAAAGGAAAAGAAAAAGAAAAAGAAAAAAAAAAGGCGGTATGGAAGGCGCAGTCAGTTGCACTGGACATCATAGTGGAATATAAAGCACTGTATATTATCGGTGCTGTGCAACGCGAACAGTATCGGTACTGGAGAAGTCATAAGCAGAGAGCTCGGATCAAATAGCTATATAACGCTCAGAGAATAGAGCAGGAAAAAGGTCGAAGGGGTCGAACCCCAGTATGAGAACATGTGGGGGGAGTAGAGGCTTCAGGTCGATCGAGAGGTGTGAAAAAACAGGGCCCGGAGAGTGCACCACTAAGCCCCTAAATGATCGCTCCGTGATAAGGAGGAGTGGTTCAGAGACAGCCAGGAGGTTTGCCTATAAGCAGCCACCTTGAACAAGGATGCGTAATAGCTAACACGATATGCGTAACCGCATCTTGGGGAATGGCTCCGAAGACTGTGGACACGCGGTGGGTGCTACAACTGGGCTGGAGGGATCTGGTGAACGGCTAGCATCTGTGGGCGATTTGCGAAAAATACTGCATCGTATTAAGGATGGTCAAGCAGAATGTCCGCTAGAGGGTGGAAGCTGAAACGGCGGCGCCGACGGCGGTGGACGAAGCAGACAACAGCGAGACCAAAATTGTCGGCTATGAGTAAGAACAAGCAAACATTTGGGTGAATCAAAGGCCATGCAGCGAAAGCCAGAATAAAACGTGAGAAATCTGTTGCAAGTTCCATCAGGTTAAAAACGGGCAGGCAAGGACAGGTGGGAGATCATGGCCTAAAGATCGGCCGAAAAGTCGAGGTATCTGAAATGACACCGGTGAAGGTAGTGGTTCCTGTACTACCACCTTTTTTATCCCGAGGTAAAGAAACGGAAAGTGCGCTAGGTTTAATCCGCGAGGAGAGCTTTTTATCGGAGAAAAAGAGGGAGAAAAAAGAAGGAAGTTCAACTGGACCAAGTGCCCTGATTTTTTCAGGTAAAGGGTAATAAAATTCCCGAGCCAATGTTCGAGTACGCAGCGTCCAAACAGGTCGCGCGTGAGGACAAATAAATCCCCCGATGCCGAGTAGCAAGGCCCGAGGCAAGGAATCTGCGAGGCGACGATGCAACAAAAGGTGGTAAAGGAAAAGGGTAGACGCGTTTACCCGAGAGACGCCTCGACAAAGGGGAGCGAGTTTGATATGAATGGGAACAAGGAAAGTAGAAAGAATACCTGACGGGCTGCAGAGTAAACACTTGTCTCAAGGAACTTACTGCAATAGGCCCTCGTAACCTCTCTATGTGACAGAAGTGATTAGCCTGCCACTTTCCTCACAAAGGGTGGGTCGCAGTGACCAGTACCCCGAACGGTGACACTGTTTAGGCCGGAAAAACACAGGTCCTCGGCTCAACGCAATCGTTAAGACGCATTTAGTGGTGAGCTGGGCGTGGCCTGGTCCCATGTGCCGAATGGTCAAGGTCAAGTTGGTGTGACCTGATAGCTTACGGGTGGATCGGCGGCAGACCGAGATCCGCGTGACAATAACGGCGGCGCTACTATAATATCGGTCCTAGGAGTAGCGTCGAAATTCCGTTTGTCGTGTGTTAGGTCGCCCGGACCAAAAGACTATGGCGATAGATAGGGGGCAAAACGCGACCATAGAAAGTGCGAAAAGGTAAAAAAAAGGGGCGAGGGTGCAAGATTGGGAAACACTGTACTCTGAGGAGATGCTCAAGGTAAGATAGACGCGTATAAAAAAGGAAAAAAAAAAAAAGAGCGGTGGTGGAGAGGAATGTCGGACTAAACAGGATGACACCTGGGGGGCTGGAAAAAAAAAAGGGAAAAAGAGAAACAAGACGCCTATGACGCTATCACTGTTCCCGTTGTATTGGACTTTTGTGTGGCAACCCTTTCCAATGCGCAGCTATGTGTGAAAAAAAAAAAGCTGAAGAACAGGCCGCCCTTCCAACGGGAGAAGCCCAAAACAAACGCATCACAGTACAAACATAACACACAGGGGCGGTGAAGAGCTAGGGAATGCTAACACCCTGTAAATAGTGTCCAGGACCGGAATACGGGCCAGAGGACCAAGATTCTGGCAGGTATAAAACGAGGTTTCGATGGCGTGAGGCCGACACCACAACAATAACAATAAAGCCGTGCAAAGGTTTCCTCGGGCCGACGGAGATTGGCCCCGAGTGCAAAGGCAGAAGGTGACGCTGACTGCAAGACCCACCCCGTCGAGCGTAACAAAGTGGCCTTATGACCACGGTGCCGAGTGGAAGGGCCGTCCGCTCACCGGGGGGAAAAAAAAAAAAAAAAAAAAATAAAAGTTACTCTAGGGATAACNTCCCCTTCGGCTTGATTACGAACGAAGAAAGAGACTTAAGGAGGGGCGCTAACCATGTGTTACAGGCCGCAGAAGTGAAATGCCATTATTATCAATGATTATTGAGTTGATCCCCCGTTCCCATCTTTCAAAGAATAAAAAGTGTGACCCCGGCAATCTCTCGCACTTGAAAAATAGATGCCGTATAGCCGATGGAGAAATTCACTATGAAATTGAATAGTTGATTCATTCAATCAGGACCGCGAAATAATATCATAGTAGATTTTTTCATGCCCTTCCTTTAATGAAAAGCAGCTGATTGGTAATTAATGTGCGCTCCTGTGGCCCAACACATAGGCTTTTTCCTTGTTCTACCGAGATGAACTAAAGAGCTCTAAAGCATTGGCTTACTTATTCGATTATTAACCGCAAAGCTTTCCACGAGGAGCCCAAAAAAGTCACACTAATTTCAGAATTAAGGGTATACGAAACCGTGTTTTACATGGCTGAGTGGAGGGTAACTCTGCTGACCCTACGGAGCCTCCAAAAAGGACTGGAACCGCTCTACAGATATCTCTTTCGGAACGAGCCTTAACCGACGCTGCTGCGTCTTGACACAAAAAATGCTGTCGATAGAGTTAAGTTAAAGCAAGCATGCCGGCCGTAGAAAGAGCGTAAAAGCACACTCCCCTTGCCTTGATAACAAACCCAACGCTAAAAAAAGACCTCCTACACGCACGGGAACCAGAACAAAGAAGGAAGGAGATAGGATCCGCCTGCACGTCCGAAAGGAAACAAGACCAGAAGATGCGGCATCGATCAGCTCCTTGAGTTGCTTCCTTAGCTCTGATAGTTCAGGGGGCGGCGCAAAGCCTCCGGTTCCAGCTCTATCTTATGGTCCACCGGCCTTCTCGGCGTAAGGGTCTTCGACACTCAGGCATGACATCCTCAAAATCTCTTGTCGGGATCGTGGAACTATCGCTCGAAAAGTCAGTAAGCTGCTTCTTGTTTAGTCAATAGGATAATCGTTCTTATTAGGTCAGGGGCGGCCGGCCCGGGGGTTACCCGCGATTGCGATTGGTAATGGCATAACCAGAAGAGGGGTAGGGGTGACAAGGTTACGTGCTGGGTAGCGCAGCGCATCTGTTTTGGGTACAGAGGCGACGAGGGGTGCTAACCCGGCCATAGGTTCGAATCCTGTCACCTTTCTTGTGGATCATCTTATGGTTACCGGATGATGGGAATAACAAAGCAGCAATTATGAAATGAGCACGAAATGTCAATATATGAATTGTTTCATTATTCGTTATTTCCGGGTCTTTTCATTGCATTCACTTACAACAAGAAACAACCGCCTGCGTTTGGTGCAGCACCTGCATTTTGGTGCATTCTTCTTTCTTTCCTTGGTCTTTCGTTCCGTCATATTCCTAATAACTTATCCAATTACAACGTATTAACCGCTAATGCACCTTTCTTTTATCAAATCTCAGGGACATGGTCTAATCATGAGGGTAGTATTTTATCATGGTGTCGGATCCCAAGTTTTTATGGATTCCTTCTTTGTTACCGGGGTCGACCCCAAAGCCATAATGTCTCAAAACGAGGAGGCCATAGAGAAACTCTTTTTTATTCCTTTGTCTCGAACTTCGTGAAGAACTCCATTCTATCTCTCCCTCGTTACGAAGAAAAAAGTGGTGGTGTTGTACACCGCCAGTTGTACACTCCCTTGGTTCTACGAACCCTTGTTGATTCTGAACTTCCTTCGCGAAGGAACCGGACTTTTGACGGGCTAGCCCTTTTTTATGCGCCGCTTTACCCTGAAAGGAAAAAGAGTTTTGATCCTCTGGGCGCTAGGCGCTCCCGTGGTTCGCGAGAAGGAAAAAGGATTCATCCTTTGTTACATCTGGCACGAGATGATAAAGAGAGAGCTTCGTCTATCGATGAACAGCGGATTGACGGAGCTCTTGGCATTGCTTTGTTTTTCTCTCCTTTCCTATCAGCGAGTCCCGATCCTTTTGTTCGAAATTTCTTCGTTCGTACCGAACCGCTTGCAGAATCAAATCCTGTTTCACAAGATCCTATATCAGCTATACATCCTCCTTGCATTTATGCCGGAGACGTCGCCAGTGCTATGGGCTTTGGCTTATGTAGATCAAAAATGATGAATGGGATTGTGGCACTCCACTCGCCGCCAATGCGGAAGGATGCCGCCGAAAAGAATGGAACGCTGCTTCGCTCTGCTGGATGCGTCGGATCCCGTACAACAAGCGAGCTTTTTACCCTCAAATTCAAACATGTGGGCGAAAAATGCTATCCTGCTCTATTGTTGCGTAGCAATAGAAGCCTGCTCATGCTGCTTCGGCGGCGCTTTTTCGCCTTCTCTTCGCTCTGGGCAGGAGCGCTAGTGGAGACGGGGAGGGAGCAGGCGAGGCGTGTCGTTCGTAATGGACAGAAAGATACCACCACTTCGCCTCTTTGTTGGACCGCCGGCGCGAACACAGTGGTCTCTGACCAAGACCAGGAACCAATTCGAATTTGGATCTTGACATGTCGGTGGTTTTTAACCGTAGGCATCTTGCCAGGAAGTTGGTGGGCTCATCATGAATTAGGTCGGGGTGGCTGGTGGTTTCGGGATCCCGTAGAAAATGCTTCTTTTATGCCTCGGGTATTAGCCACAGCTCGTATTCATTCAGTAATTCTACCCCTTCTTCATTCTTGGACCTCGTTTCTTAATATTGTGACTCTTCCATGTTGTGTCTCAGGAACCTTTTCAATACGGTCCGGATTGCTAGCTTCCGTTCATAGTTTTGCTACAGATGATACACGAGGGATCTTTTTATGGCGGTTCTTCCTTCTAATGACCGGCATATCTATGATTCTTTTCTCCCAGATGAAGCAGCAGGCATCGGTCCGTAGAACCTATAAAAAAGAGATGGTTGTGGCGCGAAGTACTCTTGTGCACCTACGTCACGCGGCTCGCGCGCAACCCCGCCCCGTTATGTTATGGAAGAATTGAACGGCTGGTTATTCAGAGCCAGCAATTGGCTGCCGGATTTCGTCCCGCAACTAGAAGAAGTTCGGGGGGCGTGGCTGAATGTAGAGCAGTCCGCCCCTACAGCGTTTGATCCGCAGATTATTTCGAACTTCGGAAGATGGTCAAGGTAGCTTGCTTCCAAGCCACTGCACTAGATGATCAATGGCCGCGTTGTAGTCGGCTCAGAAAGCCTCTGCTCTATACAAAAAAAAAATACTACTTCGGGGAATTACGTCGCTCTTTGATTTGAAGAATAAAGCCTACGAGCTCTCTGTTTTATGGCAGAGATCTCGCCACGCCAAGGAACCTAATCGCAATGGATCGAAGCCCTCCTTTTCCTTCCTAGTGAAATTCTATCTCTTTCTTACTTGGGAAATTGTGGTCGACCCCGACTAGATGGCCTGGGCCTGAAGAAGGACAGGCCTTGTGACTTATCTAGTCAGACATGAAGTAGAATCGACCCGGAGAGAGTGGGCAAGCTACCCCTGCCATCTGACCACCCTGCTACCCGGGGATGAGAGATAGATTGTTCCGTTCTCACTCAAACCATTCAGCTTCGGCTGAAGACGTCACACCTCGCGGCGGATGGCACCTTTGGAAAAGAACTAAGAAAACTCCTTAAAGAGAGAAAAGTCACTCTTTTATTTTATAGCGGGTCGACCCTAAAAAGAAGCGAAACTTATTGCTGCAATCTTAGTGTCGTTCGGTACAAACTTCGATGTCAACAAGCTCTTATTAGCAGGCCTGCGGGAGCGGTGAGAGAACTTTCCATCATTGGAAAACTGGTGGGTGCATTCCAGCCAGTCGTATTCCTCTTTTCTCTTTTGATCCACTTGCCCGGGAGGGAGTATTCTGGTTACGGCTAGAAAGTTTGCCCGGGAAGAAGCTTCGTAGTGGCATTCCTCCGACGAGCTACCGCCGAATAATAAAGCCCAAAAGCTTTTCACTATCAAAAAGAGGGCATATAGCCCGAGTCCTGAATACAGGAAAGACCGATTACGACTGTTGCAAGAGTTAATACCCTTTCCGAGGGAATCATACTTTTAGAAAAGGAATTCCACATAGCGAATGGTTAACTGCCAGCCTCTAACTCCTCCGTCTACCAGGAGGAGAGATCTTTCATAGCATATCGAAGAGACCAAGCACCGAGATGAGCCCAAAGCAAGCAACAAAGGATGACCGGGCGACTCTTCTAAAGCTTTGGCTTGCTTCTTAAGCCAATAAGTCCTGTGCCTGGTAGGTGAAATCCGTCTGCCCCTTACCTGTCCATTCAAGCCTTTCAATATCTCGTCTGGCCCTGTCTTCTGTCGTACTCTCCTCTATCGAGAATTGCTTTCTCGCAACTGTCCTGTGGAAAACGGATGACACTCTTCTGGTAGCCGTTGTTTGCTTCATGGGTTTCAGTATCCTTTGCTTGGTTAATTTCTTCCCGCTCTACTGACCTTAACTACTATACTAACTAATAAGGCAAGCTAAGGTTATGGAAGAACATTGTATTATTTTACGGTTGACCTGGAAGATTAAAGACCCATTTGCGTGCGCATCGAGTGATGATAAAGCTTGTCATCCCTCTAATGGTTGCCTCTAAGCACTTCGATTCTCTTTCCGTACTGCTGAGTAAGTAACTCTCTTCCCTAGTAGCTCATCCCGCTCATCTGCTAAAGCCAATTAGAAGGAAGCTAAGCAAAACCCCTTAAGAGCTAAAAGGAGAGTTAGCATAGACTTAGGCAAGAAGTCAAGAAGCTTTGGCAAGCTACATCTCAAAGAAAGAAGTCTAAGTCCCGGGGACTAGCGATAACAACGGACGTTAATGCTCTAGTTCTATCATCCGCTCTCTAAGGATAGGAACTTGTAGGGTTAACAACTCAGATAGGAATTCCAACTACAAACAAAATTCAGGACAGTGCAGACATCTCTCTGATAAAGAAGTTGCAGAGCGTTTCCCAGAATACGCTCCTATATACGCTGCAAAACTCGCTAGAGAAAGCCAAGACGTGACGGGTCGATGCTGGTAAATCTAGTACTCCTTCAGAGGCCATGCTCATGATGACAGAAATCATGAAAGAGCAAGGAGGTCGTGAGTAAAGGCGCAAATTGACCAAAGCTATTGAGAACTCAACTAAGGCTATTCAGGGATTCGAAAGAAGGAGGAAGATCATAACAAAGACGTACTTATGCGCCTTGAGAGGTTAAACGTGGACTCCCAACGGGGTTCAAAGGAATCTGAATTTGTTGTTGAACAACAAATCCCAAAGGAGTCTGAAAACGTGTCCTGATGAAGAATTACGGATGGAGTCACCTCCTAAGAAGTCTGCAAGCCTCTTCAAAAGGGGATGGAACGCGTATTAGTTTTGTAGCAGCCAAGAGTACAGGCAAACTACCTGTTGGTGAAGCTACCATCCCTTCTAAAGAACAGATAGGTCTCACCTACGGACCGCTACTTCGTAGCCTTATGTGGCACCAACATTTAAGGAAACTCCTAAGAAGAATGGAGGGGTCAAGATCAATGAACCAGGGTCCAATTCTTCTGCTAAGAAGGACAAACAAGCAGTCAAGCCTCCTGTTGTTACTACTACTACTACGCCTAAGAAGATTCAAGTACCGAAGCTTGTTCCTGTCAAGAAACCAAAAGAGATGAGGGTGGCCTCTGATGATGAATATGATGATGAGTCAGAGCCTGAACCTGAAGAAGAGGTTCGACAACCTAAAGGAAATAGGGCTCAAAGAGTCAATGGACCTGCTCCTATGACTAGGGGTAGTAAGGCTGATTCAAGCTGCTGGTCAAGCTAATATTGCAAGGGAGC
>CM020980.1:37936122-37978622 GCA_010134655.1 Fragaria nilgerrensis | reverse complement strand
GAATTGGGCAACCGGATTTCACTGATTAGGCAAAAAAAGAAGAAAATGCCATTGAATCAATAGTAAGTAAGAAAGCTGGTTGTGGCACTTTCGGAATAGAATGCCCTCTTTCAAGGGAAAGGGATTCAGCAACTAGAGCAACAGTTTGATCCCCTTGGATTGAAGAACAAATGTCAGGGAGAGTCCCCTCAAGTCAATCTCTGATTAAGGGAAACCTTGAGAAGTACTTTCCCAATAGCTATCCTCATAGGAATGCCTGTTTGTATGGTGAAAATGGTCGAGATATCCGCAGCATTCTAAGTGAATGGAAAGTCTCTTGGGTGGTTCGAATCCACGTCGTGGTAAAGCCAGGCTTTTATCTATTCGTAGATGTCGGGGAATTGGGTACTTCCCTTGACGAGGGAAACTAACGGGTACCAATTCACCAATCTCTAGCTTTCCTGAGCAGAAGCTCTTCCGGCCTGATGCGTCGGTACATAATTGACCTGGGTTTCCGTTCGACTTACTTGGCGTTGAAGGAAGCTCATTTGGAGGTGTGAGGACATTTTTTTATGAACAATTTGCCTAAATGACCAGTTCAGTTAAAGAAGGACTTTAGTTACAACCAATTTTTTTTCTTAGCCCCACTCTCGAGTAATTGGCCCCAGTCTGCTTTAGCCCTCTGACTAGACTTTTTTATATTATGGGTTTGGAACATATTAGACAGGGGTTCTCGAGCTCGAGGATGCTGCTTCATCGCGCGGACTCGAGAACAATCGGCTAGAATTGCGAAATCATCCTAAACGAGCGCTAGTTCGGTCCACCCTTACCTGCCTCTTTAGGTTCCCTGGTTGCGAATCTAATCATAGAATGAAGGTCCGTTTGAAGAAGGGTTCGTGCTCTACCCTTCTGGAATTCCCTAAAACGTCGTTTCGGGCTCCCACTGGCGCTATTTAGCCCTTGAACCGCGACCCGCCCAAGTCCCCGAGGAGACTATTCGCGGCATTTTCTTTTCTGAGAACATAAAAGGTAGGAATTGATGGATTCCATAGTTTTATATTCGAGTTTCCGGTTATGTCTCCGAGCTGGATTCTTTTTATTTAAACCTAGACGGAACGCACCTCGCCTCGATGTTCGGTGTTCTCTGGACAAAAAGGATGTCGACCAGATAAGATATGGGCGTGCAGATGGGCCCGAGTCCAGATAGAAATGGTTGTGAGGGTTAGTTGAGGAATCTAAGTGATTAGTCATCCTACCCTTATTCCTATCTGTATCGTTTCCCTATGAGGAGCCGAAATCGAAAAGGATTCACTTTCGATGTCAACTTACTTCGAATATAGCACAGTGGTAAGCCTTCTATTTTACAGAGGTTTGTGCACGTTCGAATATGGTGGAGTTAGTTAGTTAAGGGTTCGTCGAGCGTATAAGCTATCGTTAGTCGTTGAATATCGAAGTTTCCGCTCATGTATGGGCTCCTTCAACTACCACCACGAATGCAACAATAGACCTTCAATGCGCGAGCTATGGGCAAGCTCGCAGGCCCGGTGCCGGTGTAAGTCGCGGAACTCATTCATATAACACCTTTCAACCCATGACTTGCTACTAAAAAGCACCCTGGACGTACTAAGATAGACCTACATACCAGTAGCCAGAAAGGCAGGTCGACTCAGGCTGTACTCATAAACGCGTTAGGAAGAATTCAAGGCTTCGCTGCTAATAGGAATAGCTTCACAAGCTTTTGTATTCTTTGCATAAGTAAGCATGCGTGCATGCTCATGCTAGAAATGCAATACCGGTCTCAGCCTTTCCACAAAAGAAAGAAATGACTCGCGCTACATGCACCTTCCGACCAAACAAGGCGCTGCTTCTTCTAACTAACTAATAGTGTTGAGATATCTTAAGTAACTTAGTGCAAAATAAAAATAAAAAAATGAAAAACTTATCTGAAATTAGATACGAGGCCAGACAAAGAAAGACCAATCTCGCTGTCAAAGTCAGACCGAGCAGTCTAAGATTGAATAACCCGCAAACCTCATAAACTAGAACTAGTAAGTTTTCTTGTCTCTTCATTATGAGAGAGATTCTTTTTCTTTTATCAGCTCGGAAGTCTATGCTATCTAGATATTCTCTTAGCCAATTCATATCATTTCCGGGAGAAGCATTCCACCGATTGAAGTGAAAAGGTATCACACAGGGGGGATTCGGGTAGATATAGATTTAACTATATAGGATAGCGATTTCACACGAAAGGCGGCCAAAGATGTAATAGGAAAAAATTCCTTTGGGAAAGATCAGCGTTACGATCTGGATTCTAATTTTTTAAAATCTTGACAACCAAATTAAACTTCTTCAAGAAGAAGAATCCTTGTGAACATCGCCTTGGGCAGAGCCCTTCTAGCATCGCTTATTCCGGAAAGCCTTCAAAGATCGGAGTGCTTCACTGGAAAATACTTTTTCTACTGCAGAGGAGATCCCGCATCTGAATCTGAGAAGGAGAGTCTCACCCCTCGGGGTGGCTTACTCATTTCTCTTTTCATTCCTTCTCTCCTTATCTCTTTAGCCCAGTTCCAGGGAAATTCTTTATGAATAAATAAAATATCCAGTAGCAAAGCAATGAGAATACCTTGAGAAGAATTCATCCCTCCACTGTCTACTGGAAGGCGGTCGTGCCAGATTGAAGGTGCAGATGAAGAAGACGGTGCTCTTAGCTCGAAAGGTGGAAGTCACAAAAGAATCATAGCTCTATGGATTGTCTCTCGTCCCAGCCTCACCTTGCGAAATCTTATTTGTTATAATGCTTTCCTTATTCCTATACTTTCTCTACCCTTATAGATGCAGACGTTAAGACTCATGCCATGTTTGCTCCTTATTCCTTTCCTTAAGCAAAGAAGTCAAAGTCTTATTAATGCTAGAAGATAAAGGGCGCTGGCCCTCCTACCTGACTTCTGCCCAGAAAAGAAATGGCTTGTTCTCGTAGGGATAAAAACCACTAGAAGAAAGACTTAAAGGAAGGGAAGCTGCAGACTAAAGGTTTCACTTTTCATATTCTCGAAAGACATCCATATTCTCATCTGGGTTCCTTGCCTTTTCTATCTATCCTCAGCTCTGCCCTAGCTGCAATCTTAGCTTACTCACAGGAACTACCAGATAGCTGCTCCATCTAAACCATTATGACTCTTCTCTAACCCTACAGTTAACAAGGGGCTACATGCCTCATATCCAACTCCCAACTAGGAGAGGAAGTCCCGGGAACAAGAGCTACCATCTACTTTATTCTGTTATGTCCTTCTCATGATCGTAGACCACCATCCTAGCTAGAGGGATCAGAAATTGAAGTTCCGAGGAAAGAGAGGTTGAGTTTGAATAATTCTTAGATAGAAGTCGTTGTGATATAGCGTATATAGATATAGATGGATGACTGGACTTGGCTGCGCCCTAAGCCAAGCTGCACTACGTAGCCCCTCTAAAACCATTACACCTATCCCGTCCAAAACAACATATACCTCAACAGCAGAAGAAGGAATAGGAATGGACCGAATGATGGATAGCGACTGGTTCGGATGCAAGAGAGCCGTGAAAAAACTTTGCCTAATAAACAAAAACAAATAGGATTGATTATGTATCACAATTTCATCACTACATCGAAGGCTTTTTTGTAAATATATTGATAAGATAGCTTGGTACCCAAACAGTATCAATGATTGTGATCCTCATTGTGTACATAATTCGTGTTAGGATCTACCAAATAAATTTTTTGGGTATAGGGCATATAACAAAAGAGTTTCCATTTCTATCGGTCATAAAATAAAAAAAGAAAAAGCAGTATTTCGCGGATTTTTGCCATCACTGGAAAACAAATTGAGCTGTAGGCATCAAGGTAAGGGACCGAGATTATATACTGCTGCAGAAGCGGAATCGAAGTGATTAGAACGGAGCTTTCCAGCGAGGAATGAAGAAGCAAGGGACATCTATACTTTCTTTATATTAACTTTATGTATTCTCTCTTTTAATTGATTGGATAGGTTCTTTCTTTTGTTTACCGTAGTATTAGCTGTACTTCTTTCCTCATGTTTCATTCCCTACTTAGTCTATTAGGGTCATAGTCAATAGTAGTCTTTCGGTTGCTGTACTATTCCAATTTGCCTATTTTCTCTAGTGATTCAAGTTATAGTACTTCCTCAGAGGGATTGAACTAGCCTTTTGACTAAATAGATATGTGCATAGAGAGGTAATCCTTCACTACAGGCAAAAAGGAGAGCGACTTTCCAGCAGAAAGAAGTAAAATAAGAAGCTTTCGGCTGTAGTGAGTAAAATCGGATTTCAATTCCGTAAGCCTGTTAGTGCAACTCGTCTGGAAGATATTTTAAGGTAGAGGGAGTACTGAACCGGAGTTATTTCCTCTCTTCCGAACTTTCCAACAAGTGCTTATGAAAGCGGTTCGATCTCAATTAGTGCTCTATACAGAGTGTCATCATAGAATACCAGTGCCTCGAAACGCGAGGGGACAACTTGCGAAACTCCGGGTTGACACTATACTATGTAGTTTAGCTGGGCCTAAAGAGGTTACTTAGTATATCACTAATAGTTGTGGGGCATATTTACATACTACTTAATGCCTCATGACCATGCACGTCAGACGAATAGCTTTCTCACTATAGGACTTATATATCAAGCTACTTCCCGAAAGAAATGTATGAATAAAGAAAGAACGCATACTCTTACGACTGCTACCGATTGAGGGTCATCCTCGCGTTACAGAGTCCAAGCAACCACTTGAGATGCTGACCCTTATTATATTATATTAGTTTAGCCGGAGTAAAGAATACTCAGCTTCCGCTTCTACAACGGAATATATTATGATTCCATAGCGCAAGAAGATTCAGCTGAAAGAGAGAGATTGACCCTTGGGTAAGGGTCACACTCGGGGCTTCAATAGGTGATTAAGTAACCGACCCCCGTAGGGGTCGGGAGTTAAGAAATTATCTTCGTTATGCCTCTTATTCTTTCTTTATTGTTTTCTGGTAAACTAGTTAAAGTTAATTATGCAATCGTAAATTCATAATCACAAATAATTCAAATAGTCCGAGCTAAATTATATCAAGACTAGGTGTAGTCTACTGCTTCCTTCGCTAAGTAGGAGTTGGATGACTGTGAACACCCGGCGTTGTGTTCATCTTATTGATGATGTTACTGGTCTCACACCTCTCCATATGGAAGAAGATTATTTCGGATGTGGACACCTGAAGATATAAAATGGAATTACTTAGGTGATATTAGTAGCCCTCTATTAAATGAGAGTAGTAGCGGAATGATTTAGGAGTGAGTAGTCGCGATCAATTGAATGAGTTAGTAGTGACTCGTCGTTTGCAACCGTAGGAGTCCTTAGGGGTATTGGACAGTCTGCAGGATTGACCTACGCGTTACATCAAATTAATTCTTTTAGTTTGTCTTTTGACAGGCGTACACCTCCGGGTCCTGTGCGAGAAATGCCAAGGCTTATAACATCCCGCCCGAATCACACAAGACACCTATGTTAGGTATCTTTGTAGTGTACACGGTCTTCCGTGAAGCGGCTATCCCAATCTTTTTAGAGACAAGGGAGCTACCCGTTGATCCTCTACATATAACAGCTGATGTCCCGAGGAGGGCTTAAGTGTTGCAGTTTTAGTTGGAGCGGGGTTAAGACTGTCTGAATCCATCAGTCATTTAGGATTCTTAGGCTCCGGATTTATGATGAAATGATCTAGTCGTAAAGACTACCTGCTTACAGAAGTACTATATATATTTATAGTTATGAACGTACTGAATCTTTCTTCCAACAATAATTTTCACAGGTACGGATAACCCTTTGATTGAGCCTCTTTTCTTGTACTATCAATAATTATTATAATAAAAGCGGTACGAGAAAAGATAAATATATAAGGATGATACTGATACACCGAGTTGAGTCGGTGCTGGGTCTTCAAGCTCTTTCTTTCATGGGAAGTCGTTCACCCCTGATGTAGATAAACTTCCTTACTTCTCGTTTGACTTCGACTCTCTCTTGCCCGCTTGTCGGGCTTAAAGCGGAACTGCGCTTCTCACTAACAGAATAGTAAGTCATCAAACGGAAAGAGTGGCGTTAAAGAGGACTGGGGAGCCTCTCGAAGTCTCCGATCTCACGGCCCTTCGCTTGTGAAGAAGCTTGGCTAGTTCTCCTTACTCGGACATTCAGTTCATCCGACCGCCGCCCATGCTTCAAGATTGAAGTTTGAACACCTATAAAAGAACGTTGTAACGAGATCGCATAGGTCCAACATAAACCCCCTCACAGGCAGCCAAAGATGGGCGAGGATCAACAACTTCGTTAGAATCCCCTTTCGATAGGAACTACTATCTCTAACACAGCCAGATCTGGAACTTCATTCTCCTTCTAAAAATCAAACTATGTAATTATAGATATAGATGCATAACTCCAGCTTCGCTTTCTTTCTATCAACAGAATGGGAACCCTTATTTATCTTGATACGAATCTCCGATTAAGTTAGCTCTTCCGCGCTTGACTGCTTTCTTCGTCACACTTTACTTTGGGCGTCGTAGCGGAGAAAGGCTTGTGGCCTGCCGATTACCTGCTGCCTTAGACGTCTTTCTCTTCTCTTGTTTGTCTCTTAGGTATACCTTTAGCGAAGCGTTCAACAATACCATCGCCATCGGCTGACTCCAATGAAACCATTTCTACAGCAACTCAAAGGAGGAAACGAAGAAGAAAGATCTAATCCCAGGTAATGATTCTACTTCTACTATGGTGCTATTTGCCATTTGTTCTACAACTCACGGTACAAGTATTCCCTAAGTGAGTAAGGAGATGGAAGCGAAACTGCTCGAATGAAAGCTCTAGCGAGGAGGGAAGCGAAGCTGCTCGACGACAATGGATCGAAAGAGAGTAAACGAAGTTGGCGAATCAATAGCAATTAGGGTAAATGAAGTGACTCGACTAGTTAGTCTCGGGATTGAATCAACCAAGGGAGGAGATGAGCTAGCGAATCAGGAGCAGAAACCAAGTGAATTACTTTACTTGGATCTGTTTTTAGCTATATTTCAACCTTTTCTCCGATGGCTTTTGACGATTGGATTTCTCGAGTCTACTTTCCATGCTTTGACCATGTCATTTGGCAGAGAAGAAAAGAAGAGATGCGGCTTTTGACGGATGTTCTTAGGTTCAGCAACAGTTGAGGAGCCAACCTGCTCGACAATAATTCCATAAACACCTAGCGGAGACGGTGACAACCTAAATAGGAAGATTACAACTCCGAGACATTCCAATAGAAAAACAAATTCTAGTCATTTATGCGGCTATCAATGGATGATGGAAAAACCAGCTAGCTCGGATGCTAAGAAACATCGTAAGAGAAGTCGTCCTGACAAACGGTTATTTCAGACCTACGTGGAAAGCTTTCGACAGAAAAAGAAAGTGAGACTCGTGCTGCTAGAGGAATTGATCCGAAAGGTGTTACATCACTAAGGTGCTCTTAGCTCCTGATCACTGGCACTTAGTACGAACAACTACCTTAGCACTACGTTCTGACTTTCCGATTGGAGTTTTAACACAAGTAGATCGCTACCCAGGGCAGATGCCGGGAAGCAAGGTGGTTAAAAGAGTTCTTGCTCCAATCTCTTCGGCGGATCCAACTAAGGAATGAACTGGCTTATTTGTCGTTTTTGGGGAGGAATCCCTTTTTATTTATACTAATGGTTTTTCCATAAATCATTGGTGTAGCACGTAGGTGGATGAACCCTTATAACATGAGATCCGAGGAAACGCAGTTAAATCGACGTTAAAAAGAATCTGAAAAGGTGCATTTTTTAGGAGGAGTATAATTAGGAGGACGATATACCCACTCATGATCTACTAAGAGGAAAGTGGAAGTTTACTTGCTTGCGTAAGGCGGTAGCTTGATTGGTTCGAATCCAATTCGTGAGCTTACTTTGATTGATCCGGGTCGTCATAGCATTAATGTGCTCTTTTCCTCGGATTCATTGGAACACCTTCTTTTTCAGAGCCTCAAGGTCGTGTTTAAATAGTTTCAAGGCAGCTCGACGACAGCGGGGCTCTCTTTGTAGAAAAGTGGTAGCTGTCCGTATGGACACTTTCCTGTCTTGAATACGTCTTGTGGTTCCACCGGGCCGCAGTCGATTACTATAGACCAATCAATAAGCGACTTCCTGGATCAACATAAGGGGAGATCTAAAGAAAGAATGAAGAGAGAGCAGGACTGAGCGCCTAGCGCGAAAGCCCTTGCGCCTTAGCACAGCCCTTCCCCTTCTGGCCAAGCGAAACTTATTTCCCCTTGAATGAACGACGAACAATAAGTGGCAGACCGGACAAAAGGAAAGTACAAGAATTGATATCATACGTATCTCCGGTGTCCCTCTTGGAGCCACGTCTAACAACATTGGATTCGCGCTTAGCTCTCCCAAGCAAATTACCGTTGCTCGTGGACGAAGGGAGTTAGCTCAGTAGTACCGTGGGTAAGCAGTATGATTTTTATGAACCGCCCGAAAGAAAGATTTATCTATGCCGGTATTTCACAATAGTCGCCGGGATCAGAGAATTAGACAAACCCCCCTCCGGTTAGTAAGAATATTAAAGCTAAACAACTGCGACTGGTTGTAGGGCGTATAGCAACATAACAAGAATTGACACGATGAAAATCAGTGCATTTAAACGCACTGAAAGTGTAATATCCGCATCCTAAGGTTTTATGCATCTGAATTGATCAATACCGTTCATGTGATCGTAAGCTCAATAACGTAGTGAAAGGCGCTGACGAAGTGAAGTAATACCGGGCTTTTTATGCCACTTTTTAGTACTCGATAGCGAAAGATACACAAGGCTGGGAAAGATTGACTTTAAAGGGCCTACATTCGTCTCTGTAAGCATTATAATCAACAACGCTTGACATAGTTTAATAAGATTCTTTAACAGCTTTCCGCTTAACAACAGAGCATCCCTCTCAAATATTAGAGCTCTTGCATCCCTCTCAAATATTAGAGCTCTTGCATCCCTCGATTTATTATCAATTGGCACAGCGGATTCGAGAGCGGCATTTTAAGCATCTCCTTCAGCGCACATTGCCACCAATCTCCGTGGTTTTTCAATGGATTTCCTCGTAAACGAGTTTATCTTTTGACCAAAAGCGTACTTTACCGTGGGTTTTCTCTCATAAAGAGATTGATTCGTCAGAACAGATTCTCTTCCGCATACGGGCGGGATGCGAGGCTCGACGAGCGGGGGCAGTTGTTTGAGCAGCAGATGAAACTGGAATGAAATAAAGTAATAAGCTGTTTTAACCGGGGGTAGTTGGTTATGGAGAGGATGCAAGGCACCTTAATATGACATTATTTAAGAGATATATTCATTCTCTTTCTGCCCCCAGAACAACAAGCACTTATTGCAACCAATGCCACCCAATCCACGGCCAATCAATGCTTCAATGGACTCAGCTGCTTCATCCTCCCTTTCAGGCTTTTGACTCGTAAACTCCGCATCGTAAATGGGCATCTTGATCCGTAACTCGACCCTTCGAAAATGCTCCTTAATGCGCCCATATGGTTCATTATTCACTTGAGAGCGGGGTAAACTCAATCAGCAGGATGCAACAGCCGGAGGAGTTAACAAGACAGCATCTAAACGCTATAGGTTGAACCGGCAACAGAACAGCCAATTGTGAATGGATGATTGCGGGTAGCTTAAATTCAGTTAAGGAAGCGTAGTGCGATCCGGATCTTCAGAAGCTTCTATTCTAAATCTCATAAGTGGTCTTTACGTGCTTTGAATCTCTCTGAACGGTATGTCAATACATTACGCTTTACAACCAAGTTGTTATAGCTTGACTTGTTGTTCTGTTGCTATAACCGATTCAACCGTTTAATCTTATTACTAAGCGATGGCAATTCTTGTTGCTAAGCGCTCCTGAATATTTGACTCTTGTACAATTTCTCCTCTACTATAGTCTCATTCTGAAAGTCTTTTCTTCATGCTGCAAGTTGACTTCACCCCCTGCCGTCGTAACAGCACTTTGGGCGGAAACGACTCTGTTATCTTGCATTAGAGATGAAAAAGAGCTCTCGCTTTTGACCATGGAGATATATACCTACGACATTAGATCATCGAATTTCTCACTAGATGGAAGAAGCTGAAAGATGTTGAATGCTTTCTATCACTAATATGTCAATCCGTTATTGAATCATCGAAGTCAAGAAGAAGTGATGGGCTCGATATCGATATCAGATCCATAAGCGTTAAGAAAATCCCGAATATGCTGACCCGGGTGCAGTAAACGAACTTATATTCTCTTTGCTTTCTTTCAGAAGCTAAGCGCTACAACCTATAGCTTTAAATGAACCTTTCTCACATCCTTTATTTCACCCCGGGGTATACTATATCATACTATACTATACTATACTATACTATATATACTATATTTATTATATTATAAGATATATATAATACAAACGGGTCACCCTACGGGTACCCCGCGGAAGCGGGCACTGGACCGAGCTGAGGCGAGAGGAAAAACCCTACCAACCCCTATCCAATGGAAGAAGATACTTACAGAGAGTGAATGGATCACGGGTGTGGGACATGAACGTAGTCTTCATTCATTACATTGATTGTAAGACTAATTCTTATGCTAACAACCTAAGTAACAAGCCTTTTCGCGGATAGACTTATGGAGTACAACTCGTGCTTTAAGCTTAAGACTCGTCTTATGAATGCCAAAAGGAACTATAAAGGAGCGCTTAGCGACAAAAACAACTAATTCGCTGTAGGTTGAAGCGGCAACAACAAGATTAAATGCCACAGGGCATAGCCACAAGAATTGACTACGGGATGCGAGGAAAAGTCATGATAATATGACTTGGTAGCACGAGAAGAAAGATACGATGGAATTGAACGGGAATCCCCCTGTTCTTCAACAACTGGTGCAGAAGTTAACAACAACAAGATTAGTCCTGCTCCGGTCGATTCTTCACTTGAAGTGCCTCTATGGCTCATAGCAAGGGAGTTCTGCTCTGCTTCTGCTTCGGTGCCCCCATATCCCGGAGTGAATCAGATTCTTCCTCGACGTGACATGAGCGTGAAGGGGTTCAGTTCAGGAGCTCGACGAAGCAAAGGAGTGGGCTGTTACACTTAGCGAAGGGGTATTCATTCACTACCATTGATTGTAAGGCGAACGAAGATACTTAAAACCCTATCTCTGCTTTCCTCACGTATGTTTCCCTATCGAGTGGGTTTCGCGTGTCTTAAAAGGTCTTATTTTCGATTCTTTCAGAACCTTCGGCCCCTCTCCCTAACGGTCGAGCTCTTCTTAGTCCCTATGTCGTTAACCAAGCGCAATAAAGGATTAACCGCGGGCTGCTCTTATTTGCCGTCTCTCCTTATTTCCGTATAACCCTATCCTAAAGTCGGGCACAGCTCCGTTTCCTCTTAGTATCAGTCGAGTTCCTTCGCCTTTCACTCATCACATCGGCTCACAGACTCATTCTGAGGCTTTAAAGCCAATCTTTCCTTGTGCCTAGTGGTTCCTTATCATATGTGATAAAAGCGGTTTCAAGGGTATTATTTTCATCGTCTTTAGACTCGTCTGCGGGCAAGGAGTTTACTTGATATGCAGCTAAGCGAGAAAGAAACCGGTAAGCAGTTTCGAAGGAATCTTATTGCGCTGGGTCTGAAGGGGAATCCTATAGACTTTGCCCCATCGCTGCTTTGGGGAATAGGGCGCTTCCTTTAAGCCCTTCTCGACGAAACCCCGTGTTTTTTCATTACTTGAAGAAGAGTATCCCTCGGGAAAAGGTCACCATCGGCTGCTACAGGTAGGGCATCGGCTTCTCCGGCAGCTTGATTGCTTGCCTTAGCTCCGCTTCCTGTTGTTATAGATTCACTCCGCTTGGTTGCTCCTGTTCCGAAGCAATGACCTCTTTCCCACTTCACCGTGGAAGAGGAAACTGCAACCTCGGTTCAATGGGTTAAACAACGGGTTGATTGGTTGCCTCCTTCATTACATTCACTCCTTGATTGATCGGCTTCGCTCCTCTCGTATTCAATCGATACTCACCCTACCGGCAACCTGTATCTCATAACCTTATCGTTATTGTCGCTGAAAGGAAATAACGTATTAGATGTATTATCTATGATTCTACATGCATTCTGAGTTCTTGGTTTCTTAGATCGACCGATCGATCGCGAACCTAGCCGCCCACAGCGCCTAGCCTCGAGTGGATTGCGGTCCCGCGACGCGCAGAGAACCGTCTAGCAGTAGCGATCGCTTGAGCGATCTAGTTGTCAAGGAACTTGTTTCACCGGAGAAATCGTATAATAACTGCGTGTAAGACTTTCATGTAAAAAGTGATGAAACTCCGTGTTTTTCGCCTCTTTCCCTTGTTTTAAACAATATATGAAACCCGATCGAATCGACTGCCACTACGTTGATTCGGAAAAAAGGCTTCATTAGACGTTTAGCCGTTTGGAAAAGAAGAGGGACAAAGGTGCTCGACCGTTAGGAAGAGGGACTCGTTTTCAGAATCGAACAATGACCTGGATCCAAGCTCTCGACCGAAGATGGAACACCTGGAATCGGACTTAGATAGAACACCTGGAACCGCACCCTTGGCTTCTTCACTTCTTTTCCCGTACCGTTTCGGGTTGATTCTTCTTCCAGAACCTTGTCATTCGATTAGGGGCAAGCCGATGCAACTCATCAAAGCCCGTGAAACTCCTTCTAGTGGGATAGCTCCTGAGACAATTCATTCACTTTGCCCGGCATGGAATTTTTATGCTCTTGCTACTGACTGGTATACTATCCTGGCCTGGTTATTCTTTCCATTCATGTAACAAAACTAGGGCGGAAGTCATCCCAGGTTGTGAAACAAAGAAAGGCGAAAGAAGGAAGCAGGGGCTAATGAAAATAAGGCCTTTGGGCCACGTTTAGCACTCTCAATAGGTATTCGTACACGACACCACTGGAACAGGGCTTTGAAGCGCCTACATTCGCCTTATAATCGTACGAGGACATGCCAGGTTTGTCGCGCCATAAATTGCCTACTTTGCCAGATAAGAAACCTGTAAAGCAAGAGAATCGAAGGATGAACGCTGACACTCAGTTACTGGTCAAAGAGGAAGTAGAAAGCGGCGTGATCAGAGTAGCAAGATATAGTGAGTGGATTCCATTTTTTTAATACAGTTCGAAAGAAGGATGGGAAGATGAGGCACAAAGGTGCTCGACCGAGGGGCCGACGGAGGTGGTGAGTGGGATTACCGGGACTTGAACAATGCTACTCCGCCTATCCCCGTGGCAGATATGTTGGTAGATGCAGTGGCTGGTCATGAGATCATGTCGTTTATGGATGGAACAGCGGGGTATCACCAAATTCCGGTTGACTATAGTGAGAGGATCGCCACAAGACAGCGTTTAGGTGTCCTGGCTTTACTGGAATCTTTGAGTGGTTATGCCCTTTGGGCTCAAGAACGCAGGAGCTACATATCAGAGAGCTATGAACCGGATCTTTCACGAGGAAAGATCTTAGAGGTTTACATTGATGACGTGGTTCTGAAAAGCAAGCAGCGAGGAGATCATATCCGCTCTGAAAGAGAGAATGCGCCTTCACAAGCTAAAGATCCAGCAAAGTGCGTGTTCGGAGGGTGATTTCTTGGGATTCTTAGTTCACCAGAGAGGAATTGAGGCACCAACGAAGGAGGTGAGCAAAATCCGTGATCGATGCTCCACCACCTAAGACTAAGAAGGAGTTGCAGAGATTCCTGGGCAAGATCAATTTCCTCATAAGGTTCATATCTAATTCTGCTGGCAAGATACAACCATTCACTCCGCTCCTGAAGCTGCAAGGAGAGAAGGAGTTCGTGTGGGAAGCGCAGCATCAAGAGGCGACAGAATCAAGGCGCGAGCCCACCAGTCCCGCCCCGCTCAAATTATATATTTCTGCGTCAGAATTGTCAATTGGGAGCTTGCTGTGTCAAGATAATGAGAAGCGAGTAGAGCATGCAGTATTCTACTTGAGTAGAACCTTGACGGATTGCGAGACAAGTCTCCAATGGAGTTTGGCATTGTACTTCGAAGCATGCAAGTTAAGACATGTTATCCTTCAGCCCAGACAGATTCAAATATATGTTATCAAGGCCTATATTAAGAGGCCGGATTGGGAAATGGATCCTGGCTCTGTCAGAATTTTCTTTACAATTCAAACCTCAGAAAGCAATGACAGGACCAGAATTCCTTCGAGACCATCCAAGCACCCAGATTGAAGAAGGGAGCTCGCTGTGGGTCTGATTGACATAGTACCATGGTCTTTGTACTTTGGTAGTATGGGTCCAAAACCGGCAGGTGCAGGTATAGCTTTGGTAAGCCCTTCCGGTGACAGGTTTGCATATTCTTTTCAGCTGGGGTTTGAATAACAATCAAGCTGAGTATGAAGCCCGGAGATATTGGTGGAAATGGGGGTTAAGAATGTTACGATCAGAGGTGACTCGTTGCTCGTTATAAATCAACTGGCAGAGAAGTTTAGGTGTGCAAGGTGATATGGAATATCCCATATTTTCATAGAGCTGTAGACTTGCTAGATGAATTCCATGAAGTCTCGCTGCCCTCCCCTTTATAGTATAGTCGAGCTCTAAACCCTCTCCTTTATGGTCGACTTTGGCCCTCGAGCAGAGAACTTTGCTGCTAATGAACTTGCGCAGATTGCAACAGGTATCAGCTTGGCTGACGGAGTGCGAGAAAGGATTCTGAAAGAAAGCAAGCTACCTTCCAGAAGAGACGGTTCTGAAAGAAAAGACCGGAAGAAGCCCAAAATAAGGTTATGAAATAAAACCGCGAGTTGCATTCCTGATAGGGATTCGCCCACGATGCCTAAGGAACAACACTTTAAAACGCCTACATTCGTCTTACAACCGATGCAATTGAAAGAAAGGCGAAGGAACTCGACCGTAGGGACGGACTCGAACGACAAGGGGAGGGCTGCTAAGCGAAAAGCCCATAGCTGTTTCTAATGACTTCTTGTTAAGCTAGGCAATCTAATTGAACAGCATGCTTACTAAGGCGAATTCCGATCCCTTAAATCCTATCTTTGCTAGCCTTGCGTGCGACTCAGGAGTACCTAAAGCGCATTTAGGGTGCGCTAGTCTCTCCGTATAGGGATAACCCGTGGGGCTAAGGAACAACAGGGAAAGGCCCGTGGGGGCTAAGGAACAACGCTTTGAAGTAAGGCAATGCGCAGGGAATCCAAGAGATGAAGAAGAGTATCCAAAGCGGGAGTCGAGGTGCATAGCAAGAGACAAGAAAAGAAGTAATCTCGTATCGGTTCCGAATTCCTTGCATCGGGCGCATAGAACCCCATGGGTGAATCCCTATCAGGAGTGGCCCCCCTTATTTTGTATTAGTTAGTTTCCCCGGGTGAAATAGCTCCTCCTATAAAAGAAAGGGGTGCGGAAAGCGGAATACTTGAGGCATGTGGTTAGTGCAGAAGGGGTATCAGTGGATCCTAGCAAGATTGAGTGCATAAAGAATTGGGAGAAGCCAAAAAGACTTAAGGGGGGTATAACTCCTCTTGTTTCACAACCTCCTGCTGATCAGAATGCTGCTATCCGAGCCGTGCCAAAAGTCCGTGGAAAGAGAACCTGTTTCCGAGGAAGGAATCCGGCAAGAACGATTAGCCAGACAGAACGGATGGAGTGATTTCTTTCACTTCGGATTTATCGAATGTCGTTTGACCGAAGAAGGGATTCAATTGCATCGACTCCGCTCCCTCTCTTTTCAGTCGAGTAAACTCCCCGAATATCAACATTGTTTCTTTCTTATGCCACAGGTAAAACATATCGAACAGTTCCTTAGGTTCCAACCACCCTTGATTCAACGGCAGCTTCTTCTTCGAAAGTTACTGAACTGTTATCCGATTCCATGTCTTTTTGCCCGTCAGCTGTACCTCGACCCGATTAATGAACGGATAGATTTATTTGATTCCGAAGCCTAGTCAGACAATCCAATTCGCGTTGTTTTCCCGGCCGTGGAAGCGAAGCTAAGAATCAACAGGCGCTAACCGAGTTACCTGCTACCGTGCCCCATTCTCTCTTTCCGCTAGCTGTTCAGGGGAATAATTAAAATAAGGACTTTTAAGACACTTTTAGCGCACCCGAGGTAAAAACTCCTATGAGGTAATCGGAGATTGACTTTTAAGTATCTTCATTCGGCTTACAATCAATAGTAGCCAATGACCCGTTCAATTGCATTGCCTTGTCATCGGGGAAGGCCCAAAAGGGGTGGTAGAACGAGGGCTTTCAAGGGCCTCAACCGATGGTCGATCCGCTTCCTCGTCTCTTGGCTCTTCCTATCCTTAAAAGCTTTAGTATTAGTACCCCTCCCTGATAGGGATTCCCATTCACTCCTAGGAACTTAGGGCAAAAGGATCGGAATTCCGAACAAGCATTTTCCAAAGGAAAGAACAACCGCCAACCGAATACCTGTCTTTAAGAGCGAATGGGGGATTTTTAAGATCTTTATCTTTTCCGGGTTCATGAATTGGAGGTTTTTCCAGGTTCCTTTATTAAAGGGAATCCTTATGAACTCCTTCCTCAGGAGAGGCTTTCCTTGATTCAACGGCAGCTTCTTATCCGGCTGCTTCGCGCACCTCGGAATCGGGCAAGTAATAGAAAGTTCCTTCGTTGGTTGTTGCATCGGAAGAAACTTGAATAGCAGAGGTTGGTTCCAACCAACTTTCACGAGAAGGGATGAAAGAGCTCTACTATTTAGGTCAAGCCGGAATGCATACGATCCCATGCCAACGGGGAAGAAAGCTAGACCAAGGGTTTAAAGCTCGACTATAAAGGAGAGGAGACAACGGCGGGCTTCTTTTTTGAAAGTTCTGTTAGGTTCTTAGTAGCAGTCGGCGACCCATCATAAATAATAATGACTGAAACAAAACGCGCGTACAACCATAAAACCGGAATTTCCATACCATATTAGTCCAACTTCGTACTTGTTACCGGCGTAGAAAAGCTCTCTCTTTTAATTCCCAAAATACGTCCGATAGCGGTCCGGTGTCTTCGAGCTCTTTAGCCATTTTAGCAAGACGCTTCAAGGACTCCTCCACACTAGCGGTTCTCGGATTATCTAGGGCTCGCGCCCCACGCCCCATCCAATCCCCAGTTGGGTCCCATTGAGCCATTTTCTGGATGATTTTAACCTTGACCTCGAAGAGATCTTGGGCTTCCAGGTGGGTTATCATTATGATGTCCGGAGAGGGAACAGAAATGTATCGCCCCCATAGGGCTAATGCGGCCTTCTTAGCTAAGCTTGTAATTACTGTAGCTCCCCACGGAAGAACATGCTGTAAGATAGTGAATGGACCACGGGTGTGGTACATGAACGGTATTTTCAATTGTTGCTACCACCCTTGCAACCAGTTGTTGTTTAGCTTTAAAATGAACCCCTGTTACTACGTTATAGAATTCATGCTATAAGAGAGTGAATGGCTTCCGGGGGAAGGCATGAACGGAATCTTCATACATTGGCTGTTATTGTTGCTAAGCGCTGCAACCAGTAAGCTTTTAGAATGACTGTCTTGGTGAAGTAATGGCAGCTGATGCTGAAGCTGAAAGATACTTTTTCGGAGTAGTGGCATCTGGAAAGAAGGAGTCGCTTGGGCGAGCGGAGTAGGAAGACCTTGAGCGGTGAAGTTCCCAACTAAAGGCCTAGCCGAAGGAGAGGCACAAAGAAGCGGGAAGCGGCTTAGGAAAGTGGAGATTGAATCGGATGCACTCCTCGTGTTTGTATGTTACGTAGAATTAGAAGTGTGATTAATTGGGTCAAAGATACCGTTGTAGGCAGTTTTAACCGCTGTTCTAGGTTCTAGAATGGGGGATTCCTATTGAGGCATTAAAGTGGGTTTCTTTCTTCATCTTCCTTAGGGGAGAAGAGGCTTTAAAGCCAATTACATAAGCAGCAGTTCCCTAGCTCCGGGCTTATCCTACCCGCTAGGCTCCCGAAACTACGGTAAAAAGCATCGGAAATGGGAATAGCCACCAGCGTAACGAGATCGGAGTCCCTAAAGTCTTGAGCCGCTCCCCTCCTGGCAGTATCAATTGACTAAAGCCTATCGAGGCACTAAAGTTGAGCTTCACTCTTCTAGGCTGCTGCGAAACCGACTGCTAGCGGACCAAGGGACCGGGTGTTTGTACCTCGCGCTGCTTCGGCTTCTTTTGCGGAGGAGGGAAGTAAAGCCCATAGAAGCTTAGAAGTAGGATCCAGGGCATCCGAGGAAATGCCAAGTGTAACGAGGTAGAAGGTTACTCGACTTGAGGGGACCGAAACTGCGGCTGCATCTTTAAAATAGGTAGAACCACGAGGACCTGCGGCTAAGGTCAAGCCTAACGCCTTTGAAGCAGAAGCCGACTCAGGAGATGGGGAAGCAGATGAGGACTCAGAATCGGAAGGTGGCAGCCCCGAACTCAATCCAGTTGACGGAAGAGGAGCGGAGTCTGCTAAAAGTAGAGGAATTCAAGAGCTCGACAGCCAATCGAAGCCGTAAAAAGGAACTTGTTCCTAGGGGTAATTTAACTTATTATGCTATAAGTAAAGAAAAGGTCAATTGCGCACCGAGCTTCTGACTCGACTTCAAGTGCTGTGCACTCTTCGGACCTCTCCTCGTGATTCATTACTCGAGTACTCGATCGGGTGGGCAGCCAACAAAGGCCTTATTGCTGTTCTAACCTGCTGTGGCAGCGGCTGCTGCTATAACTCCTTCAACCAGTAGCTGTTTAGATTCCATGTCTTGTTGTTTAAGTAGAATGTCTTGTTTAAGTATCTTCCATTCCATTTCATTCCTGCTTACAGAGAGTGAATGGCTTCCGGGGGAAGGCATGAACGGGGTCTTCATTCAGGCTGTTATTGTTGCTAAGCGCTGCAACCTTTAATATTATGACTAAGCCTTGTCAACGGTTATTGAAGCAGAAGCTGAAAGAAAGTGAATGGACCACGGGTGTGGGACATGAGCGGGGTATTCATTGGTTGTCGAGCTGCTTTCGCTCCTCTCTCTTTGTTCGAACCACTTCGTTCCTCTTCATCTACTAGTTCTTCCTTTTCTGCCTCAGGTCTCGCTTCGTTTTGAACCTCCGGTCGAGACACTTTGGCCCTCTCCCTTCCGTCGGGATCTGAGAGAAAGTCATTGTATGACGATTGCCGGGTTTATGGATTTATTAAAGAAAAGGAACCCGTTTCGCTTTCTAATCTTCCTATGCCACCGGCCTTAGTAAAGTCAAGGCACCTATGGGCTTTAACCTATCGAGGCGTTAAAGTGGCAACAATGCCCGCTGCGGCTACGGAGTCTTCATTTCATGGCATTTCATTCCCTATCGCACGAAGAAAATTATTCTCTTACGATATTTCTAGTAAGAATATTAAAGCTTAAGAAAAAGAGTGAAAAGGTATTTCGTGGCATCATCGATCTATAATACTTGATGAATCAAAAACAGTCAATTGAACTGATCCTTCAGGACCAGGTGGCTATCCTTTCATTCCGCTCCCCATCTCCCGACTCCTCTTCATCATCTGAGTCATCGCCTGATTCTTGGTCTGCGGCTGCCAGTAACCTGTACGGGGCAGGTTCGACACGAGCCAAAAGTCCTGAATGAGCCCCAGGCCCAGATGGCTTATTAACTCGATAAAGTCGTGCAAGGGGCGAAGTGACTCGCCCGTAGTGCAAGGATTTAGTAAAAAGATTCTCGCTAATGAATCAATTACTAAATGTCAAGGGTAATTGATTCACATGCTTAGGCCCCAAGCCCCCCTGATCCATTTGATGCCGTAAAGTCAACTTTATCATTCTCTGTAAACGGCTGCTTCGTCTCCTTCTGCTTCTTCTACGGCTGAGTTGGCCTCTTCTCCTGCTGTTGCGGAGTTTCCTTGGTGTTAACTCCTTGCCGTTTAGAGATTCACCGATGTCAACGGCAGCTGGAACAGCCACTGCAGCTGGATCTCCTACTGCCGCTGGGGCGACACCCAATATATCTTCCTTACTTGATCTTAGATGTCAACGGGCTAACGAGAGTGAACTTCAGCCTTTCGGATCGGGTAACACTAGTAGATATGAAGAGGTTACGAAGACTGTAACTTAAGAGGCTTGATGAGCAGCCGGTCCTGGGCAACCAGTTTCGCTTTCAAACGAAGTTCCTTTCCTCGATTTCATAGCAAAAATCCCGCCCAATTGAGATACTTTTTCTCGCTTAGTGTATTAGAGAAAATAAAAAAAGAAATTCGGAATGAGCGCACTGCCGGACCATGAAAACGTTCTAATCTACCTTAGTATCTTCACCTTCGCTGCAAAAACAAGAAAAAATTAGCTCAAGTGAAGGGGCCCGCCTCACCACTCCCCTTCTCCTTTTCACGGAAGCCACCAAACCACAGGGGACTCGCCATGAAAAAGGCCTGCTCTTTCACTTGGTTACTTTGGCCCCTCTGCCAAACAGGATTCAATCCAGCCCGGGGCTACCCTATTTACCGGATCCTTAGAGGTCTGCCCGTCCGGCGGCGGTACCTCCTTTTTTTAGGGCAGCACCCGAGTGCCATCTTTACATAAGCCAGCGCGGCCTACCCGCTTTCCTTTCGGTCAGCTGCCCCTCAACCGCTTCAGAGGACTTTCGCTGACTGAATCCATCGTGCAACCATCAAACCAGAGACCAAAGAGAAAGACTCCAAGGGTTAATTTTTTATCCTCCTCGTCAAAGGCTTACACAAGAAGGATTAATTTATGAAACTGCACGATCGGAATACGGATGAGATCAAAAAGGCCATCATTGGGGCAAACGATGCAATAGCTTCGGTTAGAGCAAAGCCCAAAATAGCATAATGACTTATCCTTCATGCTGCGGAATCAGCATCGGACTCCCAACCGCCCGGTGGGCGTAATCTAACCTTCTCCTTCAACGTGGAAAAGGTTTGAGATTCTGAGCCACTCGCTTCGAGGTCATTTAGAGAATTAAATAAATCCAGCAAATGCGGCTCTCCGGTTTTGGTACGCGGATTGTCGAGCGCCCGAGCTCCCTGCCCCAGCCAATCACCCGTGGGGTCAAGAACGGCCATGGTTCGAACAATGGGCACCTTGACCTCGAATAGGTCTTCGGCATTGTTCTTGGCCCACTGATCCTCTTCAGGAGTCGGCGCATCTATGCTAGATAGCAGACGCCTCTTTATTGAAGCTACGCAATCCCCCCCCACGATTTCGTTATCTTGGTATGGATAACGTACTACGGGGGGTGCTTGATTGACGACGGGATCATTCCCCCGATTCGGATTTACTGAGGGCTCCCCGGTACTTATAGTTCTTGATGGGTCAACGGACTCTAAAATAACTCTTTCGTCAAAGCTTCTCCATCGCCTTGCCGAGGAATTTAAAGACCCGGACGTATCAGAGTGTCGACCATCTGACACCTCCGATCCTGTCATTCCGTCGCTGTCCATGGTAAAAATAAAAAATGACAAAAAAATAAGGGATAAATAGTCACTTAAAAAAATTCTGAGAAATACAAAAAAGAATGAAACCAATATGGAGAGTATCATATAGATGAGGTTTTGTCCCCACGATGCCTTTTTGTTCCTAACAAAATAAAGACGGAACAAGAAGACGAAAACAATCAAGACGATAAAACAGATGAAAATCGAAGACGGAGAACCTATTATAGCGCTTCCTTCTGATCCTAGAAAACGTCCGAAAAAACCTGCTACGGAACTACCGAGAAGGGGTATCAAACCCCGAAAACGAATTGGTACCATAGTCGTATGAACCTTGATTCTCTCGCTCCTTGCTCGCGGAGCGGCATACCGGAAAAAAGAAAGAATAAGTAGAACCATCATATCATCTTTCATGCACTCGAATCCGCATCCGAATCGCCACCTCCCGGTGGTCGTAATCGAACGTTTGCCTTTAGTGTGTCAAAGGCCGGGGAGTCGAACCCCCAACTAGGCCCGTTCCCGCCCGGAGGGACCGCCTGACGTCATGTTTTAATCAAAACACTGCCCTTACAATAAGCAGGGCGCTGCGCGGGGTTTACTCTTATTTTATTATTATATATGATAATATAGAAAGCGGGCCCGAAAGAAAATATAGAAAGCAAGGTAGATCGCAATTCAAAAGAAGGAAGATGAAGAAAGAAAGCAAAACGAGGCCACTGTTACAAGGGGCTCTTCCGCACTCTCACCATCGCCCAGGGGCTTGGTCGCTCTGTTGGGGCTGCTTCCGCTGTCGTGGGGTAAAACTGCCTATGTTCTAGGCCGCCCTTTTAACCGTAGTTTCGGGTTCTGGAATGGGTGATTTCCCGACGTTCGTCTGACCGAGGATCCCACTTCTTAGTCGATTTCATAGCAAAAATCCCGCCCAATTCATAGTCAAATTCCCGGGAAAACGCGCTTTTTCCCCGGTTTTTGACCTTTCCCTGAACTAAGAGCATTAACAAGATTTCTCCTGTGCGCGAGCTCCTTGGTTTCCACCAAGAAACGACTAATAGGTACTGCCATACGGTGACCGGCTTCGCGAACCCATTTCGGGCTGCTCATGGCTAGGCTCTATGGGCGCATGGGTTCTCGATCAATCGGTCCTTGGTGTCACCAAGAACTCAGATAGGAAAGGAGCGAAGCAACTCGACTCAAAGGAGAGGAGTTACTTCTTCACTTACGTTAGAAACATACCCCTTAGGGATAGGCAGGGCTCGAACCTGCCGAGAGAACCAAATCTATACCGCCTAGCCACGGATCACTTACAGAATCTTACGCAGAAACCTGTAGCAATCGGGAGCCACTTGCTTCTCTTAATGCCACACCCCATTCCTCCCATAGAGAAGCAAATAGAGAACGAAGCCGACTTCATTATGTCTCTGCAAGACTGTTGCCAACCTTCAAGGCTAGCATTCGTCCCCCTGCATCCAGGGCCTCCAAATAGAGAACGAAGTTCTTCCCTTACGCACGCAATTATGAGAGAGCGCTTTTAACAGGGGAAAGCTAAACAAAACACACTTTTACAAATCCTAAAACTAACATCAATATGTAGGGCTGCACATTTTTCCCACAAGAACAAGTGAAGCAAAGAGGGGGAAATTCATGTATAAGCTTCAGGATACGGACCATATGATCTATCCATGTCAAATAACAAGGGATACCAATCATATGAGTAAACCCTACAAAGGCAGATAACTTTGATTGCACAGATATCATCTCAATCCCACGCAACACAGATGAAATTGGAAAGCAAACATGAATAAAACCACTAGTTCTCCCGGAAAGAGAGAACATGAATCCACATAAAAAAAACATTAAACCGGATGATTTAGCATAAGCTGCCGGAAAGAAAACATGGAAACAAGGGAAGCAAAACAGGCAGCTGCAAGATCCGCCTACTCCGACATAGCAGCAGCATCATCCTCCTCATTTGAATCAGCAGAGACCGTCTCTTCAGAGGTTTCTTCATCCCCCTCCCTGGAAAGTCAGATTAAAAGGGGAATTAATGAAATGAATACTCCGTTCATGTGCTATACGCGCTGCAACCGGGTCATATTCTCATGTCTTATTACGCGGTTAAGACTCCCTTGAAAAGGTGAGAGACCGACGGCGCCCCGCCCATGCCTCTTTCACGTTCAGCCTTCCAGCAGAAAACCCCTCGCGGCCACTAATAAAAAGAAATAAGGAGTTCTAACCCTTGGCGAATACCTCTCGAAGGGATAATTCTACCAAACGTCCGAATCGAATAGGATACCGTTTGGCATAGTCAACTCAATAAACCTTTCAGGAAAACCCAAGCCCCCGCTGCCTTCTGTCGACTTTTCCTTCCCCTCCTCTCCCTAACGGTCAAGTTGCTTTTGCTCCTCTTCCGCTGGTCGAGCCACTTCGTTCCTCTTCTTCCTTTTCTTCAAGGACCGCTTCATCCTCAATCGTCGCTCCCCGCCTCCTTCTCCAAAAGATAAGTAAACAAACGAGCCGCAGGCCTCGGATAAACTCGTACAACGGATTAGCGCTCCACTCAGCCATCTCTCGAAAAGGAGAATACACTATGTTACCCTATCTTTGAACCTAGGCCACTGGTAGCCGCAGAAGCGGAGGGGTCGCTCCAGCAGCAGTAGCCGTCGTTGATTGAGCTGCGATCGCAGTTGATTGAGCAGGATCTAAAACTGATGAAGCTGAATAGTAACTAAAGTTATTGTATTAATGATAAAAGTACCTGGGGAGGGGAATGAAAGTGCTTGGTGTCACCAAGTGAATCTGGTTAGCTCCGAACGGGGCAATCGAGGATACAACCTTTAGTAAGAAGATTCCTTTGAAAGCGAAAGGGTGGCAGCCCACAGGTGAATTAGAAAATGAGGGGGCTAGGACCCACGGGGAAGGGCGGAGCTCAATGCAGTTGTTACGAGTTCCTATGAAGGCTACGAAAGAAAGCCAATTAATTCTGTACGGTAGTCCCGCCCACAAAGCCGCTCTAGATGCTGATTCTTATTCTTCATCTGGGTGGACGGTGCTGAGGAGAAAGGTTGCGAAGCGGCCGAAGCCGTGAGAGCGGTAGAAATGATCGCTACCATCTTGCACTCAATCGAAAGGACCCTGCCTAAACTACCAAAAAGGCTTCGATTCGAGATTATAACTCTAAATGGATCTCTAATTGGCTTTTTCACTTGCTTAACACATCTATAGCACTTCCTCCCTCTTACCCTTATACAATGGATCGCCATAGAAAGGCTTAGCAGAAGGACAGGATTAAACTGGCTTTCCCCGCTTACTCACTGTATGGATTGTCCCTTGCTGAAACTAGATATCCTTCCGCCACAGACAGACTCAGAGGATTCCGGTGGGATTGAATCCTGTCAAGGAAGCGGCACTCTAGAGGGGAAGGAACTGTCTAAAAAAAGAGCTCATTTGCTCATTCGCTTACACCCTTACAAGAGCACTTACAGGACAGGGAGAAATACTAGACATATTAAAATGGTACTTTGCTACTGGTTAGCGAGTCAGAGACGATTACGAGGGCTCCCAACAAGACTATAGTTGCTAGTAAGATTCATGAAAGACTTTTACACTACAGAAAATATGCTAGGCCTAGTACTGGTAGACACCTTATATCTATTAGTATTATTACTCGTAGTCTCCCGTAAGTTCAGGTACGCTTGGTATGAAACGTATTCCTTAGGCCCTTAGTCAAAAACGCAGGGAAGCAACTAAAACTGTAATTGTAACTGGATACCCCTCTTCACTAGCCTCACTGGCTTCCACAGACTCAGGGGTTTTATGTACTACTGGAAATAAGATATGCTAGAATGGAATATGCTAATACAGGACCATCGATAAGGAAGGACTTCAATTCAACTGTTTCGATGGGACTAGACAAATTAGCCACATCCAAGGGATCTAAAAAAAAAAGGGAAGTCAGAACTTGCTGGCTTTACTT
Source organism: Fragaria nilgerrensis (assembly GCA_010134655.1). Classification (NCBI taxonomy): domain Eukaryota; kingdom Viridiplantae; phylum Streptophyta; class Magnoliopsida; order Rosales; family Rosaceae; genus Fragaria; species Fragaria nilgerrensis. Next base: position 37,953,176 of record CM020980.1, on the reverse strand, counting down.
GCTTTGCCTTCAAAAGAGGTTATGGTTACACTTCCCCTTTCTGGCTTGCTCATATCATAAAATAACTTTCTTGACCTGGCCGGGGTCTAAACTTTCCACTTGTACCAGTATTGAGATGTTTTGGATTTTTCTTTGTCGCTGGTTCGGACGTGCATCGGCGGCCCCCTTTCTACTTCAATCGTGGAAAGTCAGAAGCAAGAGTCATTGATTCCTGACCCCCTTATCTACGACAACTCCAGATCAACTAATCTTCCTTCTAGTTGAGAACCACTAAGGGTAAGAGCAGCATCTTAGGTCTGATGAGAGCTTGATCTACTCTACGACAACCCTGATTGTTGTATTCTCGGTCCCCTACCTTTACTATTATTAGTAAAGCCCTCTCCTTGGGATCCCCATCTGTGTAACATAAGACTTATTGTATTGCGCGCTGAACTATTTAGCTTTCTCCTAGTGCTTCCACCCGCGGTTCTTCGTTCCTCAGCTCTTTATTGCTTTTATCTCGACACACAGCCCGCTTGTAGGCTTGTTAGCTTCGCAACCTCTGCTCTGGAAGCAGCTTATGCCACGGACCTTATTGAGCACCGGGATAGGAATATTAATAAGGCTATGTGCGAACTCTCGTAGATCACTCCCGGATGTAACCCTTCTGCTGTCTCGTAGCGTAGCCCATCCTTATGCTATCCATAAGCCTTCTCGTTGACAACCACATAGGGATAGGAAGATGTTGAACGAATAACGAGTTCAGTCAAGCAGGATGTTAAAACAGAACTTGCTCGACCACAGCACAGGGAATTCCTACTTAAAGAGAAACAGAGGCTCGTTTAACGAGCTGGAGCCTATCTTACTAATGGCCAAAGAGTAGGCGATTGAAAGACCGGTATGCTCTAAAAAGAAAGTCAAGGATAAGCTTGCATTCTAGAAGCGGTAGCTTCCGAAGGATATAGGTAGAGTGGAAGCCTTCAGCCTTTCATTTTCTTACTATAGGTATAGGCCAAAACGTACACGAGTAAGAGGAAATACGACCTCTTTTAGGCGGGATAGGTTATTTAGGATCCCTACTCTTTCTTTTTATTTTACCTTGTCGAAGTAGAAAGATAGTTCTTACTGAAGTACAAACAGCTCACCTCTGCTCTCTCGCGACTATGGCAGGGCGGTACACTAGATAAAGCTAAAAAACCCAAAATTTATTCTTCCCCCTAGATTAAACTTGATCATCTTCCTATATCCACATTACTTGATACCATAGCACAAAGCCACAAACGATCGCCATGCACTTGATCACTTACACAAGCAGTATAAGCTTCCCTCCATAGACTACAATGTCCATTAAGCCCTCATTGCACCCCCAAGACTTCACATAATATGGCACCCATTTGGATTTTCATCACTGAACAAGGCGAAGGTATCGGAATCGTCGGAATAGTAGGGATGTGGTGGATAGTTGGGTTATGGTGGATGGGACGGCGGTGGCAAAGGCATCTTATATAGATGGACCGAAACCGGACCTAAAGGAGGGCAGAAAGTGCAAGGGGTTAAAAGACTTCACCCGCAACTAACGATGCTTCTTCTTTTGTGTTTACTGACACCTCTGAAAAGAGGAATTTGTACGGCAGTCAAGGGCTCTTAGAGGATATCCATTTCCATCTATCTCTGACACCGGACATCTATCTTTTGATTAACCTGACTCTACTCGGGAAGCCACTTCTTGCCTAAGAATTGCTCCACTCCGGACGTAGCTAGAAAATTGCATACCCTGGATTGAAATGTCGTATAGAAATAGAAAAGCATATATAAATAACTAAAAAAGAAGCCGCGCGCGCTCTTTGGACAAAGCTAATGTTTCTGTGGTACTCCCATGCTTTCCGTTGGGCAAAACCCAACTACACCGCTCTATAGTTCTTCACTAGTCGTACAGGAAGGTAAGAAGAACTGACTTTTCTGGAGGGAATTGAATTCTTGTTTGTCAATCAATCTCATGCCTCAACTAGATAAATTCACTTATTTCACACAATTCTTCTGGTCATGCCTTTTCCTCTTTACTTTCTATATTCCCATATGCAATGATGGAGATGGATTCCTTGGGATCAGCAGAATTCTAAAACTACGGAACCGACTGGTTTCACAACGGGGGAACAACATCCGGAGCAACGACCCCAACAGTTTGGAAGAGATTTTGAGAAAAGGTTTTAGTACCGGTGTATCCTATATGTACTCTAGTTTATTCGAAGTAGCCAAATGGTGTAACGCCGTCGACTTATTGGGAAAAGGGAAGAAAATCACTTTGATCTCTTGTTTCGGAGAAATAAGTGTCTCACGAGGAATGGAAAGAAACATATTCGATTTGATTTCGAAGTCCTCATATACCACTTCTTCCAATCCTGGATGGGTGATCGCTTGTAGGAATGACATAATGCTAATCCATGTTCCACACGGCCAAGGAAGTCTCGTTTTTTCAAAGAATAGGGGGTAAAGTCAAATTAAATCCATTTTTTCGTTGGAAAAACCAATGCGCCCGGATAGATAGAAAAGGTTGGAGAGAGTGACTTTAACCGCTTTCCAAATATACCCCGCTAAAAGGGTGAGGGAACTAGAATTGTAACCATAAGGAAATAAAAATGACTATAATGACTATAGTAAAAAAAATAAAAAACTTCTTTTATCCGGATCCGTTAATTAAAGAGGTTACCCGTGCTTTCAATAAATTGGAGGCCAGAGATAAGAAGAAAAAAAAGGAGATGATGTCACAACGTACATCTCCTTTTCTTGATAAATTGGAATTAAGAATGAAAACGAATCCTAATCCTTGGATTTTAATTTTGTATGAATTATATGGGGAAAGAGTGATTTCGAAAATAAGATCTTACATATGGTTTTTTGATATGATTTGTACCACAATTCGCCGTTCCAAGGAACTAGGTGGGTTAGAAGGCTTAGCTCTTTTAAGAAAGGCGTTGGTAGCGATACCGCGTCTTTATAAGATCCTGAAAGCCTTGAAAAAAAATAAAGACCGAAAAGTATAGCTTCTCATCTTTTTTAGGTATTTCTTTGTTCCAGGACAGGTGAGAAAAAACAGAGCAGATCCAATACCAAAAGACTTCTTTCCTTAATACTCCTTTATATTTGTTTATAAAAAAAAGTCTTTCCCACGTAGTTCGTCGGTCAAACCAACGATTCTCTTCTCAAAGTAATAGAGAGATCTTTTTCTAGTTAGACTTCTATCAATGCAATGAAAGAACCATCCCTTCCTATTTGTCAGATAGAAAAAAAGAATAAGAAGCCCTTCTTTACCACTTTATGGGGTGGGGGTGAAGGTGGGGGTTTATATACAACCGAGGCAAAGTGGTTTATGATTGAATCTCAGAGGCATTCTTATCATTTGGTAGATCCAAGTCCATGGCCTATTTCGGGTTCACTTGGAGCTTTGGCAACCACCGTAGGAGGTGTGATGTACATGCACCCATTTCAAGGGGGTGCAACACTTCTCAGTTTGGGCCTTATATTTATCCTATATACCATGTTCGTATGGTGGCGCGATGTTCTACGTGAATCCACGTTGGAAGGACATCATACCAAAGTTGTACAATTAGGACTTCGATATGGTTTTATTCCGTTCATCGTATCGGAGGTTATGTTCCTTTTTGCTTTTTTTCGGGCTTCTTCTCATTCTTCTTTGGCACCTACGGTAGAGATCGGAGGTATTTGGCCCCCAAAAGGGATTGGGGTTTTAGATCCTCGGGAAATCCCTTTTCTTAATACCCCTATTCTCCTTTCATCCGGAGCTGCCGTAACTTGGGCTCATCATGCTATACTCGCGGGGAAGGAAAAGCGCGCTGTTTACGCTTTAGTAGCTACCGTTTCACTGGCTCTCGTATTCACAGGCTTTCAAGGAATGGAATATTATCAAGCACCCTTCACTATTTCGGATAGTATTTATGGTTCTACCTTTTTCTTAGCAACTGGCTTTCATGGTTTTCATGTGATTATAGGTACTCTTTTCTTGATCATATGTGGTATTCGCCAATATCTTGGTCATCTGACCAAGGAGCATCACGTTGGCTTTGAAGCAGCTGCATGGTACTGGCATTTTGTAGACGTGGTTCGGTTATTCCCATTTGTCTCTATCTATTGGTGGGGAGGTATATGAAGGAACGAAAGAGTGAATTGAGGAATGAAAGCTCGAGCACAAAGAGAAGAGGGCTTTGGAAAAGAATGACTGCGTCTTTAATACTCCTTTCTATTTGCTTATACAAAAAAGTCTTTCCCACTGTCCTACCCAATTTATCTGTATTCTGCCACATAACTTCAGGGATCGAAGGGATTATGGCAGATCATGTTCACCAAAAAATGACCCAAGAATTTTTCTTTTGCTCTTTCAGCTTGTTCCTTTTAATCGTAATCAAAGATGTTTTCTTGTCTCTCGTTTCTTTTCCGAACAAATCGAAGAACCTAATAGATCTTTAGAATGTCATTCTTATTCGTTTATTTACGGATGCTTTGTTGAGCTGGTTGGAAAGCGCCGTAGAATGTCACCACGGTTGCTCATAGATGTCGTATGAAAAGTTCTTAGTCTATAGATTGACCGCAGATTCTTACTTATGTCCGATTTGTTGTATACCAATATCTTGGTTTTTTCTACATGTAGCAGAGTCTTAAGAAGTTACTAAAAAAGTAGAGGCCGTCAAGAGACCTGTTCCGCCTAATCTGTCAACTCTAGAGGCTTTGGGTATACCATGAAAAGGCTTCTCTCATTTCTTCCTTTGTGACTCATAGCACCTAATAATATTCTCTTAGATCAAGTATGGTTAGCAAGTCAGACAGGTAGTTTCCTTTGCTCTTTACTTGATAACTTACAACAGGGAAAGAACCCCACTTGGGACATGCTCTTGGCTGCCATCCTATTTCGTCTTTCTCCCGGTATCATGAAGTAGTTACTTGTCTGTAGTTAGCTTTCGATCGGTCAACAATTAGGCAATACCCAGTGGATTGAAGAAGTCATGGAAATACCAGTTTGGAATATAAGCGGTTCGACTTGGTCGAGCTACTTCGTCACTGATTCTTTCTTTCGTTCATAAGGTCTTCCCGGTACGTCTGGCCGAAACAAAAGTAGTGGTGCTAGAGATCCTAAACCAACCACGCCACACTACTTCTTGTCTCAGTCGAGTTATTAAATGACATCGCGGCTTTTCCTGTCGCCCTAAGTAACGATGAGAAGAAATGCATTCTATGTGAGTAAAAGAAGACGCATCCGAAGAGGGTGAAACAGACGATGAAGCGCGAAAAGGGTGTCTAGAACAACTGAATCAAGAGGATTCCCTTAGATTATGGGGTTACTGATTCAAAGCTCTCATGAGGGGAGTAACTTAAGAGTTCTAATTCCCGTTCCTATTTTTAGTGTTCTTTACACTTCGTTAGCTAACTAAGTTGTTGATCCTCGCGTGAGGAGGGGACCTATGCGATCTCGTTCTTCTTTACAGGTTCAGTCGGATAAACAGAATGTCCGAGTAAGGCCGTGAGATGGGAGACTTCGAGAGGATCACCAGTCCTCTGCCACTATTTCCTTACGATTCTGTTAGTGAGTTCCGTCCCGCAAGAAGCCACCATAGGGGCTTTAATGCGACTCCTATGACTACTCAATCGATTAGCGGGAAGAGTTTTTATCCGGAAGGATAAAGTGCCCTAGAATATCCTGGAGTACTTGTCCTCATGGACCCATTAGCAGTGGGAAATCCATGGGCGTCGTACTGCATTTAACCCACTTGAATCGGGAAGAATATACTGTACGTTTCTCCGACGGCCGAGATGAAGTATATGCCTAATAGCATTTCTATCTATCAATTTATGGTCAAAACCCCCTGAGAGGTAAACTTTCAGAACACGACATTCTTACCCGTAAGGAATTGAACCATAAAAGGCTTCTCCGGCGGTAAGATTTTATATTCGAATACATATATTATGTATACGTTTTATATATATTCGAAAAAATATATTCTCTTTTATACTATATAGTATATCACCTATACGTATGGAATGCAATATATTACGCTTTGTCAACCGGAAGAAAGTGACTCGGGGCGTTGTCAACTTCGTTTCTGCGAGGAATGATAATGCATAAAACCCAATCTTCGATTCCCTTATGACACCCCATTACGTTTTCAAGGGCTTTAAACGGGCTTCTTTTGAGTTCCATTCTACTCGTGTAGACTTAATATGCTATTAATTTCATAGCTTTCATAGGGTTGCAACAAGCACCGATCTTTAGGGCGGCTTTCTATGAATAATTCCTCTTCAAGGCATAATATTAAATATTGAGAATGCTCATTGACTTGGAATAAGTTCGGCAGCGGATCACGAAATCTTGGTGATCTTCTCTATCTAATGAATGGGGAGTCTGCTTTGAAATCATCCGCCCTGCACCCACCCCCCGAGTATATGCTTCAACAGGAATCACACAAGGGTAGATTGATACAATAGAAACCTCTGGTAAAATGCCCACCCGTAACCCGGCGGATAAAGTACATTACATAGTCCGTTTTAGGGATTGGGGACTTACCCATTCAGTGACTTTGGCACTGGACGTTCCCAAAATGGGTACTATCGGGTCGGGTGAATTCAATAATTCAATAATAGACGCCCGTTGGCATTCCAGCCTTCCTTCTCCTTTCAGGGCCTACCCGAAAGAGAATCCAGTACTTCTTGGTCGTGAATATCTGAATAGGACGAACCGCCCCGCGGATATCTTTGCTTCGGAACAAAACAATTCGAATTAGTCGGTCAACTGGAATGTGTATTATCCATATAGGGGGTCTTTCAATTGAGAAGATCCGTCGACCTGAGACGAAGAGAAATGTCTATCTATTTTATTTAGTTATTCAGTTAAACCAACGAGTCGTTATTGTAGCAGATAGCAACAACCATTTCATCCAACATGCGTATTTTTGATTTTCCAATGGATTTACATCTTTCATTAATGGAAATTTTTTGATGTAGTGAGTAATAGCTCCGGTTGTTCGCTGTTCAAGAATTCTTGTTTAGGCAGTTCATACCATCCATACATAATGTTTTGATCTAAGATTTCAATTCTTCCATGTTTCAGCAGTAGTTAGTATATTGTTCCATGGAGCTAAGGTCCAAAATATGGAAGAAACAGGTGTTTCCACGACTCTACCGCCCAGTCAATTCTGTTCCACTTAATCCCTGTTTCATGGCCACATATCTTTCCGGCTAAGGAATGGGAAACCTTTCTCTTGTTACATGAATCCAATTTTCATTTCATCCGGGAAAAGCCATCTTTTTCTCAACAATGTCTTTGTCATTTGATCCAATAGCGTTTCGTTAGATAGGAACAGCTTTGATAAATACTGATAACTCTCGGATGGAGTATTAGAACGGAAAAATCCATTAGATAATGAACTGTTGGTTCTAAGCCATCTCTGGCGATGAATCAACAATTCGAAGTGCCTTTCTTGCGTATTCTTGATAAACCAGCGTTTATATAGAGTTGTAGGAAGATCTGTTTGGGAAGTAAGAAGCCCCTTTGGCATCTCTTCATCTACAAAGAATTCTCGATGTGAAAACACAGAGATAAAAGGCGGATCTTTGAATAGGAAAAAGAGTGGATCCGCAGGGTCCCAAACGAATTGGCTTATTCGAAAGAAGCCTTGTTCTTTGGAAGATCTATCTCGTGTCTGGTACTGACTCTGCAAGAACTCCGAATCATTCTCTTGAAGCCCATCCTTTTCATCATAAATGATCCGCTTGCCCTGAAATGACCTGACCCAATAGGGAAATCCCAATTCATTGGGCCTTTCGATACAATCAAATAGAAAGCCCCAAGGGCGCCATATTCTAGGAGCCCAAACTATGTGATTGAATAAACCCTCCTCTATCCGTTGCAGGTCGAGGACTACTTCTCCTTCCCCTTCTTCAAACTCCGATTCGTATTGTTCATAGAAAAATCTCTGATCAACGATAGAACAAGATCCATTTTGCATCATATCTAAGGGATTCCTTGGTTCGGGCCGAAGAAGCAATGTCACTCGATCATTATCAAACTGACTGCAATCTTTTTCTGTCCGGGAGGATCCCACCGGCGCGCCTTCTACTTCTAATAGGCCATGAACTAGATCAGAATCATTCTCAACGAGTCCATAAGAAGTAATCCCGTTTTTTTCATCGGGTCCGGGTAGAGACCAAAGGTCTTGAGCGACCGATCCGGCAGAACAACTCAAAAGATAAAGAAGTCTCGTTAATTTCTTCATGCTCGTTCCAAGTTCGAAGTACCATTTGTACAAATAAGAACCCCCCTCGTTACATGATTTCTTCTTCATATAGATAGATATAGGATCTATGGAGCAATTACTTAGAAGTACATTTTGTGCAACGGCCCTTCCTATCTGATAGAAAAGGATCCCATGATCCTGAACCGATCTTACTTGGGATCGCAAATCCCAAGTTTGTCTATGAAGAGCAGATCTAATTATATTAGTGTCTATAATTGATTTCTTCTGTGTAATACTAATCGATAGGGCCTCATCGGTAAGTGCTACAAGATCTCGTACATTGGAACCCATGGTTATGGACCCGAATCCATTAGTATAGAACATTTTCTTTTCCAAGTGAAATCCCCTAGTATATGAAAGAGTGAAAAAGTGCTTTCGTTGTTGTGGAATAAGAAGCCTTCGTATCTTAATGCATGTATTTAATTTATTCGGAGCTATTAGAGCGGGATCCACTTTTTGGGGAATATGAGTCGAAGCAATAACAAGAATATTTCTAGTGGAACATCTTTCACAATCCCTGGAGAGATAGTTCACTAATAAACCGAGGGATAAGTAATTCGACTCATTCACATCCAGATCATGAATGTTTGGAATCCATATTATGCAAGGAGACATTGCTTTTGCTAATTCGAATTGAAGGGTGATATAAAATAGGTCTATTTCCGGCATCATATCCATAGTTAGCGCATTCATCATAGTTAGAAGCTCCAGCTCCGTATCAAGGTCACGGCCGATATCGTCACTATCATCAATATCGTCACTATCATCAACAAGAAAACCCTTGGGCTTGTTATCCAGGAACTTGTTCAGAAATACTGTAATGAAAGGAACATAGGAGTTTGTCGCTAGGTATTTGACCAAATAGGATCGTCCAGTTCCTATAGAACCTATCACTAAAATACCCCTAGAGAGGGATAGGGCTAAACGGAGCGAAAAGGGTTTTCCATGAGATGGGAAATGAAAACTATTAGCCCCACAGGAGGTTTGTGAATAAGTAATTGTCTGATAATGAGCAAGGAATATCCGCCTTTCTGCTAAACAGGATGTATTGAACTCATAATTCATTAGATACTTTTTATGAATGTCAACTAAGTATCGTAAGTAAATTGCTCCCGGTTGTTCAATCATTTGATAACCAGAGTCATTCTTTGATAAATGATCACTATGAGTCAGACTCAATAGAATTTGATCAATCCTTTTTTCTGTCGTTAAGGTGGAGAACTGAACCAAGAATTCTCTTTCTTTATCACCAATCGAATCACTGTTCGAGACCCACGATTCTATTTTATCATCAATCCAATCACCGTTCACGTTTTTTATTTTTCTTATCAATGAATAGATCTCTTTACTTGTATGACTTAGATGTCTCGTATTTCTCGAAAAAGCGATTCGATTGATGGGATTTGGTATGATACTTATGAAATCGATGATATCGATGAGATTTATATTCAAATATTTCTTCTTAGAACGTATTGATTTGACCCGGACCGCCACCCCATAGGATGTTGCCGCCAGAAGCGGAACCCCGTATTTCTTCTAGAGAATCTCCTAATTGTTCCACAGCAACTAGAAAGAGATTCTTTAACCAGAAAGAATTCAGTTCAGATGGAGGATACCTATCCAGAAGTTTTCGCAACTCAATCATGTATGATGGAATCATCAAAGATTTGAACCTTTCGAACTCTGTCTGTAACTCACTATAGGCTCGAGAAACAAAGAGAAGATGTGTACGAACGACGTATCCAGCAATAAGAAGAAGGAAAAGGATTGAATAGAGGAACTCCCGAACATTTGGCGATCTCAGATGTGTCGATATCAATGGTGACTCATTATTTCGATGAACCATTTCTTCGGACAGAAGAAGATTATGTAAACACTTACTCGAAATATCACTTATCATATTCCATTGTGGAAGACACAATTTTTTCTGAAGAATTCGCCATGATATATCTGATCCATGCATAATATCATGAAAAATGGATAAAAATTTTTGGCTGCTACTTAGTATCGGCAATAGGTCTGAAAAAGTATCTAAAAATATCAAATTTAGATATTTGTATCCTGTCGAAGTAAGGAACCATGGCATATATGTTTGGAATATATTCCATTTTGAGAGAGTTGAAAAAGCACTATCTCGTTGAAAGGTTCTATACATCTGCCCTTTCTCAAAGCATTTCTTTAGACAACGACCCCGCCCTTTCGGATGGTAAATATTTCTCAGAACATGGAGTGTGAATCAAACCCATGTTTGAATTGAAATTGAGATACTGATGCAAGTTCTTCCCTTCTGAATCAGACAGATTCATATCTGAAAGGGGTTGACAATAAGTTCTTTCAAAACTGACTATTTGTCCTTCTGTTAGAAGTGTTCCAGAAATGTCTGCGATCGAGTAAATAGCTCTACGAACGAATGGATCGGATCGAATCGGAAAATGAAAAGATTTGTACAAGTTATACCTTTCGTCACCATTTTGTGGAAAATCGTTAGGTATGAATATGTTAGACACCTGTAACTCAGTTGGTGAAATAGTATCTCTCTCCAAAAAAGCATATTTTTTTTTACCGCCGCGCAAAGAAAATATTTTGTTGCGAATGAACAAGATATTGAGGAATTGTCCATATGTAAAATCATAATTATTGATACGGGCCTTTTCCACAAAAAAAGGGAATCCTTTGTTACAATAGAAGCAGAAGTGATGTGGATTATTCAAGAATCGAAGTCGATTTGCTTTATAAAAAGAAGATATCAATGAACTTCTATGAAATGGTTTCACGGGATTCAGCCAATTGTCGTGATCGTGGGATATCATTGAGAAATAGGAATCCATGTTATCAAAAGATTTACTGCGATTATTTCTAGTATGGAATGAGTCAATCACCCACTTTGGTATCTTAATCTTATTGAACAAAAACGGTGATATTGTTCCTCCGTTGATCAAGAATTTTGATTTTTGGGAAGTATCATGATCATCTAATAAGAAGGGTTTCCATTTTTTCAAATGAACGATTTGAAGACCTATTGATTCTAACAACTGATTGCAGAGTTGATCATTCGGACCTTTCAATTCATATATGTGGATCTCGGACCTATGAATGGGGATATTCCCGAAACTCATAAAGAAAAAAGGAAGTGAAGTTAACGATCCGAGCCTGTTTGATTCGAACCGGAGGAAGCAGAGGAAGCATAAGAGGAACGAACTCGAACGAATGCGCAAGGAAAGGAGCCAAGGGCTAGGCTACTAAGGGATGAAGAAGAGGCAGTTTACTTGACTGAAGTCAACCGCTGAAGCTGAATAAACGGGAATCCGCTTAAATCCCCTGATGGATGCAGTCCGGACCCGTAACTTATCTTATCTTATCTTAGGCGTAACTTATCTTAGTCTTAGGCTGCTAGCTCGAAAGGAGAACCGACCCGCATGGAAAGCTTTCAGATGGACTACTTCGTTCGAGTTGCTCCGCTTCTTCTCCTACTGTTTCTTCGGCACCGGCTGTTATAGGGCCCTTGGCATAGGTTCTGGTTCTAAAAGAAAGGAACCAAGGCAATCAAGGGAATCCTTCCTCTCCTACATGTAAAACAACGCGAATGCCATTTACGAAAGGAAATGGCTTTTCAGAATCGGATAAATCCCTCCTCTCTTATATGCAAAACCTAGCAACCCCCTTTTCTGCCTATAAACGGGTTTCGGAATCAAACAATTCCTTATCCCCTTACATGTAAAAGCTAGCAAGCTATCTTTCCGATATTACATATCACCTGACTTTTTTGAAAAAAATCCTTCTTCACCTACATGTAAAAGTTAGCAACCCCCTTTTCTGCCTATAAAGGGTCTTCGGAATTGGAAAATTCCTTCCCCCCTTACATGGAAAACAACGCGAAATCGATCGATTTTCTTGGAGTTTATAGGCAGAAACCTGGTTGACGCCCAAAAACACGGGGTGGAAGGAATTATTTCATTCAGAGAACTCATTTATTAAAGGAAATACCACTTGCGTTGTTTTACATGTAGGAGGAGATGGAATCGATCGACTGTTAAGGGAGAGGGTTTCAAGGGTTACATGGGTAGTACGGCAAACGAATCCGCATAAAAGTCCATCCCCGATCCCCTCATGGATGTTGCTGTGTGGGGCAATGTTTGTTAGGGTTAGGCTCGATCTTTCTATGGAACTCTTGAGACGTACTGTGATTGATTTTCCTGAGTTCGGGGAGGAGTTGATAAAGTACGAACGATTGCCGGAGTTTTTCCAAGAGTTTGGATTGATGGGACATCCCACGAGTGCTTGTTTCAAGAAGCTGGGCATTCCTTTTATAGAAGAAGGAGTTTACGAGTGAAAAGACCATTTCAAGCAAAAAAGCCGGGAAAACAAACAGACTTGAAGAGTGCGGAGTAAGAAAGTCTATTGAAATCCCGTTCATGTCCCACTCACTATCTTTCAGTGAGGTCATTCATTGACATAGCGTACTATATAGAGCCTATTAACAGCTTATACTGCATTGGTTGTACCGCACTAACCAACTATCTATTCTTTATATAGCGTACTTAGTGACTATCCACATAGAAAGAATGACTAGACCGTAAGACACTCATGAAGACATGTCAATCTTGTTGTTACCTTTCATCCAACAAGACTATTAATGACTATCCTTTCCATTCGAAGTTGTACTAATAACTCTTTAGTGACTATCCAGAATGACTTCTTTACAACCTTTAGAATGAGGTTATAGCGTTCTGTACAACGGTACATCCAAGTATCACTAATATGTCAAAGGTTATTGAAGAACTTGCTTACAGATAGAGAGTGGGACATGAACGGTCAAGTGCTGTTAACGGTACAACCAGTTGAATACTAGGGAAGTTCAACTGTTTGCGTTCTGCGCTTGCTGCTTTAGCTATAATAGAATAAATAGAATCAGTCTATCACGTAGTGAGCAGTCATTACGTTAGCAAGCAATTCATCTCGTTCTTCTTGGTTAGATGCCTCTGGGTCGCGGAGTATATGAGCGTTCTGAAAGAAAGGTAAATTCACCTTATGCAAAATAAGAGCATTTAAGCGACTTTAAGAGCGTATGCGGTATTCATCCACGAAGCCCCTGTTACAACTCTTTTAAAGCACTTCTGAGCCAAAGTTATCTTTCTCTGTTTGTAAAGGTTTGGAAGAGCGGAAAGGGTTTGAACTTGGATGGATTGTTCCAAGGGGCTGGAGAGTCTTTTGGGCTGGGTATGGTGTGAATGGCATTGGTTGAAAGGAGAAAGGTATGCTCGAAAGACGGTTGGTTTGGTAATCAAATACCTGAAGCAATGGGAATACCCGAGCTAAGCGAATAGGGCTGTTAGCGAGAAGCGGAGTAGCTCTTAAACCAATGAGCTTACGGCCGCATTCCTTCATTCACTGCAAGTAGCTTCCAAGCTTTCCTAAAGTTCTAGTAGATAAGGAGAAAGAAACCCCCTGCTCAGAGGGGGCTTAGTTAGTTCGCTCTTTCTTCAGTGCCTTATACTCATGAGAGACAAGCCCCAGGGAAAGACATTCTTTAGGGAACGGCCCTTGGTGGGAAGATAGTTCTTTGATCCGAAGTTCAAGTTGAACCAGCTGTGAAATAAGCGATTGTTCATGTTCACGAGTCAGCTCTTCTCGCTTTGCTCTTGATGCGGCATAACCGCGAGATCTGCTGCTATAGAATCAATTGCAGTTAGCTCGGAGATGCTTCTTTCTTATAATAAGAGTATGCCATCACTGGTTGTTGCCGCTGTTCAGAGCAGGGGAAGGAAGATGCTTTTTAATAGCTATCTTTCTTTCATACCCGCACGAAATTCGACTTTTCTTCTGAGATGGAGAGAAGGCCCTGTGCTACTATCTTTTTCTTTTTCACAAGGATTGTTTCAGAAGCCGAGAGGTGGAGCTAGCCTTTTAGAATATTCTTTTTCGAGATGCAAGAAGTCACGGAAAGATAAGATGTAAGCAAAGAAGAAGCTCTTGCCACTGTCGTCGTAACCGCAGTTGGAGGATCGTCATTACCAGCCTTGTCTCTTGTTGAATCTGTTTCCTCTTTCGACTGCTCCGGAAGTTGAATTAGCTTTGGTGTGGTTAAGCTCTTCCTTATCTTAGGACGAATCCGCAGAGAAGGGCCTTCGAACTCTCCTGTTTAGGAAGAAAGCTGCCATTGAACTAGGCTCCCATTTAGCATTGAAACTAAAGAGTGAGTGAGATTCCGATTAAGCGAGGGAAGGAACCCCGGGGTAAATAAAGTTTCGTATAAGAGAACCATTAGCGATTCTCTTATCTGCTGCTGTCTCTGACTGACGAAGAAGGAGTCCCACTACACGAAAAGAAAGAAGGTAGGAGCGGTGAAATGGTTGATGGTTGAATGAATGTGACCAAGCGCTTTTGTTGACAGAGAGATTCTCTTTTATAGGAAGCAGAATAAGCACAGTTAGCAAGATCCCCTGCTATTTCAGCTGCCGTTGAAGGATGTGATTGCTCGAGTTGAAGAAGTGGATGCTGGTATCGTAGATAAAAAAAGGCTGCTAAAAGGACAGATTTCTCTCTATTGATTAAGTCATTTCCCGAGTCAGATGCCATGATCACACGTTCTAAGGATGGAACTCGTAAACCGTCTATTCTCTATTCGAATTATTGATTCCTTATCCCCGGGCCACACTTCAGAAAGGCCAAAGGGGGTCCTTCACTTACTTGTGTGAGCCCGGTTAAAAGAAGAGTCAAGGCTTGGAGATAGAATTCACTAGCAGGGCTTTGTAATTGATCTACTAGTAGAAAAAGATCATCTCGCGTTACAATATCCCCTTGGCGGACTCTTTGAGCAAGGGTTTGCGCGAGGTCTGACCGATTCCCTTTCGTCTCTGCGCGGTGAGAGGGGAAGGATAAGAATTGGTTCACCCGATTGGACCATCCCGGAATCTTTTTTTCTTCTTCGAAACCCCCTGCTCAGAGGGGGCTTAGTTAGTTCGCTCTTTCTTCAGTGCCTTATACTCATGACTATAAGGAACCAACGATTCTCTCTTCTTAAACAACCTATATCTTCCACGACTAGAAAGATGCTATTTGCTGCAATTCCATCTATTTGTGCGTTAAGTTCGAAGAAGATCTCAATCTATAATGAAGAAATGATAGTAGCTCTTTGTTTTATAGGCTTTATTATCTTTAGTCGTAAATGTATGCCTAGGCATCTAGGAACATTTATATTTATTTGCCTAAGCATACTCCTTTATTTTATTGGAGTATGGCTCGGACAGGACGACTGGGTTCATACCTTCTTCTTAAAGGGGATCCTTTCTCGATCTCTCTCTTTACTGCTAGTAAAGGGAGGGTGCTCGGGGGTGATTCTCTTTTCTATGACTTTCGTTTTTAGAGCCCTCCTCGATGCGGAAGGGGGTTCCAATGTGACAAATATGGTAAATCATAGTGGAAGCGAAATAATTGTCCATTCGGAATCCAACTCCTCCTTGAGGTCGTTTGAGGAGGGAGTCCTCTTGGAACCATTCCCCACGTCGGAATCCAAAACGACTGGGACGGGGGAACCCTCCTTAAAGGAGTTGTATGCTCGTCTCGAGGACCTAACCCGTTCGGGAATACAATCCGCCACTTTTTGGGATTTAAAATCTCGAATGCTCAGCGAGCGAGCAGGGGATGGGGACGAGAACTCGGTTACATAACCCGTTAGTACCTGTTGTCGTTGGCAGGCAGCATGAGTCTGGGTGCCCTTCGGATCGGGAGTCATCACTAGTGATAGGGTGGGGGAAGGACAAAGGAAAGAGTGATGCCCATATTAAATCAATTGATTCGTCGTGGAAAAATTGGGTTCGACTCCCATAGCCCCGATGTAGCGAAAAAGACTGATTCAACGAAATATGCCTGCATTAAGATTTAAAACTTGTCGTCTACTTTCAGGAAATGTTCGGAACAGAGAACTTACAATAATACAACGCCGCATTCTCCGAAGATTGAGGAACAAGAAGAGATCTATTAAGAGAAAGATTTATCCGAGAAAAAATCTTAACAGTTACATCCAATCACAAACTACACGAAAGTTGCCCCTTTTTCATGGGGATTTACCCATCACAGAGATGCACAGAGGAACAGAGCGAACTTCATATATCCCTTTTCCACTCAATCCAGAAACAAGATCGGACGTTATTCCGGTTCGTCTCCATTTTTGTGAAACTATTCCTCAAGCAAGGCAGCCGATAAGTCATCGAAGGGTTTGTGTGAATAATGGAATGGTAAGCATTACTCATTTAAAAGTGTCCCACGCTGATCTAATATTTTTTCAAGAAAATGACGCGAGAATCCGTGGTGAAGAAATAAGGAGATCTTTCTATATCGAAATATCAGTTGAAAAAATCATAGGCAAATTCCGGCCGGTAAGAATGTGGAGAAGAACAAAAACGGAATGGTTCCACCTACTCAAAACTCAGAGGAGATGCCGTCTACTACTAAAATCCCCGTTTTTGCAACAGTTGGGTTCTTCTATGCAAGAAGAAAACTTAGAAAGAACAAAGAGGTTTGGATCCGAAAAAGTATGCTTAGGCAGTTCCTTCGCTGAGCACAACAGAATGAAGAGGAATTTGTATCATTTCAAATCCCTATTCTTATCGAAGAGAAGGAACGAGAAAAACCGAAATCTTCCTACTCGAACAAGAAGTCCTATAGTTGACAACTCTTCTTTATATAGTAATTCGACCTATTGCTCCGCATCCCCCCATAAGTTTACTATGAAGAGAAGAATCAAAAGGATTGAACTACCTACTCATTATTCGGAGG
>CM020980.1:37926122-37928622 GCA_010134655.1 Fragaria nilgerrensis | reverse complement strand
GTATGGATCCCTAGCAGGAAGCTTTCGCTTCTTGAATCTATATAAGGATAAGGATATAATCCCTATTCCATTTTTTTATTTCTTTTTTATCGAGGCTTCTCGCTTCTCTGTCTCAGTGAAAGTGGGATCACCGAGGCTCCTAAAAGCAGCCGCGATCTTATAGACCACCAGGCCTTTCTAAAGCGTTGAGTCCCGTGCTCGCTTTTCGAAGAATATGGAGTCCGAGTAGACGCCCGCGCTCTAATCCTTACTACAATGAAAGATCTGCTTCATTGCTATGCCCTTCGACAAGGATCTTACCTAACCCGATCTTTCAATGACTGCATAACCGCCTTAACCGCTGGACTTGTGACCGGACCTGTGGACTTCTGTTATGGCATTTTAACTCTTTAGTCAAGATCGGAGAAAGAGCAACCAATCTCTTAAGAGCATGTAAAAAGCCCGTCCTTTCTTGTGGGGTGATCGAGAGATGGATTTTATAGAGGAGTATGGTCATTGAACCCTTTTGATTCGCCAGTAACGGTTCCTTACATCAAGTCAAATAACGAATATTCTCCAGGACCGGTCGATTTAGCACAAGCATAATCCATTAGAACGAGACGGCTCAAATACGTGTTGTGATTGTTCGTGACTGGACACTCAAAAGGCGTTCAGAAACCCTCGTTATTGAGGGCAATGCGTTCTTTTGTTTCACTACCTGACCAGAGGAGAGGGACAACAACGGCTTTCCGGTTCACCAAAAGGCGCAAGGGGGAGTAGGAACGATGAATACATGAAGTCTTTCCTTTTCTAAACATAAGGGGATTAGATTCAAAAAGGGTCTAAGAGGCAACCCGCCTACAGAATAAGTAAGCCCGACCGACGAACTGTTCGTCTGTTTGACACCGAGGATCCCCTTCTATACCGTTAGAATAATGAATCAAGGAAATCCTATCAAATCGTCTGTGCTCACGAATCTATTGTGGAAGCTTAATGAAAATAAATTATCGTAGTATAGTAATAGTAACAGTCAACACAGTAGCTGTAACGTGACCAGCGCTTTGTCCTTTATATATATCTATATAATAATAATAAGGCTGCAACTGCGCTGAATGATAAAGCCTTATTCCCATTCAATTTGTGAGGAAAAACCTCACCTACTCTCTTCCAATGAATTCTATTAAGTAGTGACAGGGGTTAATAAGGAGTTAAGACTGGGTTCCCTGTTCTTAATATAATAGGGCTACCCGTGCCTGCAACAACTGGGTTACCCTTTCTCCTTCTCCTGACAACTGGTTAGCTAGCCGTCCTCCTAACAACAGGATTCCCATCCTGCAGCAACACTTGAAGAACCATGTTACCCTGGATCCCATTCCTTCCCTTGTTTTCCTGTCTTACCCAGCTTCCCTGCTTGCTTTTCTTCTTACAAGGCTATCCGTTTTCCTTCTTACCCTGTTTCCCTTGAACCTCCAATCAAGAGACGAAGACCCCCGTTCAAGGCTCTCCCAGAGCCCTTTCTCTACCTTTCAGATGAAGCTTCCGAGAGTACAAAGGGGTTAACAAAGCTAAGTCATAACTCATTCGCCGGAGGGGGAGTTAGAGGGCTATAACAGTCGCTTAGCTGCCCGCCGTTGGCACCTCGGCAACAGCTTGCCCGGCAACAGCCCGAATCCCCTACTTACATCGGCAACAGCTGGGTTTCCTTTCTAAAACTCATTCACTGGCAACAGCCCTTGGATTCCTTCTTACCTCGGAAACAGGCTCCTCGGCAACAGCTGGTTCCCTTTCATACCTCGGCAACTTGAATTCCCTTCTTCTCCCTGTCTTACCTTGCAATCCTGTAACCCTTGAAGACTGCCCCTTTCAGCTTCTTCTTCAATGACAACGGAACGGAGTTAAGAGGTTAGTATATATATTAAGTCGATAACTGCAGTGCCTTAATGCACTCCTTAGAACAGCAATAAGTCATTCTAGCTTACTGGTTGCCCGGCACCGGTTAGCCCTATAGTCCAATAGTGGAGCTGCTCTTACACCGAGTCAATTGAATACCTAGCTTTCAGATGTTGATTCAATGTTGTGCCAGATGTTTGATCTTACTGTGAGTTTGATACGTGGGAAATAAGAGAATAGGTTGCATCGCAACAAAAGCTTGATGAGAGGTAGCTTCATGGAGTGGAATGAGCATCATAATCGATGTGATTTGATTCCATCGGATATGTGTCATAAGAGATGTGATCAGATTCCGACTCCTTGATTCCTTGCTTTCCCAATTCCTCGCATTTCTCTCTAAGAAAGCTGTGACATCGCACTGGAAGATCCTTGTCAGTTCTCGCTTTCATGAGAATGTCAAGATCAGATTAGGTTCCTGATCCACGCAAGAGTAACACCCCAAACAAAGGATAGAATTGGTTCTCTTGGCGGGTTCGACCCCCGCCTATCCTAATCGACGTATTTGCGTCGTAAGAGAAGAGATACTTGACTTTTGAGTGTGATAGGATGCGAAAACCCATAGGCCCAATAG
>CM020980.1:37916122-37921122 GCA_010134655.1 Fragaria nilgerrensis | reverse complement strand
GCGCGATAGCTGTTATTTAAGCAAGGCAGTTTATCGAAACGGAATTGCGTGGCTCTACAAACAAATTCGAGTTTTTCTTTGAATGCGTTCCGCTCCCTTTGGAAGCCTTTATCATAAGGAAGTTTACTCCGCGAACTATAGAAATTCTAGCCCCTTACGTGTGTAGGGGGCCGGCAGGCCGGGTGCACTACTGGGATAGTTTACTCACTCGACTGAAAGGAAAAAGCTTCCTTCGCTCCTACTGGTACTATTTCTGTGCCTTAGCTCGTAGTTGTGTTAGCTGTAGTGCTGTCATAGACTGGAACAGAGCTGCCGCACCTCCTACATCTTTGTGTGGTACACGAGTCTAGCTGACCCTGAAAGGGCATTTATTGATGTTGCTCAAATTAAAGTTTTGCTTCTCCATACAAAGCGGACGGGTTTCATGCAAGTTGCACGATTGAAATGGGCGGCTAGGAAGGAAAAAGTAATGTAGGCCAAAAATCCCGAGAAAGATAGATAACAGGAGGAATGCTTACCGATTAGTAGATTAGAAGCATAGTCCTTAGCTTTTAGAAGCTAGGCAAGTCAACTGATTGACCTAACCCTTCTCTTCTTCCCTCCGATTTCGATCTCCTCTCTTCGTCTTCTTGATAGAAAGAGTCATTACTATAACTGAAATACATTGATGATGGTGACTCCGCATTTAAGAAAGCAGCTTACGGAAGAGAGAATCGTCCGCTTTCGGTTAGTGGCGGCTGATTACCAGTGTGACCCCTCTATCTCTGAGGTGCGGTTAGGTGGATCGGGTCGGCTTGGCCTCTGTAACGAATCTAGCCACTTCTCTCAGCCTCTTCTTCTAGGACGCTCCGCGAGGGTTACCCTTACATGTCATCTTCCCCCTCAATCGGGAGCAGTCGTAAGAGTATGCGTTCTTTCTTTATTCATACATTTCTTTCTAGATGCTTTGAATAGTAAGGAAGTCAGTCAACTGGAAGTAGCTTGATATAATTGTAGTCTTCGCTTGTTAAGCATATAGCTAGTCTTCTTTCTGAGCGAATGCTTACCTCAGGGCATCTCGTATAAGTCCTATGGTGATAAAGCTATTCGTGTGAAAGAAAGAAAGACGTGCATGGATGAAATTTCCATGAGGAAGAATCCACGGGGTGGCATTAAGTAGTATGTCAATTGAAGGGCTTTCTTCAGAAAGGCAGTTTTCACTGTTAATCTTATCTTTGGAAGACCCCAATACCTGTAGAAAAAGGCCCTCTCGGAAAGACCAGACCCTGAACGCAAGGGAAGTGGTTGTTCCTTTCGGAGGTAGAAATCATGCACTCTTGATGACAAGAAGTAGACAAAAAACAGTTATAAGGGTAGAAGAAGTGTGGCACCGAAGGAGCCGGAGGATGCATACCATTTCAGATTCAGTAAAAACACTAAAAAGTAGGGCACTAAAGGAACACAAAAAATGTGAGTTTCAAGAGCCGAATTAACCATTTCGGATGCAAATGACCGATCAAACAGGTGACACATGACCTCAAACATGAGGCATAGGGGCCACCTATCCGTTGCCGACTTTAAGTCAAAACAATGGCAACACGTTTGACCAATCGGGCAAGGGTGCCTCTTAAACGTACCATCGGTCGGTAATTTACGTAAGACAGCCATTAGCCAGTCATGTACTGGTTTAAGTAAGCGCTGGTTTACAAAATTTCCATGGACTGTGTTTTGGTTGATACCGTCTTCCATCCAAGTTGGCTCCCAAGGGATCCCTTGATTAAGGGGAATATATTGGTGCCAAGGCGCGTAGCGTCGAAACAGTTCTTTAAGGGAACACACCCGTGAATATGTTCGACCTACGTCGATAACTGGTTGGTAAAAATTAAAAAATGTACTCTTATCAAGCTTCTTAGCCTGTAACACTATTCGATACAGTGATAAAAAGGAGAAGTACATCCTAACAATTTCATCAGCCTTAATCGTCTCCACGTCTAATCGCCTTTCTTCGATGAAAGGGTTGAATTATACCGGAGAAGCCCACGACGAGTGAGGGATACAGGGACTGGTAAAAGAGAGGCTTTCTGATAATCACTACCATAGGCGATCATCAGGGATGATGAACACTGCTTAAGATAGAGCGCAGTGGTCAAGAATTATCCACCTTTCCTTTCCTAACCATCCGGACAACCTCACAAGCAAACAGGTGTCTGGCAATACACCGTTCCTTAGCGAGACCATCGAAGAGGCTGAGTTGTATATAAGGATACCCATTATATTCCGAGAGCTTTCTAAAAATCTCTGCCGCCGGATGGGTGACCAATCTAATCAATACATCAGTCCATTCCCTAATGATAAAGTACACTTCTGAAATACAACTTAGCTCTCGTCCTGAATCAAGCCAGGTCTTTGCTATCTTGTCTTGAATTGCATCTGTCTCAGAAATTTGATTCATTTATAAGTTTTTCCAGGATAAAGTCCACCTCCCCCTATCTACGACTTTTCTTTTGGGAGGCGAAAGGCGAAGCTTTACGAATTCTCAATACATGGAGAAATAGGAAAAAGAAAGAGAGTTGTTTCGCTTGTGTAACGAGTCCTAACTGCTAGCAGTCGACTCGTGCCTAAAGCATGAAATATCACATTTTAATTCTGCTTTTTCAGTAAGCGAATGGTCTCCGGGAGAGAGGAAAGCGGAACTTTAGATGGCAGTGGGTTTGGGTGAGGCAGCAAAGTCATCGTAGTAGTTGCTAGCCCCGTGAAGTTTCGAAAGGACTTTATTTCTTTGGTTATAGAATTAATTGATTGAGCCGATGTGACTAGGGCCAGGACGATCGGATGGCCATTCCGAAGTGATCTATTATATTAATATATAATATATGGATCTTGCCGGATAAGAATAGATCCCGAATAACTGATCTTGCATAACAACCAATTCGCCCCTTTCCCTATCCATTGGTCAAGCCGCTTCGTCCCTCCTCATACTCGTAAGTTTCGACGCAATGAGGATTTCTCTCGTTCGGAAGGGCCCCCGCTGCTTTTTCGGTCGTATGGTAGGTTGAATCTTATTAAAGCTGTTTGTCCTTCTGTTTCTTTGTCTGTCTCTGCCTCGCTCAACCATATGGGGAGGTTCTGAAAGAAAGGTGTCATCATCGAAACGAAGTGAAATTTACCAGGAATTCCGCAATCATGTTTTCACTAGGCTGGCTCTCTTCTCCTTTTTCAAGGAAATCCATCTTCCTGCGCTTTTGAATACAAAACTGGTACACATTGGATGTACAGGCTGCCATTCAAGGGTCAATGCTCGGCTTCCGCTCCAACAACTTCACGGTCAACTTCCTGCGGTTGGGACTTTTCGCTTCCTTTGAGTCGGCTTGTCCGTTCTGTAGAGGTTTGTTTTCCCAAGGCGAGCTTTACTTTACGACGAGAGCGGCACGGAAGGGCTTTGGTCAATGGATGGATTTCATAGAAGGCCAGAAGGCCAAGAAAACAGTACAGCAGGCCCAAAAGCCCAAAGCAACAGGACAAGGATCTCGTGGACAGGCCCACAAGAACCAATAAGCAGTAAATAAACAGAGGCATAACTACTGAACCGTGCCGATACAAACAAGGTAGCTCAGAGAGAAAACCCCCAATGGGAAAGAAAAACTTAACAAAAGTAAAAACTCAGACCAAGATGGGTCGGAGGACCAGGTAATCCATCAGCAGTAAGAACGCGAAGCAGGGAAGGTGGTGGTCTGTCGACCCAACATTGAAGTCCCACCTCCCGATCGGCAAGCGAGGCGGCGGCAGAATTCGCTTCTCTTGGAACCCAGTTCCAGTGAACCTCAGAGAATTCCGACTGCTTTTTCCTGATCATGCGGATCAGTGGGTAAATTGTCCAGTCCCCAGAATACTTCCGGTTCTTCAGATTGGTAAGAGTATAGCTTCTGCTTCAGCTGTGCGGAGCAGCAAGTGAGAGATAACCCTCCCAACTCCCTGGGCATGGCGTATAACTACACCAAGGCCTGCTCATCATGAATAGAATTGAAAAGCCGGCCGAAAACGAATAAAAAAAAGGATCTGCCCCGAAGAATCCGACTTTTCAAATAGCCTTCCACCCAAGGAACGAAATGAAGAGGACGGCGAGGTGGCAGTGAAGTGCTCGACCATAGATAGCATAGTCGGCACCGAACGTAGTGAGGTGGGAAGCAAAGGCTCTGAAAGAGTTCAATTTTTTACAAGTTCTACCAGTGTGAAATCTCACTTTACCGTTTTTGCTAAAAAAAACCTGCTCGATCTGCAACAATTCCGTTTTACCTACACGTGATTTCTTACCTTGCCTTTTTTGCCCTAAACGGATCCGACTTTTAGGAAAATTCTAATTTACCTACATGCCAAATCTGACTTTCCCATTTTCGCTAAGGAGATCGTTCCTTTTTTTTTTTAAGTTCATTTTACCTAGCTGTCAAAGTGATCATTTTCCGCAAATCGCTCTCTTTCTCATCCCGATCTCGAGTCTTATAGAAGATCTCGCCATGCAGCTGACGCCAGCATGTCAATAAGTTGCATGAGCCTATGAGTGGAAAGACTAAAAAAGAACCCTTCTATCTTCACTGCCTACTTCGTAGCCTCACCTCGCCACGCTCAGTGCCTTTGCTTCGCAACCTTCACTTCGTTTCTTCACTTATCCTTCGGAGCCTCTCACTAAGGTTCGAGCAGCTTCACTCCGTTCGAAACCTTTGAATTGCTTTTCTCTTCCGCCATAACAAAATGTAATCCCCAACGACAAAGGAACGAGCATTTTCGGGGACTAGCCCGCTTCCCATTACTCAAGAGGGAAATTCCTCGCACATAATTAAGGGAGCCATTGAAAGGTGACTGAAACACCAGAAACGGGGACTACCCGAGCTAATGATAGAGGCAAGAACACTTTCCGGCCAAGTCCCATTAATTGATCATAACGATATCGTGGAAATGCTGCACGGACCCATATATATAGGAACGGAAAGAGAATCACCTTGATACTAAACCAGATCGAGCCCGGG
>CM020980.1:37891122-37911122 GCA_010134655.1 Fragaria nilgerrensis | reverse complement strand
AGAACAAATATGTCAATCCAGATAGTTAACGGTACAACCGGTTATCAATTGACATGTCTTCAATATCCCTATTCTCATCTTCCAGTTTTCAACCATAGGAACATACCACGGGGAGTTCTTCCGGTAGTTTACTTGCGGATCAATGTCATTGGACTTCGCTATAAAGTCTTAGTTTTGCGCATTCGGAGAAAGGTCAGACACAAGAAAGGGCTTTCGTCGACCTTAACCAAACTGAAAAAGTCAGAAAAGAGGCTTCGGTAAGCAGCAGCCCCACCAAGTGGTCCATGCAGTCAAAGCATCGGCTTGCATGCCAAAGGATTCCTCTTTGGTTTGGAGCTGTAAGCAGCCCTCACAGTCCAGTGGTAACCCGAGAGGTCAGTCAGGTCAGGAAATACAGCCCGATCAAGTGAGGCCGGAAAGACAGGCTAGTGGACTCCTCTGTCCCTTGCCCCTTTCCATCAAAAACAAACCAAGCCCCAGAAGCCGATATGAAAGGCTTCGGTCGTGATAAAGGGAGCCCGTCACAAAAGACCAAAGCATGATTGTTCTGTCCCGGGTGCCTCCCTCCTATTATGTAAACGTAAGGGCGGTGGTTCAGTGGCTAGAGGTAAAAGACTCTCCGGGCCAATTATTTTTCCCGAAAAACCCGTACCGTAGCAAAAGCCGATAGCTTCTTATCGGGAGGAAGACGACATCTCTAAGTGAATGCTTAACAAAAATCTCCAGAATGCGCAGAGCACCATTGAGAGACAAAGATGTCAAGCGGGGAATGAGAAAGAGAGATGTTAATGATGAAGGAGGCTTGGGACCGCTTTCGGGTTGGATTCACTTACCGAATTTGAGTGGCTCCATGTCACAGCCATATAGCTTGTCACAACTCAACACTCCTCCAAGACTAAGAAATGATAGCTGGTATTAGTCGAGTAGGCAGAACTCGATCTAACGATGAAAGTAGGTATCTCCCTGAGTGTAACAAAGAAGGTACGCGATGAGTGTAGAATCGAATTCTTAAACCAATCCAGCTAAGCACGGAGTTAAACCAAGCCAGTCCAGTCCCCGAAACAAGCTAGTAGCTAACTCGAAAGCAAGGGTAGCTCAAACAAAGAAGTATCCCCATCCATACATTCCTAAATGCCCTGAGGAAGGAATGAACTAAGGTATTCCCTATTTTGCAAACTCGGAGTTAGCAAGTAGGAAGTGAAACCAAGTAAACCAAGCGGGTTTCACCGTAAGAAAGATCAATCATAGGCAGGCACATCCGCTAAAGCTTCCGGAAAAATTCCTGTTGAAAAGATCTTCTATAGGTCCAGACCATACCCACCACAGTGAGGGTTTGAAAGCTTGCTTTTTTTTATGCTAAGAAAGCACTTCCTATTGTTGCTCGGCCGGGCCGTGAAAGAGTGAAAGAAAGCTATCCAGGAAGACGCTAACCCAAGCCGTTGTTGGAATAGCAGGAAAGACAGGAAGACGCTAACCCATCAAGTAGCTCTCCGAGCCACGATCGAACTGGGAATAAACGCGTAGGTGGAGAAGCAAGTGAACTCTTAACTCTTTTTCTAGGCTCGGGGATCACCTTTTCTTGCTGTCATGAGTGCCCCTTTCTCAAACTTTTCTCTAATATAAGGGCTGCCCTTTGCTGCTATTACATGAGCTTGAAAGAGCTTTCTTTATTTATAACACTTCTCTCTTTCTCAGAGCAAGTGCTTCTGCCTCATCCTGTTCCTGAACGGTGAGGCATCCCAAGCCCCTGTAACATTTGGCTTTTTGCGTCCTTCTGCCCGGCCTGGTAACTGCCGCTTCGATCAAGCGTTAAACTACTACTTATGGCTTCGGTCGAGAAAGGTATGGGCCTATGGGTCGGGTTCGTAGTAGCAGACGGACAATTAAAGTACGTGGGGTCTGCTTGGTGAAGCGAAGTAGACGGGTATCCCCCAACGAACTAGCCACTCGTTATTGTAGCAAGGCGCCGTGGGTCTTGCGAGCTTCTGGGTGTATACGAATCTCCTCGATTCCTCTATATGTAAGGAAATAGCTACATCCAAAAGGGGCAATGGTCGCCGGACCGCCCTGGACTCTCCCAACAGTCTTTAGCCGCTTGAATGGCGCTCTTAGAATGGCTTGTGCTTCAAGAAAACCTACATGGCTGGAAAAAGGGGCACAGACAGAGAACCACTCTGAGTCTTTATTCCCCGTTATTGAGAGTCCCTAGTCTTCTTTCTTTGAAGACATTTTTGAATTCGCACCTTTGGGCTATGACGGTTCTTAGCTTCCCGGGACGGGACTAGCCGACTCAAGTAGGAACGAGGGGTATAACTATTACTACTATACGATAAATGCTTTCCGCCCGTACAAGGCGGCTTACCAAGGCTTACCGAATTTCTTCAACGGCCTATGTGCTACGATTAGGACTTGCGGCTTTACCGACACTGCCGCTTCTCCTTTCTCCCCAGCCCCGAAATGAGGCTATTTACCTTCTCTACGACCACAGACTGAAGTTAAAAGATCCACCGGAGATAGTCCTTTCTTTGACCTATCTTGACTTTAGTGGGTCTACGAATCCGCGGAGGGACAAGTCTGCTAGTGACCAAGCATCGAGTCAAGATAGGAGCAACCCCCCATTCCAACCAACCTATAAAACAAGTTTTCACTAGTATCTGGAAGGCGGGAAGAGCTCTATTGGAGCATTTGGGCGGGAAGCCCTACAGTAATGGGATCCGTTACTTGACTTGTGAAGCCCTGTGCTCGAAGCAAAATCAGATTACTTGCACAAACAAAGAAAGTGACCAAAGATATATTCAAAACTTAGAAAAAGGAAGCCCAATTTCCTGAACATTGCCTCGGTAGAATCAAACCCAACTAATACGAAAGCCCATCTCCCGAAACAAGAAAATCAAAGCAAAAGTGCCTCGCGGCTGTCGCCCCTCTCTCCTTTATGTTAGCCATCCCGGGAGCACCTGACCTCATCTCTGTCGGTGAAATTCGATCACAGACTTTCGCTCCTCTCACATTCGTTCGAGTGGCTTCGCTCCTTATCGAAGGCTTTTCTTAGATATCTCCTTCCGGTTCAGCCGTACCCCCATACTTAACCCAACCTATTCCCTAAGCAAAGGAAGAAGTAAAGTTCCACCCTTCCGTAACCCTAGCTTTGATTTCAGACAGGGCTATAGGTTGATGAGGAAGAAGATAATTCTATAACAGCCCTACTATCTTCTGATCGTGACTAAAAAGAAAGAAAAGAAAGATCCCTACCGTTCGTTTCCGGAGGTAGCCCGGTCGGATAAGAAAGAAGAGAGAAAGGATGGATTGATTCCATTGAGGAGGGCTATCGCTTATATTAAAATATAAGCTATAATCACAGACCGAGTTGATCTCAGAAAGAAGAGGAGGAACTCTCGGGGCCAATTTAAGTTGGATCTGGCAAGATCAGGTGCACTTCGCCTTCACTCTTCTTTGCTTCTCCTGTCCACTATGGCTGAAGTCAAACTAGACTTTGAGTTCCTCTTTTAATAACATAAAAAAAGCATTCCACAGTCGTAGGTACGCAGTCGGATATCAATAATAACTTACCCCGCGTTAGGAGAGTGAGGAGTGAACGGACTCAAATACAGTTGTCAGGAGGGGCCTCCGGCTTAGACATTAGGCATGAGAATCGGCCAATGCATTCACTCACATCCGTTGATTGCGGTGCGCCATACACCAAGCTTGTTTCAGAGCGGATGTCAGGAGTGGAAAGGAAGAGTTCTACCGAGGACTTAGTCAAGCAGTTACGGTAGCAGTCCTCTTTGTAATCTTACATGACAGCTTTCGAATCAACCTTCCTTCGGTTTTTCATTGTCTTTTTCTCTGCTTCTTGCCATTCCGCTTCTCCGAAAAGATAAAAACATACACAACTAGCATACCAACCCATCAACAAACCCAAAGGGGAGAGCGAAGGCACTGTCGGGTGACAGGGATAGAATGGGATAATGAGCTAGAGGAGTCCATTCCCTCACTCGCTTTCCATATTTATGACATCTGCTTTCAATGTCAGCTGGATTGGCTAGTTGATTGTTAGTTCGATTTTCATTAGTTTCAAAGGCTTGATTGCCCCGGCTCAACTCACTAGGAAGATAGAACAAAAAAATGAGTAGTAGCGGCGCAGAAGGAGCTTGACACCTTTCTTTCAAGACTCTCTCCTTGAAGGCAAAAGAAGGAAGTCAGACTTGCCTTTATAAGCTTAGTAAGCCATCGAGGGTTTTCCTTCCTAGGTTTCATTGGAGCAGCAACTGAAAGAGAAAAGACCCTGAAAACAAACCTGAAAACGGATTCGTGAACAGCAGATAAGAGATATACCCCAGAGCTGAATTATCCGAGAGTTCTTTCTTTCAGAACCTCGAGTCACTGGCAGCCGCTCGCCACAAGCAAGCCCTTCCCCATCGAGTTGAGTAGCCTTGAATAGCTCTCTTCTCCCTCTTTCTTTTCGCGTACTCCTCTGTCTCTTTCCTCTCTTCTCTCTTCCATTATCGAGACCCGCATATACAACTAGGTCGCTCATCTCCTTAGAAGAAGTAAGATCTCCTTCCTATATTTATTCTAAAAAAATCAGAATAAGAGCCTTTGGCGGATAAGAGAAAGGCTGCTTTTAGGAGCGCTCTTTTGATCTCGAAATTTCATAAGAGAAGAAAAATCGTAGCGAAAGGAGAAAGACTTTTGATTCGAGGCCGAGTTGAGTCAGGTTAATCAAAAGATAGATGTCCGGTGTCAGAGATAGATGGAAATGGATATCCTCTAAGAGCCCTTGACTGCCGTACAAATTCCTCTTTTCAGAGGTGTCAGTAAACACAAAAGAAGAAGCATCGTTAGTTGCGGGTGAAGTCTTTTAACCCCTTGCACTTTCTAATGGGACTTTCCCTGGTTGACTCTTCTTACTATGAGAACAATGAGCACCAGCTTCATTCACAAGAGAATGGGCTTCCTCCAGTCATAATGATCCCGTACGCTAATAACACAGCGGATTAGAGGGGACAAGAGGTTCCACTCATCAAAGTGTGAGACGCAGGGCTTCTGCCTGGCCTATAATACGTCCTTCTTTGCCACTTTCAAATCAATAATAACGATGTCAGAGATATTCCAAGAGGAGGACTCGGGTTCCGGTAAACTCGTCTTTAGACCTAATGCTAGCTTTCTGTCGAGTCTGTCCAGGGAAATGGTCGGCCATGGACCGGCTGTGCTTCTTCTATACAATAGACCTGCTCCTCTTTCCGAGACCGACCGCCGAAGCATTTTCATTACTTCCCACGGTGTATAACCATACCACATGAAACGATTAGCATCGCCTCATTCGGTATCAATGAAACGAAAAGTTTATGTTCTTCAAGCGCAAAGTGATTCAAAAACAATTTCATTGCGTGGAGCCTGCCTATCTTCCAACTAGCGCTATCTTTGTATGTACGCTTCGGTCCCTTCCCGTCGATCGAGCTTTGAAACAGGCGCATACCCATCACCAGGAAAGCCCCTCCCGGCTCAAGCCACAAGTAATAGTGACTCGCCACCATGAAAGCAGCAACTTACTCTACTCGACTTGGACAACAAAACAACCAATCGCCGTGAAGAAGACTATTTTATATAACCTGTCCTTACTTGAACTCTCAAAACAACTTGACTTGTTGTTGACGAAACCAAAGAAAAGCTCTGTTCTTTCGTCCCTAAAATAGTCTACTTGGGTCTAGGATCTCTGGTCTTTAAGATCGTCTAGAGGAATCGAAAGAAGGCAGTCAATCGAAAGCGCCACTCATAGAAGCCCGACAGTGACAGTGAGCATCCTCCCTTTTCTCCCGATAAGTTAAAGCAGAAGTTGATTCCACAGTAGTTTCCTCCTTGTTGTTGGATTCCCCATTGGTGGATTGGATTACAAAAGAAAGTCCGTTCCTGAAAAAGATCCTTCCGAATCAGAACAAGGACGTTACTGGAAATTACGACTCTCCGGGTGGAACGAGGCTGCTATACTGACTAAAGAGAGGAAATATGCCAATATTTTCAGAACGTAGCCTAGCTAACCTTTTATGGGGCGATATACTCTTGCCAGGAGAATACCCGGGTGGAAATAGAGTAACGACGTTGTTCAACCAATGGAGAGGTTCCGAAGGAGAGGCGCTTGACCGTTAGGAAGAGGGAGTTATAGAGTGAGTAACTAACTTTTGCCCATGAGAATCAAGTGAATACATAAAATATAGGTTATGAAAGAAATGGATCAATTCATGAGTAGCCGGCCTTTATGAAATAAATTTCAAATGAAAAATGAAATAAAGAAGACTGAATGAATCCTCTCCCGAATGGGCGAGCTACTATGTACCTATTTATTAGTTGCCCCAATTCAAACCCCTCATTATTTTACGTGCGTAAAAAAGAATGTCTAAAAAGGTTCCGCCGGGTGTCTGTTGCTTCATTGGCTGTCCCTCCCATTTAGGTTCAATAGCCTTCAAGTTAGTTGCATCGGATGGTCCTTCTTAACCTTACCTTGATCGCGGAATCTGATTGCCTAGATGAATATGGTGAACAGAAAGGGTTGGGCAGGTATAGATTTATTGATCATGTGATTGATGAGCCTTTTGGCATGCCGGAGATGAAGCTGCTCATTTTAAAATGTCCTTTCCGTGGTTCATCCTAAATCCATATGTTTCTAGATCTTAATAGAGGTATCCAATTGGGTTACAAACGGTACATCCAGCCGGGGCACAGGCAAACACAAGTAGACCTCCTAATGATTCTGGTCGGGCAAGCCCAAGCCGGAGCAACGTCAGAGATGTAGAAAAAAGCAAGAAAGGAGAAATGGATCCATTGAAACTGATCCTTTGTATTATGATGTAGTTGTGGGATTCCTTACTATTAAGATAGTTACGGGTTTTTGCCATTAGGGTCGAATACAATCTCAGTAAAAAACAAATACCGATACCTAGGAGGCGCAGCCAGAAGATTCTAATGCAACACGCAAAAATAAGCTACTTAATTCATTTCACTCCCCAGGGCTTCCCACTCTGCTAAAAGCTATGGAACGAAGTCTGCGGCACAGGCCAACTCTCGGCGGTCAGGGGCAAGTGTTCCGTTCAGTCGAGCTAGTAAACCCCCCTGATGGTACCCTCGAGTCTCACTACTGATATTACCTTCTTTCTTTCAGAACCTCTCCTCTTCTTCTGCTAGACCTCATATTCGCACTCACTGGATGATGAACAGCGAAGTTCGTATTGAATTACTCGATCCAAGACATGTTATTATGAGGTTATCATCACAAGAAGATTTCATTCAAGCTTGGACCGGGGAATCTCTCGTCATTAAGGCTTATTATTTCGTCTACTTGGTTTGATCCGCGGTTTGAATCTTCTATTGCACCGCTTTTGCTCTCTCTCCTTCCCCTTCCCCTTTTTCGGAAGAAAAGGAGGATCCGGACAAAATCGATGAAACGGAAGAGATCCGAGTGAATGGAAAGGAAAAAAACCAGATTTCACAAAGAATTCAAATCTGAAATTTGACTAGAACAGAGCAGATTTTTATTCTTATTCATTCCAGCACTACAGTTTTTATACATAGGAGTACATCCAATAGGAAGCTTACACATAGACAACTTTCAACCACACAACATTACTACAAAGTTAACTAACTTAATCTTAAGATTAAGTTAACAAAAGACATAGAACTTAATTAAACATAATAATGAACAGTGCAGGAAACTGAGCTAAGCTAAGCACTTGCTAATTTATTCCAGTCTCCTCATCCCCAGTGGGTGGGTCACGGAGGATGGCAACCTCCACAAGGAGCCCCTCCCGTTCTTGGAGCAGCGCCCCCTTCCTGTTTTCGAGAGCGCGAATTTGGTTCTGGAGAAAGAGCATACGATCTCGTATGATAATAGGATCGATAGCAGGCATATGTTCCCAGAACGCACCCAGCGTTTGCTCCCGTTGGAGCTTCTCGTTTTCCACCTGACGTATTTTTTGCTCAATTATCGCAAGTCTGTTAGCGATAGCCATGGCTACTCAAAGCTCTTTCTTGCCTACTTCTAAGTCCAAAGAGAGACCGAAAGAAGCTTCTATTTATAGGCGTTGAAGGCCCTTAACCCTTTCTTTTTTTATTAGTAAGATAGATTGTCTTGGTTCCGTAACATGGATCATTTCAAACCCGGCTTTTCATGAATATTGAACCGATTTGAGTGCGCTCAATAATTCTCCCTTGAGTACGAAAGGCCCACCCAAAAGAGCAACTAGTCCCTTCTTTTTCGCGGGTATCGCCACGCAACCCCGACCCCCCCCTCAGGAATAGGAGGCAATAATAGAGCGCCCACGCGAAGCGTATCCTTAATAGCGGGTTGGTTACACCTACAACCCAAATGGAAACCGAGCGTTTTGTGGTTTAAAAATGCCGAATCTCGTCTCAACCATCATTTGTCAGGACTTTTCGGAGTAAGTTCCTTGGGGACATTTAGTTCATGTCGCTATTCCGGGGGAAAACGTTCGATGGAATAATTTCAAAGAATGCTGCTTGATTGAACGAACATTGTAAGAACCTTTCTAACTGACACCCCCTTTTTTGTCTTTTTAACAAGGCCTTAATTTGGCCGGTTTATTTAATGAAAAGAAAAGCGGAGGCCCGCCATCTGCTAGCATTGTGGTTTGGAATCTATTATTTTTCAATGGCCCACCCTTTCTTTGAACCTTGTCAATGATCGAACTTAAAGATATGAACTGAGTGCCATTTGATGAGTAACCGAGAACAAGGGAGAGGGATATGGAAAGGATGAAGTAATGAAAGAGGAAGTCATTGCTAGTAGTAACGACTTGTCACGATCCATTGGTTCATATAGAATCCATGTCCTAGGTGTATCAAAAAACATTCTTTTCGCGACGCGTATATAATAAAATAGAGTGAAAGGGTCCACCCCGAAACCAAGGGGGTTCTAACTAACAGCTGAGTCCTCTCCGAACCGCAGGAGATAGTTGCCCATCATACGGCTCACCAACTTCACTTGCCTCTATGGGAGGCGCGCTCCGGGCGGGTTCGGATCACTTACAATACACGGCTCTACGAGGTTAGGAACGTTTTCAATATGATTCTTTTCCCGTATTTGTTCTATGAGGAATGCGAGTCTGTTTTGTCCACTTTCTCCATCCCCCTCTATCAAAAAAAGGAGGGCGAGCTTGCTTCTTATTCCCGTGTTCGATCTCTTCCATCTCTGCCCCGCTCGTTGTCACCTATGTTGAAGAAAGGGTTGGAACCCTGTAGAGAATGAAGAGGAGCAGTTACACTGCCCTTCCTCTCAACAGTGCTTCTCGAGGCTCTACTCTCTCCCCTGAATAAGTAAGGCCGGGGGGGATAAGGAATAAGGATTGAAGCCCCCTTAGCTCCGCGGACAGGGGTTAGCTCTGTAAATGTGTAGAGCCAAGTGTAGTGTGGTGTAGTAGTAGGCACTTCTAGGCCCCTTCCCGGCTACTGGATCACTCCAGCGCTGTGGGTACTACGGACCCTCTGCCATCCATTGCAGCAGAGCCGTTTCATGAGCGGGGGGGCTAAGCGCTGTTCTTTGAATCAAACGTTGAATGAAATCGATTCTTTTTTAGATATTTCTATAAAAATAGGATAGATGGATGGATCTATCTTTCTATTCATATATATTACTATATTACTAAAAGAAAAAAGGGATTTTTTTATATAATTAAGTAGCGTAGCAAGAAGCCCCAAATCCTTGATTTGGCCAGGAAAGACTGCACTGCTTTGGGCCCAGGAAGCGAAGGGAATGAGCTCGGCTGCTTCTCCTCCACACTTTTTTTTCTCCGTGCCCGTTCCGCATGCGCTTCGCGTGCCATTGGCGCTTTGCTCTCCTCTTTATTCTTCATTGGACGGTTCGGATGGACTTCGCCGTTCTTTACCAAAAAAAATAGAAAAGGCTGTATCACATCGAGATGTCTATTCGTTTTCCGCCCGCAATGAGATGGGGAATTTGTAACCCCCTATTTATACTGTACTTTTTGGCCCTTCATCTTTCTGAATCGAGGCCCGGCCCGGCTCGCGTCGTTCCAACAACCGGCGGGGAGCACCCCAGTATACGATCGCGCACAGTAACTGGGAGTCCCTATTACACCTAAGGTCAACTTCAATTCACCAAACCAAGGTTCATCTCGTGTAGTGATTGTGGACTCATACAAGGATATTGAGTAGACGGTTGATGTATCAGACTCGACTCTATCTTTCGTAGCATGCATTCCCATCCGTGTCGCAACTGGATTCGATAAGCTACGTGTCCGGTGCACGGAGAACTGCCTTCGGTCCCCCAAACTGACTTACTCGTGGCAACCTTCCGGCCGCCCAACGACCTATAACGCTAGTCACTACTCCCACTGGGGCTAGGAAGTAAGCCCCACAACCCAAAGCGGCGAAGAACAAATAGAATTTGCTACAAAAGCCGGCTAACGGGGGTATTCCTGCATATGAGAACATAGTAATGGCGAAGGTAATAGCCGAAATAGGATTCGTTTTGGCTAAAGCGCCCAAATCCGCTATATATTTGACACGGGTTTGACGTAATGCTAAAACTATGGCGAATGCATCTATCGTCATTAATGCATAAATAAAGATACCAATTAGTAGTGATTGAATTCCTTCTATGGTTCCACATGATAAACCTGTACGAATATAACCTACATGTCCAATTGAACTATGAGCTAGAGGTCTTTTTACTTTCGTTTGGGCCATGGCGGCCAGTGCTCCTAAGATCATAGAAGCAATGCTGCAGAAAAAGAAGATTTGTTGCAATGTAGCTCCATAGGAACCATAAATAGAAACGCGTGAAATATTAGCAGAAATCGAAATTTTAGGCGCAATAGAAAGGAATGCTGTAACCGGGGTGGGTGAACCCTCATAGATATCAGGTGCCCACATATATAGAGTCAAAAGAGATGTGGAGTCCGAAGGGGAGGGGGTTTTCTTCGGGGCTCGAGAGAGAGAATAAATAGATAGGGCCCCGCAAGTTTTAAATTGGTTGCAGGGGAATTCACACGAAAGGGAACGAGGAATTCTCAACGAAAAAAGTGCTCTCTGAACCGAACGTGAAAGTTGTTTTCCATCAGACGGCTGTTCCCGTAACTCCACTCTCGACTTGGATTATATATCCAAAAAGGTCCGCTCTCGGCCATTCCACACGCTGCCTAGCAGAGGTTCTGAAAGAAAGCGGATTCTTTCTTTTCTAGTAGATGCCGAACCTGCTGCCCCATTGACTAAGAAGGGGGCGGGCGCAGCAGCTACATGGACCCCTTCCTTTCTGTTGTTGCCAGCGCTTTCCCGGGCCGAGCCTTTTTTAAAGGGCAGGCAAAGCCCTAAGGCTGCTATCCCAATAGGCCAGCGGGCGGAACGAGGAGAGGGCCCGGCAATCATACTTACCGCGGTCGAAAAAGCGTGTTCCCTTCAGATAGCACCGTAGGCCATCCTCGTTTTCGATGAAAAACAAATAAAATATCTATCTCCGAAAGCGGTTTCCTTCCCGTCCCTTTAATGGTTGGGGAAAGCATTCCCTTATCTGAACTTGGCGGGCATTCAGCCTTATTAAAATGAAAATAGGGCGGTTTGAACATACATGGGCTCAAACATGATTTGAAGGTCCCCATGCGTTCAATACAAAATCTGGAAACGAAACAAAGTTCGTTCCCTTTCGTCAAGTAGGTAAAGTAGGCATACGAACCACTTTTGCTTTGCCTTAGACTCTATTGGAACAGGGGCGGAATGGAGAAAGGAAAGGGACAAGGGCGGTCTTGCTTGGCGCGAAGGCTGCTGGTTCGGGGGTAGGGTACGGTACTAAAGGTCCTCGGACTTCCAGGCGGTTTTTCTTTTGGGCAGCTGTTCACCGTTGGATCTCGCCAATACAGCCCCCTATAGTTTTAGTTACCGAGATATCTTTTTTTTTCATTGTTCCCAGGGATTTTTTGGGTAATCCGCTCCCATGCTGCAAACAGTCAAATCTGAACTAAACCTTGTTGCTCTTCTTTCTTTCCTCGCGGGCAGGAAGCACACCAGCAGCGTGCGTTGCGTGATTATACTGTGTTTTTTGCACTTGACTGGGTGGACAGTTGACCGGAAGATAACTTCGATTCGCCCGGCCAGCAGGCGGGCGGCGTGCTTATCTTGTGTGACAACACTACAGAGCGAGTGGCTCTTCTAGGCGGGCAGCTGTGTGACAACACTCCAGAGAAAGCGGCGCTTTCGTGTAACATGCTATGGTCTCAACGCCCTTACGAGGTAGTGATGAGTTTCACGCGCTCTAAGCCCGGCCCGCGCGCGGTTAGGAAGATTGGCCGCAATCTGAGCGGTACCACCCACCCTATCCTACCACCTATAGGCGGCCGTCCGTCCTACAGCCGCCCGAAAAGGAACTGCAGTGATCTTGAATAGGAATCCTACAGCGATAGATAGAATCCCCATAAAAATACCACTAGATCGAGCACCAGTGATTTCATATCCGGTCAAAATTTTGGCTAATTGATCGAAGTGGGTAGCTCCAGTAGACCCATAGATCATGGAACAAATAGGGTGGGTAGGCCCAACCACCACACTACACGTATAGACGCGAACCCCCCTCGTTACCGTACGTGCGACTCTCACCGCATACGGCTCGCACAAAGACTCCTAAATCCATCCCAAGCCTTTTCTTCACCTTCGGTGCCTTTGGCGCCTCGATCAAACTTGCGTTCCCGGCCTTCGCCTATCGTATGTATCGACTTGGCAGAACCAAGGGGGCATTCTGGCGGGCGCGTGCGTGTAGGAAGGCCGACCACTACATAAGCTAAATACGACTACAAGCCAAGCCGGAAGCTACTCGCTTCTATTCTCGTTGGGATTGAATATAGATGGGGAATCTATAGATCGTAGTAGTTCCCCAACCTCTCTAACTAACATACGATACAATTTAACTTCACGGCACGGCCAAAAAAAAGAAAGAGCGTCGCTCGGCCTACGCTGGCGAATGCCTCCTTTCTCTTCTCTGAAGTCTACAATGGGAGAGGCAGGATTCGAACCTACGTAGAAAAACTTCAACAGATTTACAGTCTGTCGCTTTTGACCACTCGGCCACTCTCCCCTTCCCGGGCCGAGGCCCCCCTCAATGGGTTCTAAGAAGGCCCTGAATCAATCAAAAAGCTTATTGATTTGGAACTAAATTTATTAGCTTAGCTAGCGTTCCGGGAGAATCTAGTCATTTAGTCAGTTCATAACAATCTCTGTAAAGCAAGGGGCAAAGCTTCGTAGACAGCTTCCCCCCTTCGTCGCTTCTGGCGAAGCTGCGAGTTCATGAGAAAGTGAATGAACGAGCCATGTTCCTAAAAGGGGTGACCATCTTTGTGTTTTCTTCCCCTCCCCTATCCCTTCAAAGCCTATAGGTTGGGCGCTAGCGCTTTACTAATATAATAGTAAGGCTCTTCCGCTGAGCGAAGCTGCGAGCCTACCCTTCTCGAGTCTACTTAAATAGCTTACGCTTACCAAGCTTAGTCTACTAAAATAGGGCTACAGCAAGCAAGCTTCCCCCTTTTCTTTGTTGTGGGTCGCGCCTCACCGCAGGCACTGAATGAAATAAGTGGGGATCTTCCTTCCCCCTTCTTAATTACCAAGAACTTCGTTGCGCGAAGAAGAATTCAACCATCCTACCACTCTGAGCCTAAAGAGAAGAGAGTTCGGTCTACAAGAAGCTGGCAGAGCTTTAGCCATTGGACTACATATATCCATCCTATCTCTAAACAGTCACCTTTTTTTTGTTCGTTCTTCGGTGGTCCTTCCGGCTAATGAAGAGACTACTCCAGTCTTCCCATTCATTCCCAGTGGATCCTTCTTCTCCCTAAGAATTGAACGAACCAAGTTCACCCATAAAAAAGTTCGGAATAAAAACCAACAATAAACTTCCCACTTT
Source organism: Fragaria nilgerrensis (assembly GCA_010134655.1). Taxonomy (NCBI): domain Eukaryota; kingdom Viridiplantae; phylum Streptophyta; class Magnoliopsida; order Rosales; family Rosaceae; genus Fragaria; species Fragaria nilgerrensis. The sequence continues at coordinate 37,897,210 of CM020980.1, read as the reverse complement.
TGATGTCCCGCGATTCCGCGAGTTTAGAAACTAAGGAGGGTCGCTAGGTCATAAAAGCGATAACTAGAAATTCTCCCCAAGTAGGATTTGAACCTACGACCAGTCAGTTAACAGCCGACCGCTCTACCACTGAGCTACTGAGGAACAACGGATTTAAGGAAGCCGACTCTCGTTCCACCCGGGTTCGTCACGGAGAAAAGGTTACGATAGCCCCCGGCCGGAGAGCCTCCAGGACAAGGGGGCGGCGGTCAACCATCCACTCTCGAGATTCATATTGATCAATCGATCTCCGCGTCCTGCCAGTTCGCTAAGTAGACTCACTCTACCGAGGGGCAACAAAGGCTGGAACTATTCCTGCCGGACCTACTTCTCATCCTAGGAGTTAGCAGGTATGATAGAGTCCCCTCTCTGTCTGTCTCTCCGACTTTCTACAACTAAGTAGCACTTCTGCTATTCAATCATAGAATCGATTCCTGAAAAAGTCCTTTATTATTAGTAAGCTAGCGCGCCCCCTTCTTTCTCAAAGTCAAGTTTCTCGCTTTCTTTCAGAACCTACCTTTATTTATGGAATATTTGAAGAAGCATAGGTTTGGAACCCTATACAAGGGGCTTTTCCCCAACCTATACAAGGTGCTGGTCTCGATCTCGCTTTCTTTCAGAACCTCTCGATGATTGTTGATTCAACATTTATTTTGTGCGGCCCTCCATCCGTAATTCGCTATCGGAATTTTTTCCGCCGCGAATCTCATGCCATGCTTCTTGTTTCTCCCGAGGGCATGGTATGGCTTTGTTCTTGGTGTTGTTTAATAGATGTCGAGTCCCTCTTTTCCCCGTCCGAGAATCTCCATCTGCTCTAAGTGGGCGAGCTATAATCCTGGTTGGTTGTTCATAAAACTTTTTTTCTTTACCCTTTGCATCTTCATCTTTTCGAAAGCCCAGACCCATTCTTCTGGATCTTCATTAGTCCTATTTCAGGTGCAAAGCCTCTTCAATAAAGACCTCTTTCTCTCTTTCTTTTCTTTCTCCCCCATTTCCGATTTTGTTGATTGAAAGAGGATAAGCGCTATCCATTGAGTAAAGGAGCGATTCGGGCGGTTGGTGGCCCCCTCGAGAGCTGCGGGTCCTTGCCGCTGCATGAGTGGTAGCTCACGCTCAAAACTCCTCCGACACGAGTCCGAGTCGTTTCGGTGCGGTCGCTTCGCTTGCGCGATTTGCACTTCTGATTGGTTCCATCCATCCCCGACCCTCGAGTATGAAGGGGTCAGTCAGTCAAGGGGTTCGGGTTCTCGGTCGCTTCCCGTTCGCCTGCCTGCCCCCCATAGTCCATTAGTGGGTAGGGTGGTAAACTTAGAGGGCGCCCGCCTCCTCTTCAGGCGTGTCCTCGACAACCTGACGGCTGTTCGGTCTCCGCTTTTTGGGGCAGGAGTGCTTGGTCGCTGGGGTTTGCTTTTCCTCAACCAATTCGGTTGTGTCAGCCCGGTCTAACATTTTGTTATGAGCCGGCTAGACAAAGATGGATTGAAGGTAAGATAGATTTGAGTTCAAGTGGCACAGGACCTTCGATCGACCATAGGGCGTATTCTACCCTTAACCTAATTCATTCTATTGAAGCGTAACGTAAAAAGCTCCTTCTCATGTTGCATTTCTTTGGTTTGGAAGTTCCAGAATGTTGTCTGTGGATTTCTAACAAAGGAAAGCCCCCTTATGCCATTTGATTAATTAAAGTTCCGTGCTGTTCGCCACTCCCAGAGGCCAAGGACGGGGTCGAACCGTCATTCCAGGATTTGCAGTCCGATACATTTCCATTATGTTACCTAGCCAAACCCGCCACCTCATGTGCCAAAGTAAAACGGTTGTTCCTCCTTCCCCGCCCCCTCTTTTTCTACATATGCGGTGGCGGGTTACCAGAGAAGAGGGGACAACTTCTTTCTCCATTTTCCTTTTTTTTCTGATTGAAAGTCGCGTACAGAGGCCAGATAGAAGTTTCCTCCAGCAAAGAACAGATAGAAGCTCTTGTAAGCAACCATGCATCGAATTTTGCTTAGTCTTACTAAAAGTAAATAAGCAACGGCCAGCAGCTTTCTTTATCTCGCTTGCCGTTAGTCCGTCTAGCGCCTTTCGGTTGCCCAGGTTATATTTTATAGTCTCGAAGGCAGTCAACGTGTCAGCCATTCTTCTCCCATTAGACTTGTAAATCCTTTGTGCTCTTTTTCCTTATCTCTTCCACCTGGGCGGAGAATACCACTCTATCAATAACAAGAAGAAAGTCGCAATTAAGTTTCAAATGGTTTGAGCTTGGCTATCTATCGATAGGCGAGAACAGACTGCTACTGGCTGCTTCGCCTATCTGGCCGGCTTGGAGACATCAGAGGAAGACCATCATCTCTATCCGGGTACAATCATAGCCTCATTCACCTTGGGGATAACCATTAGCATTGAGGTCAATCACCACACCACCTCTATCATACATACGACATTACATGACGCGAGAGTGCATGGTCAACACACACCTAAAGCGCCTACGTTCCGCTTGCAGCCAATACAACCACAACCTAACTTGCACGAGATTCAACAACCGGGTAGTCCCGAGGGTTAATAATGGAATGGTAAAGATTACATTACTCGAAAGTCTCCCACGGTGAAAGGAGATCATTTCAACATAATCAAATCCATATCCATTAAGGTTAATCAAGTTAATATTCGTCATAATTCTGAAGAAACACAGGGTTATCCAATGATCGGAAGACTTTCCCCTAAGCAGCAAAGCGGTGAGGTTAACCGTCGTATCTATTCTATAGGTCATGAATGTCCTTCTTATTGAAATGATTCCTAGGAGAGGGAGTTTACTTTCTTACTTGTTAGAGTAAGGGAGTTTCACTTTCCCTACGGTGAGCAACCTCGCCCCGATAAAGTCTTTGATTACATCAGGGGATAAAATCAAAAATCCAATTACTAAAAAGAAAGGGCATCCTTTTCGTGTGGGAAAGACGTTAGCTCGCCTCAGATGCTTCAATCTTTAGCGCGCTTGGAGTCTTGCCAAGATAAAAGTACATCGGGAAACCCTTATTCTCTTTGAATGGAAGCCCCATCTTATCAATCAATCAAGCATTTGGCGACTCAAAGCAAGAACCTTGTTTAGGCTTTTGCTTCTTCTTCTCCCAGAAAGATTCTATAGAAAGGTAGGAATCGGATGATGACTATGCTTCGGGTGGCTTAGTTGCTCATCTTGTTACAACACAACGAGCGAAAAAAGGAAGGGCATGTCATTAGGGAGGTGCTTAAACAGTGAATTACAACCACGCCCAAAAAGTAGAATACTCTTATTTTCCCCCTCGTCAGTGAGCCCGCATCGTATAGATGGAGTACATCCCCCGTCTTCTAATTCCACAAGGGTGGACGTACAATGCGTTCCTTTTCGTTCGTTCCTCGGGTCGGGGAGGAATTAAATAATTAGTCATTTTTAATCCTTTTTCTGAATAAGTTTGCTATGGTCCGGAGAGCAAAAGCCAAAAGGATACTCTCTTTAGTCCCTATTTGGTTAAGGGTGTGATACCACCACCTCTTTACCTTTTACTTTACTATTTTACTATATGAAAGTTAGCCCAACATAGGCTATGTATATGAAAGCTGGACTACGTGAATTTTTATACTTTTGAGATACGTAAGTCTCTGCAACGCCCCCGGCCCTTCTTTCTTCTCCACCGAAACCGGTAACATCTAGAGAGTTAGCTCGGGACAAAGAGTGATTGATGGCGATCCTTGATCACAAAGAAGCCGCAGGAAGTCTTTGTCAATGAAAGGAAATCCCTTATCTTCTTTGATTTGAGTTGGTGATCTCTACCCCGGATGTAGCCCTTTCGTGGTGAACCGGGTTAACAAAGTCACGATCGAACAATGGTAGTTCACTGGGTTGGGGGGGATACAGGTTCAAATTCAGAACCAGATGAACTCTCCTAAACCCACCTGGGTATTCTCTTCTAGGTCTGAGTGTACCGATGAACGAAAAGCGGAGCTTTGAAGAGATTCAAATTATACTTTTCCCCCACTTATCCTAAAGGTACCAAACCGTGCATCTTTTTTTGTTGTTTTTATTTTGGCTAAGAAGCCTGTAGGTTGAATGTTCACACCTGATCCACCGTCTGCACTCCCGGAAATTGAAACTGGAAAACGGGAATTGTAACCTCCCGGTCTGCTGTAGTCAGCCTCAGGGTGTGCCTGACTGGCGAGTCCGCCGTCTCCACGGCTTCCCGGCTGCTCCTCAAGCCTTCGAGTGCCGATCTTCGCTTGGGCCGTCTCGCGAAGATCTTCGATCCGCATCTACTCTCTCTTAGAGGATGAACCACGCCTTCGCTATCGCAAGAATATAGCGATCGAAGAGAGCTATCGCTCAGCCGCTTCGCGTATTACTTACGAAAGCCGTATTGCCCGAAGGGGGCATGCTGCAAGAGCGTAGGTGAGTGGTAAGCGTAGGAGGCGTGCCCGAAGGGCAGCGGCAGCGGTGTGGTTCCAGGTGCCGTCGCTAGATTGAGATCCGCAGGGGGGCGAGGACTTCGACTGTCTTGTATCGGGTGAAGAGAAGGGGGTGGTAGGCTTAGTAGGGCTCGAACCTACAATATAACCGTTATGAGCGGTACGTTTCAACCAATTAAACTATAAGCCCCTACGGATCTATACATGCAATTCGCTCACTTCGGGAAGAGCGGACGGAAATAAAGAGGAGGCCTTTGCTCTATCTGCTTCTTCCTCTTCCCAGGAATGAACAATTGGATAAAAAAAAACGATTTTATTAGTTTATAGATTTTATAGATATAATTATATATCTATTATCAATTATAATAATAATTAATTAAGCAAGCGGCCCCTTCGCGACTCAAACTGCCGGTACGCTTTCCGGCTCGCAACGACTCAAACGGGCGGGGGCTCCTTATTTGCTTGCAATGCCTGCGGTTAGCCTTTAGTTAGAAGTAGAAGTAGAGGGCACCCTTTGCCCCACACTTCAGAAACAGTAAAAAAGTATGGATTAAGTAAGAAAAAGTACATAACATAAGGAGTGAGAAAGAAAAACTTGGTTACGGGAACCGAACGTTAGGCCGACTACTTACTTTAGTATAGCTACATCTAAAAAAGTGTATTCCGACCCCTATCAATGTTGCCAATTCTCAGAATACTAATAATGTACCCTCGGGCATACAATTGCCCAACGACTTTCTTCCTCCGACTTCTTTAGCCACTTCCGCATCTGTCGTATTCGGGATCGGGAGAGCTTGCTTCGTGGCGGAGCATTTAGCAATGCCAGCAGCCTGGTGAGGGCTGGCTGTCTGGGGGCAGGTTAAGGCGGGGCCTGCTGGGCTTGGTTCTCATGAGATTGGGTGAGGGAATCGGAAAGGGGCTCATAAACCGGACGGGCGGGCTTTTGGGCACACGGAAAAGGGGAAGTGGACGGAGGAGGGTGCTTCTCAGGGGTCGCTATAGTGGCTAGGGCGAGTCTTCCTACACGGCTTGACGCCCGGCTCTAGACGAAGCCGCGGGGGTTACCACCACATCCTCTCCCGATAGACTCGAAGCTCTTCATAGGGGCAGACAATCTTCTCTCAAAAAGAGACAGACCAAAGGAAGGTATTCGGTTCAAAAAACATACGGCAGTCAGAACAGCTTCAGCCCCAAATAAACTAGGGACAGAAGCTGGGAGCAAGAGAGAGCGAGCTGTCTCCAATATATGGCGATGCTTCCGCTCGGTAACTCCATTCTGCTGAGGAGTGTGGGGGCAGGATCGTTGGGAAAGCGCTTTGTAAGTGAAGTGAGTTGAAGCAAGCAGAGTTCGGAAGGCAGCGGAGATATATTCACCCCGAACAGAAACCTTTTTATTTTTATTTTTTCATTGTTCTGTCAAAAATAACATATACGGATGATCCTCCTTTCGATAACAGAGGGGCAGGATGGACTTCGGACACAAGATCAAAAGGAGAAGTAGAAAGAGCTTATTTTAAAAAGGAAGGGCCCCGCAACCATATAAGTCGAAATCTCAATGTTAGGTACAGACCCGTAGAAATGAAATATCTAAGCCTTGGGCTGCAGACATGTCCTAATC